>JAYGXS010000002.1:68251827-68272979 GCA_036362985.1 Ligula intestinalis | reverse complement strand
ACTAAGGATTCCCGACGGAATCCGAAACGTCAGGAAAATAAAGTCCTTGTTCCAGTGATCGCATCTTCTTCTTCGGAACTGCTGCCTGGAACTCGTATATTCTCCTCTATTGGCAATTTTCACATGGTTTGTTGGTTTTTATTTTGCATATTACTTTATCATTTGTTTGTGCTTATATGTTCACTATCGACTATTTGGAAAATATTTGCTCATGATACTTGCGTTTTATATTGGACTGTGTCCTATAGATTCTGCATCTCCCCTGTATGTATCACCCGTTTCTGTTACTATTTTCTGCTTATATCTCTGATGAATAATCCGCGACGGAGGTTGAAATATCAGGCGAATAAAAGTGTTGTCCCAGCGATCGGGTCGTCTTCTTCTTTTCCTCCTACTTCCTGGGACTCGCACGTTCGCTTGTACTGACAATAACATCGTACACTAACACTACATTTTTAGGTCACAGACGTCGTTGTTTTTAACAAGATGGGCTGAATTACGGAGAAAACCCGCTCGATACCAACTTTTGCGAATAAGGAACCACAATAGCCATTTAACCACAGATAACAAATCTACAATTTGTTCATCCGGTGGTTAAGCAGCAAGTGCAAATTGAGCCCAGATTGACTTGGCAAGTTATTGCTCTCACTATCGACCTCAGTGCCGATATTGTCGTCCAGTTTGCACCTGTAACATCACTGTTGGAAAATTTTTAGTAAATCTAGTTTATTTTTAGTTGCATTATTGCTGGACTTTTTTAAATTTAAAACTGCCAATTTTAACCGCAGCGGATTCTAATAAAATCGATGTGATCTGCGGATTCTAGCGGCGGACTCATACCACTGGATCGGTGGAACCTTCAAAAGCACTATCTGTTGTGGATGTTTTTTTTCAAGCATTTAAGACCGCCCCAGCGTATTCCCTCCTTAAATGGACTGTGACTCGGATTCTGACGATGCATTGCCACCGGAATGGCAGATAAAAATATCCGAAGAAAGAGATGGGGTCGTTTTTGTCAAGTAAACTGCATTCATCGATCTTTTGATTGCTCTTCTAGTTGCTTCAATAGCGAAGTCCGTACAAAACACCCACTTGACGATTGCGAACGTACTCTTTCGTCATTTCCGGATGGCTGGCTGCGCATTCAGTCGCCGACGAACACCACCCTATTTGTCAAGTACGTTAAATCGTCCGTCCATACCTAAAATATATTTTTTATTATATGTCGTCTCAGTATGTTTCTCCTACCACTGAGCCATAGTGACTTCCACGGTCTCAGGAAATAGCAACAGAAGTTATTTGGAAATTCTAAGTGCGAAATGGTTGAAGTCAGAAGTTCCGTTTAGTTGACTTGTAGTGGTCGCTACTGCCCGAGTCCCTCCTAAATCGTGGTGCCACAGACGAGGTGACTCAGGGCATAGGTCCTCGCGTGAAGGCAGTTTTCGGCATGCCTCGGGCCAGACGCAAACTGACGCGCGAGCGAACGCACGCGCAGTGTCTCCTCCATTCTGGCCTCAACACACAGTGATGTGACCTCAATCCGCCGGGACAAACCTGAAGGCCGTAGCTGCTGCTAGACATCACTTCGTACCTAGTCCGCCTCGCGGCTGAAAGTGCGCTCCGATAGTCAAATCTCGTACTTTCTATTCTCCTTTCCAGAATACACTCTTCCTAGCATTCTGGCTTTCCCAACACTCCTAAAGAACCCGGCCTGGACGATCACAGCCTTTCGGGTTAAAGTCGATTAGCCTTAACACTCTTCGATAGACTAACTTAGTGCATGTAGAGTTGACGTTTTACGTTAAGTCTGGAATTTGATAGGCGGCTAAGGCCAAAGTTCCATGCCAGTGCTTTCGCTTGACCCTGATCTTCGCTATGTTATCCCGTCATGGCGTGAAACTTGACTTTCCTCCGTCCTACCGTCTTGGCCATTTTTGGTGTGGAACGGCCTTCAATAAAAGAAGACGTAAAAGTGAAACAAAAGGAAACATTGCGTTTGCTCTTCTATAGATATTTATTTCGTAGCTTACGAAAGGTGACGTATCACATGAGACTTAAGCCGAAATTGAAATATGCTTTCGGTTAAAAAGGATTTCTTAGTTGGAGTTTTCATACTGATTATTTTTTTACCTCACCTATTTTAGCTACCAGCAAGGAAAGCAGAGCTATGTTGATCCGCGTTTGGCCCTTCCTTTGAAAAAGAAGAGACGTGCTGGCCAGTCTCGCAATAAACGTACGCTCAAGTTCGACAGTCTTTCCACGGCCGCTGAGGTAAATGCTTGCCTATTCAGTCCTGTCCAGTTCCCCCCTTGTTCTGTCCCCTCTTACTCAATTCTTCTGCTGCTTTTGATTGCTTCAAGGTTTTAGCCGACTGCAAGCTGATATCCAAATTCGTTGTCATTCTGGGCGGCAGCAAGGGCCTAGGCAACACAGTTGTCAAGACAGTTGCTGCCAAAAAGGAGGCGGTAATCGTCTGCGTTTCTCGAACACCACCCGCCAACTCTCAGATGCTATCTCGACATTCCACGCCGAGAACTGATTGTGTATTTTGGGCGTTTGTTGACCTCGCCGACCTCGACAGTGTTTACGCATTTAGTCAGGTGAAGTAGTTTTTTTTTATTCCCTGCGTAATTTTCTGCTCTTTGTGGTTGCCGCTTATCCACCGTGCGGAGAGTTCACACCGCTGTATTCTGTCTGGATATTACAGCTCTATCATTCCTTGAATTGGCCATTGGACGTTCTTATTCTTTCGGCTGCGGAACTTCCAAAGAAAACATCAAACTCCTTGGGGTAAGATACTTGCTAACCATTCCATGATGACTTATGTACCACTGTAAGCAGTCCATACGGGGGGGGGTCTTTTGGACGCGATTTTGATTACACGAAGGTGTTGCGGCTCTGCTACCTCCAAAAACGAAATTTCCTCGGGACTGTACAGTAGATTTACAATCTCTTAAAATGCCCATCAAAATTATGAGCCGTGTCTCGTTTCGAAAATATATTACTCAAGTAGGTTTATGATATTAATTATCCTGTAGCACAATCGAAATATATTTCAGTTACGTCAGGATTCCGATTTTTAAAGTTCTACATCCCAACCGCTTGCAAAAGCTGCACTATAAAAAGGACAACAGTAGTAATGTAGCCTTTTCTTATTTATTTTCGATGCCTTTATAAATTCAGCTATAATTTATAGAAAGCACGCATGAAAGTATCCTCTATTGTACTCATTTGGTAGAAAATTATGCCTTCTTCTTCTTCTTCTTCTTCTTCTTCTGTTTCTTTTTCTTCTTCTGCAAATTTTATGACTCTGAAGTGTCGTTTCGTAGTGTTGCACCTGTATATTTATTAATGTTGCCCATAACGTTTATAACATGGTCCTGTGGTGGACAGCCGCAATGCCTATCCTCCCTTCGTTGTCCAAGGCTCGCTGCCCCAAAGTCGTGTCCTCAAAAACAACTGTTACAATGCTTTCTTTCACTGGCGCCTCGTCCCAAGAGGCTTGACCTCGCAGCTGCTTCTGGCTAACCGATAACAGCTGCGTCAACGTTCTCTGTTCTTCTGCGTGCCGGCGGACCTGACAGTTAAACTCAGCTTACTCAGTCACGTGCACACAAGCGCACACGCCCGCGTGTACGCGTGCGCCCAAATAAGCACGCCTGCCTATGTGCCACTCGAACACCACAAGCCGCGGCCACGCAGCAGGGGGCATTTGCAGGCGACATCCGCTCGGACAATTGCTACACACCAATAACATAACACTTGAACTTGCTTCACAATCCTACTTAGGCAAGTGTCGTCACCCCACACAACACAGTCGACAGTCTTAAGCCTGGCTGGATGCAGTCAGGACCAGCCCTGGCTTCGCCAGTGGCCACTGCCACCTGAGACCGCGTTCCCACCGTGGATCAATCTCCCCTCCTCTACATCTCTGTTTTCGACGACGGAGCAACCCCTCTCCACCACGCTGCTCCGACTTCCCCTCCTCCACACCGCCGGGATTGAGGCCCACCGGGCGGGGCTCCTGATCCAACAAGGGCTACTAGCCAGCCAGCCATAGTTTAATCCTTCTTACGAGTGGGGGGGGGTGTAAGATGTAGTGAACTCCTTCTGTTTGGCGCCCTGACGTGCACAAAATCTGAGACGCCCCTTTTTCTGTGGAGGCTAATTTATATGGCGCTTAATGCCAGATCGGCTTCATTATGTGTACTTGAGCTTTTTCGCCTTCACTACTATTGTGCGCACGCCCATCTAAGGCTGTCTTTTCGTTGTCATGCTAGTTTAGCACATTGGTCGTTCGAATAGTTAACGAAGGAGATGTTTCCTAATTTTTTCTCATACGCAAACCTCCACTTCTGTCTCTTCATGACCATGATTGTCCTAATCGCTTGCGGCACCAAACACCGACACTTTGTGTTGGCGTAGTGTTGAATGCGTTCCAGAAGGTTGGCATAATAAGGGTTGAAGTGGACCGGTGATGGTGGGTAGGAGAGTAAGCGGTCGAGATCAGAAAAATTCGCTATAGATGCTGACCTGCGGTAGAGAACATTAGAAAATAAAACATATCATAGCAATGACTCATGCTAGATAAATTAGAGAAAAGGCGTGCAGAAAGGATGAGAAGAGCGCCTGTAGTCTCAACCGGTTTTGAGTAAATTTAAAAAGTTAAGCGACAATCGGCTTCCTCTTTCTGACTCTAGACGCCTTCTTCCGAAGTGACCAATAGGATATATAAGTGGGACCAGGGGTACTTATGTATCAAAACCATTTTGTATGCGGCACGAAACTCACCATGAAGTCGTCGTAAGGCGCCAAAATTCCACATGGTAACGCACGTTATAAAGATAGGTTATACTTCCAGAAATCGCGGTCTCAAAAATGGTGTATGGAAGGCTCCCAGCCAGCGGGACAACTACGCTGAACAGGGCTAGAGTTGCCAGCGTAACAATCGGAGTGCAAACCACGATGCTCCCGCTGAAGACACGAGCTCCGTGGCCAACAGGTTTCCCGGACTACAGACGAAAACGTCAACGTTGTGCGATCAGGCCCGGATACGCCGGCGCAGGGCCCCTGCGAAGAGCAGCTGAAGACACTTTGTGTTGGCGTAGTGTTGAATGCGTTCCAGAAGGTTGGCATAATAAGGGTTGAAGTGGACAGGTGATGGTGGGTAGGAGAGTAAGCGGTCGGGATTGGGGCCAACCCGGCGGGGCTCCTGATCCAACGAGGGCTACTAGCCAGCCAGCCGCCTGAGACCGCAACTGGGAGTTCTGCATACAATAAACCCCTAATTCTGGTGACTCTTGCCTTTTAACTTCCAACCTGGGGATTCGACCTGAGGATTGTAGTCATCCGAGTACGCGCTCTACTTAAATGGCTACAGTTCACATCCACTGCAAAACTTGATGAGCACTGCTTGACCTCTTTCTCATAGCGTACAGAACTGTGTGAGTTTCCTTAAGTGGAATACCTATAGTAGGTTTTTTGTAAATCCCAGATGCTAGTGTAATAACAGATCGAATTCAAGATTTTTCGGTAATTGAAGCATCCAGTAGTAAATTAAAAGCTAACGCAATTTGCTGCCAAATGAGTGCAAGGAAACAAGATTTTTTTCATACGAGTGATTATCAGTCTGGTCTATTTGGTAACACCACATGCCCGCCCCATTTTTGCCTTGGAGCCCAATCTAGAGCCGTCGCAGGCCGTCGTATAGGTCCCGTGTTCAAATCTTGAAGGTTGGCTGGGTGGCTAGTAGCCCTTGTTGGATCCGTAGCCCCGCCGGGTTGGCCTCAGTCCCGGCGGCGAGAAGGGGGAGTCAGAGCAGCCTGGTCAGGAGGCGCTGCTCCGTCATCAAAAACAGAGATGTAGAGGAGGGGAGATAGATCCACTGTAGGGAGGTTTGGTGTAGCCGACCTTCTCACATACTCTATATGAAAAAAATCCTTTTATAAAACTTACTTAAGGAACTCAACCCGAGGGTCTCCTTCATGTTACTATTCTCGTTTGCTCTTCATAGATGGCTTCCCAACTGGTTTCACAACACCATCCTGCGATTTTGGTCTGATACAAATGCGGCCCTCGATGTCCGCAACTCTCCTTCGAACAACATCCGTTGTGCTTTCGAAAGGACAGTCCTGGTGAACTTCATTTCACATGTCCTCCTTCTCCGCCTTCTTTACCCCCTTCTGCGTCAAGCGAGTGGAGGCCGTGTTGTTTTTATCTCCTGTGAGGCACACAGGTCAGATTTTTTTACCTAGCGAATCTGCTCGGCCTTCCTGTTTAACTACCTTAAGCCTTTAATTAAGATTAACCTTTTTTCTTGTCGACCGAAGCAGTCACCGTCCTCTTTGGCTCCAAGCACTAAAACCTCGTTCTAAATAGCCAGATTTACTCATTAGTTAATTTTTTCGTGCTTTTGTCTTCAAACGCAGTCTATGCAAGGTACACCATAAAGGCCAAGTGCTCATTCTGTTGCATACAACCCGTTTGCTCAGAAGCAGTAATTTTTCTCATACTTAACCCCGCGAGTAGCAAAATATGTGTATCTTCCTCATTTATTCCACTGCCTGCTAGTTCTTCAGCGAAGGCGGCCGGAACGAAGTGTGGCGTAGTACGCTTCAAACGACGGTCAAAATGTCCGCTGTATAAGAGCACACTAACAGTGGGGACAAAGTACTCGCAGGCCTTCTCTCGACATTTTTCCCGTGCAACTCAAAATAAGAGCTACCACCTCCGTCGGAGCACTAGTGGCTAGTAGATGGGAAAACTTCACATCACCTAGCCCCAAACTGTCTTCGCTTGCTCATCGTGTTCTAGTAGCAAGCCTGGTCCAAGACGACTGTAGATGAGTCCAGGTGCATTGGCTGTCCAGGCATTCGGCCCCATCTCTCTATCCAACCCAGCACGCAGTGCGCCTCATTCATCCAATCATCGTACTGGCCCGAGTTCACACTAATTATCAGTAAAAAGGAGCAACTTTAGCCCTGTTAAGCGTAGTTGTCCCGCTGGCTGGGAGCCTTCCATACACCATTTTTGAGACCGCGATATCCGGAAGTGTAACCTTTCTTTATAACGTGCGTTACCATGTGGAATTTTGGCGCCTTACGACGAGTTCATGGTGAGTTTCGTGCCGCACACTAGCTTCTTTTAATACGTAAGTACCATTGTCCCCCTTACATATCCTAGTACTCACAGTGTAAGCGGGCGTCTGGAGTCAGAACAAGGAAGCAGATTGTCACTTAAACTTTTAAATTGACCCAAAACCAGTTTGGACGGAAAGCGCTCTTAAAGATAACCGTAGGGCTTAGTAGCATTTAGTAACATCCTTTCAGCACGCCTTTTCTCTAATTTATCTAGCATGAGTCATTGCTATGATATGTTTTATTTTCTAATGTTCTCCACCGCAGGTCAGCATCTATAGCGAATTTTTCTGATCTCGACCGCTTACTCTCCTACCCACCATCACCGGTCCACTTCAACCTTTATTATGCCAACCTTCTGGAACGCATTCAACACTACGCCAACACAAAGTGTCTTCAGCTGCTCTTCGCAGGAGCCCTGCGCCGGCGTATCCGGGCCTGGTCGCACAACGTTGACGTTTTCGTCTGTAGTCCGGGAAACCTGTTGGCCACGGAGCTCGTGTCTTCAGCGGGAGCATCGTGGTTTGCACTCCGATTGTTACGCTGGCTGGCCTATCCTCTCACAAAATCTCTGGTGGGTTGCTGCACTTCTGCACTAGCGGTGACTTCAGTTCCGTTCCGTTTTATTGAGCTCCCTGTTGGTAACATTGCGACTGAAACATGCATAGACACGGTAGAAAAATTCAAACCGTGGTCCTTCACATTAGTAGTAGTAGTATAATGACGTAAATATAGTATCTCTGCTCATGGGCGATGCCAATTGCACGGGCCAAGTGGGATTCGATGGGACGAGTTTATAACAATAAGAGATTGGCGCTTACTGATCGTTTGCGTGACTCATCCGTCGCGGTGTGGTGTAGGGCTCCTTCTCGACCCCCGCTAGCAGCTCCATAGCAGCTAGCATTGTAGACAGAAAAACACTACTGACAAAGATAAAGGCAACTGGAAGGACCATTTCTGACTTCCTAGATGTTATCAGTCAACCAAACGTAGCCCCCGGTGCTGCAACATCCGAGGATGGAACCCGAAAACTGTTGACTAGAAGTCAACCGCTCTAACCGTTCCTTCTCCCGTCCGTTTCCATCGCAAATATTTACAATGGTAGATTGACGTTCACCGAAGCTTTCATCAAGACGCTTGACTGGTTTCCGTGTTATTACGGGCCTTTCGTGGATGCATGTCTGCTTAGCAAAATTAAGTCGGTTACCGCAGCCTTTGCTTATAAACCCCAGCAGTGGTAATGTAATGGCCGGCGCACTTGCTGTGTCCTTCAGCAGCGTGTGTTCTGTCGCAGGTCTCGTCTCGGTAGCACGATCTCGTCTAGGTCAACAGAGTCCTGTGTCCCAGCAGCAGAATGCCGCCTCCTGTCGATGGATGCGTCCTTTGTTCCCTATTGGCCTCTCTGCAGGCCGCCATCGTATGGTGACCTCAGCGCTTTGCCCCTGACCAGGCGTGACCTCAGAATGATAGAACCCGACGAGCGGCGGTTTCGCGTGCGCCTAACCCCTTTGCGTCCTCGCGTAGCGCCCACCCTTGAAGGTCGCACGTAACCTGTTCTTTTATGCGATGGTGCTATCGCGTGTTCTCTATTTGTTATCCTGATTCGAGGACGGTACGAGTGTGGACTCCTGTTCTGTGCCGTCCTAACTTACTTATCAGGCAAAAGTCTGATTACTAGTGATTACTGTGGCGAGAAAGGTTTTCTACGTTCTCGACTACACCTTTCTGAACTGCCAGTAATTTGTATTTAGCAGACCGTGGAATCAAAGAAGACCCCTAATTCTTTTGACGCTGCCAGTTTCTGACTCCCAGTTTGATTGTTTAAATTACACCAATGTTTCTTTTTACTATAAGTTAGTCGTGTTTCTTAAAATAGTACAACGGTATTGCTGGTATTGCTTGACTAATGGGTTTTTTGACGCAAGTTTTATTGCACTAGCATTTTTTACCATCTCCAGAGCCAAACTTTTGTATTGTCCTATGTATCCAAACCTACATTCACACTTCCCATCCTTGCGCTATAGGAGTCCGCTGCTTCCACCGTCGTCTTCTGTGCCTTCCATTCTGATGCGCAAAGCCTCTCCCTCAGCACCACTGACAGTCAGCAAGACTGCACTTTCTACTTTAACAACTGCGCCCCCCTCCATCCATCAGATGTCGTACTAGATGCCCCCCTAGCCAACAGCACCTGGAATCTAACAAATTCAAGTCTCGAGGCTCTGTTCCCCCTACCTTCCTGGGTGAGTACCACAGGCGCCTCTTAGCCCAACGGTTGCTCCCCATATTAGCTTGAAATTTGGATCATTTTAAGAAGCGGTTAAAGCTGTCTCATTATCCATTTACAGCTCACTGAGGTGAGGCATCGGTAAGAATGACTTGTATAGCCACCTAAAGCATCTAATGCAGGTTGAAACTACATCCGCCTCTCAATAGCTGCTCCCTAAAGCTGGGCCCTGCTAGTAAAAATGCAATAACATAGGCGGTTTGGGCCATATGGGCAGGCCGCTAGGGAGAATCTCCTCACACTAGCATCATCGAACTTGATGGTCGCACTGTCGCGTGCAAAGCCGGTAGCCATTGGCTACTCACAAACCAATGAGGGCGCTCGAGCGTCACAGTGATTTGTCAAGTGACTGTCAACGGTTGCATCACTTGTGAGAACCTGTCTGTGTCTGTTGGTCTGCGTCCTGCGTACACAAAAAAACACTCTGGTAAAACCTGTTGAGGATAAGGAGGCTTGAAAGTGTATATTCCCATCATTTATTCTTATTGCAAATACACGGTGCACGTCTCACCGCCATGCTTCCATGCTTATCTAATTCTGGAGCATATTTTGCTATATTTAGACGGGAGAAGTTCTGTAAATTCCAAACTAGAGCCAGATACTGTAGCATTCCTATAGTTAGCCTGAAAACGGCAATATGCATTACCTTGTGGGATAAAGGTGTGGTAGAAGTTGAGGTAATCCTGGAAAGAGACGATAATCCGGGGGCTGTGCGTTTTCAAGAGAAAACTGCACCTAGTGACTACAAAAGGTGCCTCTCTTTTGGCTCGGACAGACGAAATCTTAGATGTCCTGTCGCGTATTTGGGCTTTTGCGACGCTAGATTTAGTCGCCGAATATTGGCAGGCGTTAGTCAGCTGAATTCTTTCGTGCATATTTACGTGCTCGTTAGATTAAAAGCAGTAACAGTTCCCTCTGGGCTATACAAACTAAAATCGCTAGTCTTACTACCATTCCTGTTTTACTGTTTTGATCTCTTCCATTGTCTTACTGTATATGCTTGATGATGATCCTAGTTCAACCATCGATTTTGATGATGTCCACCATTTGCCCAAAAATAGGGAGGATGACTGGAGACAGAGCCAAGATTTAAGTGAAATTGACACACTACTGTATACGTAAATCTAAACGCTTACCCGTTTGAACCGGCGGCAAGTAAGAGTCACGGCTGTGTTTTAAAATTAGCCTTTTTATCCGCATTGTCCTTGGTATGCCAATTTTTCTTAGCCTGAAGCCGAGATGCAGAAAATGCATTTCATCCTTTTGCACAATCTCTATCTTTATTTAGTAAAAAGGTGCGTTTCTCCCAACTGTTGCGGTTTCATCATCGTCACCGTCATGGCTCCAACGAATTGCCTATCGAACAGCATCCGAACAGTGCGTATGAATTACTTTTGCGTCTTCGATGGTACAAAATTCTTCGGAGTCATGGAAACTGATTCTGTTGTTGTGTTCACCTTAAAAGGCGGTCACATAGGTTTGTGGCGCGCATTAGGCGGATGCTTATGCCCTTTTAGTTAACATTTTCCGTTTGATCTCCTGCTATTTACTTGTACTTGGTAAGCGTACGATCACGCTTGCTCTAACTAGCCTTGATGATGTCCCGAACTGTACATCTTCTTGTATTTTTCTGCCTACTCCTCGGGTCATAGCAACTGGCGACGTAGTTCAAACAATGCAATGTCAGAAGAACTATCAAACCAAATTATTGAGACGCAGCTGGCCACCGTGATGACACTTCTCAAGAAAACGCAAATAGTTTGGAGGGGGGAGGGGACAGCATCCACAGAGAGCGAAAGAAAGTAGATCGAGGACCGCATTACTGAGTTCACGTACGTCCTGGATATGGGCTTGTATTTTGAGGCCTGTCTTCAAAAATACGAAGGGATGTTTGAGGATTGCGCAGAAATTGAGGATATATCAAGGGTTAAGATACTTCGGCTCAAACTTGTGCAACGAGGACACGCGTGGTACGTAAGGTTTATCTTACCCAAACGCCGGTTGACATATCCATTTTGGACACAATTAAGAACCGTGAACCGTTTCTACTCTTGACGAACAAAGGCAGTCTGTTCACTTTTCCAACAAACCATCCAGAACAACTTCTGTGCAGGTTGACTTATCTTACTAAACTTAGTCATATAACGAATCACACTTACAACGTTCTCGTTAAAGATCTGTTTTCCGACTTCCATCGCAAATAGGTTTACGACAAAGCTGTTCCACTTATAAAGTAATTTTCTGCTAGCAGAACGATGTAAGCCTTTCCATCTCCTACATAAGGTAAACATTCATATACAAAGGTTTTTTTCAGTGAACATATCATAATTCTATAAAAGGTATGAAAAGCAAAATGAAAGTGCAAAATGTAGCGCAAGGTGAAATCAAACCCAAGACCTTGCTAACACAAGGCCGCGACGCTAACCACTACGCAGACCGTAGCATAGGTCCCGGGTTCAAATTTCGGAGGTTGTTTGGTTGATAGCCCATGTTGGATCAGGGGTTCCCGCCGGAGTCCAAACTGGGTGCAGTTGGGAGGCGGAGAAAAGCCGTGACCTCGGCCGGTTTGAGCCAAAGGTTCTCGGGGGTGAGTTGGGTGCCTGGCCGGGAACTGCAGTCGAAGAGGTGACGGCAGTCATGCGGCGAGACTCCGCAGTCGGGCATAGCAGGGTCCAGCCGGTGTTGGTACTGGCGAAGGAGCATGCAGTGGCCGCTGCGAAGCTGGGCCAGAGTACAACGAGCCACCCGTGGGAGATGACGTTCCGAGGTGGCAATCGGAGGTGGATAGCCGTCCAGGAGGGCCGAGGAATGGTAGCTGGATATTGCGTCCACAACTGCTCTCTGGTGAAGATGCTGATAACCTGTCCTGATGGCGGAGCCATAAAGGGGTAGGACTGAGAGAGACGAGGTGACAGCTGCCTTGTGCAGACCTCGGATAGACGTCCGAACGTTATGGCTAGGCTCGGGAGTGTTGCAACGATGGTGGTTTGGATGGCCAAGTTGTGAACAGGTCCACCAGAACTGCTGGCCGATGAGTTTGTTGTGTGCGGCGACCGGCAGGACAGAAATCTCCGCATGAAGGTGATCGATGGGCGACATTTTATAGCAGCCCGTGATCGTGCGGAGGGCACCATTCTGTGCTGACTGAAGGCACAGAGGGTGAAAGAAAGCATATCGAGGACCGGATTACTGAGTTCACCTACATCCCGGATAGGGGCTTGTATTTCGAGATCTGGCTTCGAAAATACGAAGGGATGTTTGAAGATGGAGCACTAATTAAGGATAAGAGAAATGTGGAAATCTTACGGCTCAAAATGGGCAAGGAGGACTTGAGCAGTACTTAAAGTTTATCTTACCCAACAGCCAGTTGAAATATCGTTTTCGGACACAGTTATGAACCGTAAACAGTTTCTGTTGTTTGCGATCCAAGACAGTTTGATCGTTTTTTCGACAAACCATCCAGAACAACTTCTGCAAAATGTGACCTATTCTACTACATTTAGTCGTAGGACCCAGCACACTTAGAACTTTTTCAATAAAGATCGGCCTTCTATCGCAAATAGGCTTAAGACGTAGATGTTTGACTTATAAAGTAACTTTCTGCTACCATAACTATGTACAAGGCTTCGCGCCTCGTACAGAAGGTTAACATTATATGCGAAGGGTTTTTTCAGTTAACAAAACTTAGTTCTGCAAATGTGGCGAAAAGTGAACTTAAAGTGCAAATTGTAGCGCAATTCGAAATCAAACCCAAAACCTTGGTAACAGAAGACCGTGGTGCTAACCACTACGCTACCGAGTCACGGTCTGAAAGACGTTAGAACAGCCTTACTAAGCGGCTATGACTGGAGTGCGCGAGAAACTATTGCGACGGTTAAATCTACCTGAGAAAAAATTAAAACGAAATTTATCCAACAGAACCCCGTTTCAGAGGAATGATTGGCAGCGTCTACATATAGGATAGCGCAGAGTAAAGCATGAGGAACCCTACATAATGATTATCTGAGAAAGCTGCTAGAAGCCCTAAAAATATGTAAACGACGGCAAGAAAAACCACAGGGACAGCTCGCAGACATACAAAGAGTACCATCGTACAGAAAGTAAAAGAACGTTCCACTTCATCCAGGAAATACAAAGTAGATCCATGTCCCAGTACAATAGAACCGAGTCTGCATGAATTCCAGCACATGCCACGTTGCCCAAACGGATGCCTAATGACCCAGAAACCATCGTAAACGAGGACCCGTGCGATACTTCTGCGACGACTGTCGTCTCTGAATCAAGGAGATATGATAGGCACTCACGCGGGAGTGCGCACTGCTTTTAATTTCTTGTGCGCGCACACGCATCCGCCTGTCGCCAGATCTGACCAATCACAGTTCACATGCGAATCATGTCTAGACAATCATATTTCAAGGCCGACTTACACAAAATGCGTTATAGGTGGTTGTGACAATCCCCGTGGTGATATTACTTCGGATTATGCCGCCCCTGAGGATGGAGGTGCGGTCGGACAGTCAACTACGTCTCAACTACGTCCGCTGCCTTACGTACAGAATAAATTAGTCCTACCACTTTCACCTCCCATGGCTTCTTTTTTCCCAAGGAGCCGGGCCTGAAGATCGCAGTTGTTAGATAATAACCTACTAAACCTCCTGAGATGCTGGTGACTTTCCGACGTGATCTGCACACGCAACTTTTTCTGAACTGTTTCCTGAAACTCGCATATTCTCTACTATTGGCAACTTCTGATATAGCTGACCCAATTATTATCAAAAGTCCCCCGCCCTCACCTGGATTTTTCCTGTGTCAACTTATGTAACCACGATATGGAGAATTTCGTAACCAGCATCCTGTCGTGTAGTGAGATTGAGGTCTTCAAACACTCTCAGCCCATTGCTTACAGTCCATAAGTCTTTCTTAATCCAGCAGAGTAACAGCATCCAGATCTCCTTCCCAAAAAGTGATTCTACTTCTACTTCCAACAGTGCTTCGCAGCTCAATTCATACGGAAGCGGTATACCGATTTGCCGTCGGTACACAGCTCAACTCCCGGCTTCTCCCCGCAGCCGCCCGCGCTGTTAACAATATTACCGTTGGTGCGTACCTCATTCACTTAACGCCCTGTGATATATCTTCGAAACTATGTTCGGATTTACTACCCAGAGGAATTTATTTTCAGTATAATCTTTGCTCTAGCTCCTGTTACTGGCACGAGTTCACTCAGTGCCATAACTTTTATCGACGGGATTTCGCAGAACACAGACTTCAGATATCAACGGTTTCTGCTGTTTGCGAACCAAGGCAGCCTGCTCATTTTTCCAACAAACCATCTGCAACCTCTGCAAGGGGTTGATTTATTCTACTAAACTCAGTCGTAGAACGCATCACATTTCGAACTTTCTCGCTAGAAATATGTGTTCTGACTATTATCACAAATAGAGTTAACATGAAAATGTTCGACTTATAAGGTCACTTTCTGCTAGCAAAACGACGTGAAGCGATTTACGCCTCGTACATAAGGTACCCATTTATAAGTGAAGGTTTTTCGATGAAGATGGCTTAGATGGTGAAAACCAAAATTGACGTTTACAATGTATCAGTAGGTGAAATCGAACCCAAAACCTTGCTAACAAAAGAACGCCACGCTAACCACTACGCTATTGAGTCATGGTTTGGAAGACGTTCTAACAGCCTTCCCGGCTGCGACCGATGTGTGCGGGAGCCATTGTGACGGTTAGATCAACATGGGAAAAATGAAGACTATGGCGGAATGCATACAGCCGAACCCAATTTCACAGGAACGATTGGCGGCTTCTACACATAGGATAACGCAGAGTGGAGCGTGAGGGACCCTGCATAACGGTTCTCTGGGAATGCCTATGATAGTAAATGACGAGAGGAAAAGCCACATAGACGGCTCGCAAAAGTACAAAGAGTGCCATCGTACAGAAAGCGAAGGGACGTTCCACTTCATCCAGGAAACACAAAGTAGGCCCGTATCTCATTACAATTGGACCGACTCCGCATGAAGTTCCAGCAAATCCTGCGTTGCCAAAGGAGATGCTCCATGCCCCAGAAATCATCGTAAATGAGGCACCGCCATAAGCGCACGCTACCGCCTCGAGCACACGTGACGATCGCTCACATGTGCAATGCAAATATTCTAGAAACGTCTCCCAGGGCTACAGCGCGGGAAACTACGAAGCAGCGTGCAGGCCAGAACCTCTGTCGCAATTTATCGGCCTGGATTATTCAAGAAGGACCAAAACCTCTTAAATACGCTGTAGTGGACAAGCTGCAGAATCTGCTGTCTTTGTGTTGCCCTGAATAAAGCCTTTGCCAACAGAACCGGCCTTTGCTTTCAGCGATCGAGTCGTCCTCTTCTCAATTACTTCCTGGGACTCGCATGTTCGCTTGTCAAGTCAAGTCAAGTCAAATTTATTAAAGGAAATATAGGCAAACGCCTTTGAACTCCCTCTTGGTACATAGGATTTAAGAAATGCATCGGCAAAGCCGAACATTCCAAAGAAGTCGTTGACGCAATTTCAAACGACTTCTCGCTTGTTTCAAGTAATAAACTCACACGCAGTTTACACGAGCCAGCAGTGTAACTGAGGAAGAAGAGCAGACAGTGAAAAAACTCCTAAGGCTGGCTCATTATTCAAAATGGAATGTCATTTTTGGTTTTTAGGAGAAAAACTTTCGCTCGTGGGGAAGTATGTGAATGATAGGGGCATGATGCTTCTTTGATTGTTGACGGTAGCCATGGCGTCCATGACGAGTAATATCTACATCCGAAGGACCATACGAGGAGGAGACCTCAGAGTCACGAGAACGTCCCGAAGACCGTAGATGCGACCATGATACGCTTTTGCTGTGCCAAGAGCCGAGGAACCCGCCACGTCGTCAGCAGTCGGTCGATAAGAGAAAGGGTGTGACAGGGCCGCGTAGCCTAGGACCATAGGTGCGGTAGATGCGTCCTCAGACGCGATCGGCGCAGATCGCATAGTGAGCAGAGACGTCATAGCTAGATAATGTTTGAAACTCATTTGGTTAAGTATTAATAATAATACTACTTACAAATTACTATTAGTATATATTTATAGCATTTCTAGCATTTCAGGGTTTAGATGTAGAGCGCTTCAATTATTAGATTCGGAATACTTCAGTGATTGGATTTGGAGTACTTAATCGTGACGATACTCATTAAATCGGTCTAGGTTTGCCTTAAAAACATCCACGGAAGGGGACATGACAGTATCCGCAGGAAGGGCATTCCATGCCTGGATTACCCTCTTAGAGAAAAAGAATTTTCTTGGGTCAAGTCTTGCCCCAGTCACACGTAATTTGAGGGGGTGTCCTCGCAGCCTAGAGGTGGTGGCCCGCTCAAAGAAGTCATTTGTTTGGAGGCAGCAATCCTGACCACGCAACATGCGAAATGCCTGGATTAGGTCCCCACGTAGCTGCCTGTAATCCAGAGGAAACAAGTCAAGATTTACCAATCGGGTCTCATAAGGGAGGTTCCGTTGGCCTCGTACTAATTTTGTTGCGTGTCTTTCTAACCTTTCGAGGATTTTTTGTCTTTGGCTGTCCAAGGTCGCCAGGCTTGGATGGCAAATTCCAGTTGAGGTCGCACGAACGTGCCGAATACCTTGCCAAATACAACTTTGTCAAACTCATCGATTTTCCAGCATGTTTTAAAATGCGCGCTGTTCTTTACACATTTCTCTCATTTTCCTAAAGAATATTTTCCATCAAATTATATTTCTTGGTATGCCTATTTTCAAATTCATGCGAAATCTATTAATATTGGGCAAGGAAATAATGAACAAACAGATGTCACTTCTCTACAGGTAGCCGATACCACTCAGTGTTACTAAGTGTTGTCGATGAGCGAATGATCGGGGGCAGTGTGGGCAGTGAAGGCGGCGGTCTCGTCTGTGTGTTGGTGCTCCAGGCACTAGTTCACCAGTGTCTGTGCGATGGATTCGCAAGTGACCGACTAGACCGATGCGTGAGGTGAATATGCGATTGCAGTGAGGGCATATCAGGCCCTCAGAGCTGGTAGGGGGTTCAGGTGTGGGGATGCGAGATGTGGCGGGCAATGATGTGGAGGAAGTTGTGGGTGGATTGGAGTCGGTGGATGAGGGCAAAGAGGTATCTCGCGTGTCGATTATTGACGTCGAGGTGGAGGCTGGAGTAGGGTCTGGTGGAGTGTTTGGTGCAGTAGACGTGGATGCTGTCGTAGGAGGGATGCATTGCTTCCGGAGGTGACCGACCAAGCCAATACGTGCACGGAAGGTGCGTTGACAGCGCGGACACGTTGGGAGGAGTTGGGTGGTGGCAGCGTGCGTCCGTGGATTGTGAGACTTGCGTGCCGTCCGTTTTGCCTTGGCGGCGGCGATCCGGCCAGCTTCGTAGATTGCGGCGCTCGTTTTGACCTCTCTGCGCCACGCGGTTCGGTCCAGTGCCAGCTCCTCCCAGTTCGTCGTGTTAATTTGGAGACGCTTCAAGGAGTTCTTCAGAGTGTCCTTGTAACGTCTCTTCTGTCCTCCTTTGCGACGAGTACCTATGGCGACATCGCCATAGAACAGTCGCTTGGGTAGCCGTTTATTGTTCATACGTATCACGTGACCGCTCCAGTGCAGTTGTATCTGACTGAGCATGGCCTGGATGCTGAGAACTCCCGTTCTCTCCAGGATTTCCGTGTCCGGAATCCTCTCCTGCCACTTCACCTTCAATATGCGGCGTAGGCAGCTGATGGGAAAATGGTTCAGTTTCCGCGCTTGGCTAGCATAGACAGTCCAAGTCTCCGCTCTGAACAAGAGTGTTGACAGCACAACAGCCTTGTACATCTTCAATTTCGTTGACAGTTGAAGACTATGACGATTCCATACGGAGGCTTGTAGCTGACCGAAGGCTTGACTGGCTTTGGAGATTGCGGGCAATCTCGGCGTCTATTTTAGTGTTAGGGGAAAGCGTACTGCCGAGGTAGGGGAAATTGTCCACGTTCTGCAGTACGGCTCCGTTAACGTTGATGCGTGCGGGGTTGAGGTCAGCACGCGGCTGCGGTTGATGCATAACCACCGTCTTGTCCGTGTTGATGGTGAGGCCAAAGTTGGCGCAACCTGCTGCAAACAGGTCCATGCTCCTTTGCATATCCGCTTCGGTGTTGGTGTTGAGAGCGCAGTCGTTCGCAAACAATAGATCATGGACTAAGGTTGTGGAGACGCGCGTGGGGGCCGGCATCCGACGAATGTTGAGGAGGTTTCCGTCCATTCTGTAGTTGAGGGGGATTCCGGGACGCTGGTCACGGTAGGCGTCCATCAGCATGGCAGAGAACATGAGACTGAAGAGGGTGGGTGCGAGGACACAGCCCTGCTTCACTCCATTGGTCACTGCGAAGGCTTCAGATAGCGTTCCATAGTCCGTGACGCGCGCCATCATCCCATCATGAAGTTGTCGAACCATGTGGGTGAAGTGTTCTGGACAGCCAAACCTTCCAAAGTCCGGGCCGGTTCACCGTGTCGAAGGCTTTTGTCAGATCTACGAACGCAGTGTAGATGTGGGTCCGCATCTTTGACATTTCTCCTGCAGCTGATGCGCAGCAAATATCATGTCAGTGGTGCCGCGGTGACGTCGAAAACCACACTGACTTTCAGACAGAAGCCCTTGTTCAAGGTGTCTGTTCAGACGATTGAGGAGAATGCGTGCGAAGATTTTTCCGGCAATATTCAGCAGTGAGATGCCGCGGTGGTTGTCACAGACCTGGCGATTCCCCTTACGCTTGTAGAGGTGGACGATGGTAGCGTCCTTAAAATCCTGGGGAACTTGGCCCTGTCGCCACATCTCTTGGAACAGAGTGGTGAGGTGAGTTATGAGTTGGTGGCCACCATATTTGTAGGTCTCCGCCGGGATCCCGTCGGACCTGGGTGCCTTCCCGCTGGACAGTTGTTGCACAGCCTTGAGGGTCTCCTCAGGGGTGGGTGGGAGGTCGAGGTCAGCACAAATTTTGACTTGGGGCAACCGCTCAACGGTAGCCTCAGAGGTGGTAGAGGGCCGGTTGAGTACACTTTGGAAGTGCTCGGCCCAGCGGCTCAGAAGTTGGGTCTTCTCAGTGTTGAGGGTGGTACCGTCCGCGCTGAGAAGAGGGGCTGTGCCTCTCACTACGGGGCCATAAACTGCTTTGAGCGCATCGAAGACGTTCTTCCATTCATTGCGATCCGCATAGCCTTGGATTTCCTCACCCTAACGAGCCATCCAAGCGTCCTGCATTTCCCGCAGCCGCTGCTGTACAAGACGGCGACATTGGTAGTAGGCTGCTTTCGTGGCGTCGGTAGGGCGAACGACATATTCGTTGCGGAGGCGATTCTTCTCAGAGATGAGAGTACTGATGGCTGCATCGTTTTCGTCGAACCAGTCTTGGTGTGGGCGGGGCGCAGGCCCAACTATGCGTTTTGCAGTGGATTGCACAGCATCCCGTAGATGACACCATCGAGTCTGCATGGAGGGGTTCTCTTCTGCAACTGGGAGGTTATTCAGCTGTTGGGTCAACTCGTTGCTGAAACGCAAACGGTTGGCAGGCAAGTGTAACAGAGCAGTATTCAACTTACCTGGGGGTCGCTTACCTTGAGGTCTCCTGCGTGGTTGAAGACGGATCCGCATCTTGGAGATGATGAGACGATGATCGGTATCACCATCGGCACCCGGCATTGCCTTTGTCACCAACACGTCCTGCTGGTCGCGTCGCCGCACGAGGACATAATCCAGACGATGCCACTGACGAGACCCGGGGTGCATCCAGGTCGCCTTGTGCTTCAGCGGTTGACTGAAGTAGGTGTTGGTCAGTATGAGGCGGTGCACCGCGCAGGTGCGAATGAGGAGTAGGCCATTGTCGTTGAGTCCTCGGAGGCCGTGGGGTCCGAGCACTCCTTTCCAGGCGGCGTGGTCTGTACCGACGCGGGCATTGAAGTCACCGAGGACTATAAATTTGTCGGCCTTCGGCACAGAGGCAAGGAGGGCGTGCAGATCCTCGTAGAACTTGTTCTTTGTCTCGTCAGAGATGGTCGTTGGAGAAGCGTAGACACTAACGATGGTGGCAAAATTGCCACCCCAGAGAGGCAGGCGGCGGCTCATCAGGCGTTCGTTGATGCCCTGCGGCGTGCAGGGTAGTCGTCTCTCGATGTCCTTCCGGATGGCAAAGGCGACGCCGGCCTCGCGTCGCTCTGCCGTCGGACGGCCCACATAGAAGAAGGTGAAGCCGGCACCCACCTCTTCTATGGAACCTTCACCGGAGAAGCGGGTTTCACTGAGTGCGGCGATGTCCACCTTGAAGCGCGCCAGTTCCCGGGCGATGAGTGCTGTTCTCCGTTCCGGTCGAATGCTCCTCGGGTTATCTAAAAGGGAACGAACATTCCAAGCGCCGAAGATGATAAGACTTACCTGAGCTCCCTGAGCTGTCGTCCTGTGAGCTCTGGGAGCTGTCCTGCGGGAAGGAAACGGGTTAGAGGGAGGGTTGCGAAGAGAGAAGTTTTGATTTGCGTTTGTAGTGTTTCGACCGCGTGTTTTCAATCTGTCAGCCACGGTCAACTAGTAGATGTCGTGACCCAGCGTGCTTGGAACCATCTTTTATAGGACCATCAACCTTCTCGCGAGGGGCGGCAGTGCTACTCCTTAATAGGACTGCCTGTCACAAGTACCTGCTGCCGAGCAACACCATGGGCCACGAT
>JAYGXS010000002.1:68185293-68236827 GCA_036362985.1 Ligula intestinalis | reverse complement strand
GCACAGGCAACTTCTGATATAGCTGATCTCAATTATTATCAGAATTCTCTCGGCCTCAACCCAATTTCTCCTGTGTCCTCTTACGTTACCAGGAACCCCGTGGAGGAGTCCCTTTATGAGAAACAGCATCGAGATCTCCTTTCCAACATATGATCCTACTTCTACTGTCAACAGTGTCTCTCAACTCCACCCATACAGACGCGGCATATCGATTTGTCGTCGGTGCATAACTTCACCGACTGTAATTAACTGTTTCGTAGAACTCTTATTGGTCTGACGACGACCTGGTGAGACAGTGTTGACAATTCACACAATAAACTGTCCCAAACGATTTTCACTACCAAAATATACTTCTTGTAATGCAGATTTTCTGGTTCGTAAGTATAAAAGAGGAATGTGTACGCCTGGGTGAGAGTGGAAGATAGGGTGTACTTGCTCAAATAAGCTCACATGATATCTACCGCAGGTGCACGGCAACGCATGTGCAGACAATTGGATGATGTGGAAGGATCAGAGACACACGCACACATAGACAGGAAGAGAGGGTGCCTGAAAGACTCCTGAACCACCAGTCGTACGCTTTATGACTTTGCACTTTTTCCAAATAGATATGCTTGCATTAGATTAGAATGGAAGTGGAGTATTATCAGTAATGTTACTATATCTGTCACTATAACAAATTAGAATTGATGCCGATTTGGGTTAACGCTGAGACTCATTTCCGCTCTATGCCAACTGGGAGTGGGAATCTGGGTTTATGCGTACTACATGTTTGAGTCCGGAACACATCATTGCTGGCTTTGATTTCTAAGCTCTCACTTCTATCCACCAACAGCTGTGTGAGATTTTACCATGAGGATTTCAAAGACTGGAAAACTGCCGATAGATGCAGTATGTCAATGCCGATATTGCTAATACTAGTAAGCATACCTACAAGTTATTAAGAATTATATTGTGATGCAACTTCAATAGAAACAGTCCGATAATATGGGCCATGTTATTACTCACCTTTGTGGTGAGCTAGTTTTTGTGTCTATGATGACTAAGGGGAACTAGCCGGCTTGATAACCGTACAGTCAAGCTTTTCAACTATCGAACCTTTAGCTGTGTCTTGTAGAAAACATGCGAACACGAAGTCGGGTCTTTATTTTTCGAACCGCGTCCGTTTCGACATCGTGTTGCGCAAAGTATTCTGGACTGAGAGAAGGACAGTTTTAGTCAGTGCAGTGGAAATACTCCAATATTAGGTACTAATACTATCGTTACTATTTGTATAATAATTATTAGCGATACATCTGAGTGATATTAGTACTATTATTGTCGATATTTATAAGTCAGACATGGAGCTGATTAAGAGTCAACGCTGGGGCTCATATTCCCCCGATCTCAACAAAAAGTTCGAGTATGGGTTTATGTTATAGCAAGTAAATGCATGTCTGAGGCTCGTAGCACGTTAGTGCTACTCCTGGTTTCCGCTCCTTCTCTTCCATTCATCGAAAACTGTCCCTTTTTCTCCTAAGTTTAGACTGCAAGCACTAGGATACTGCTGTTGGAAACAATATATCAACGCTGGGAGTGCTAATTCTTGTTATCATACTAAGACTAGCAAATAGTATACTATAATACGGCCTGTACACGCACGTTGGAAATCGAAGGCTAGTATTCAGTCGCAACATATATCGGGCAAATAGTAAACTTAAGGGATGAACAACCGTTTATTTAATAATAGCTCAAGCTCTACAATGCCTGTAAATCGCAACGTAGAGCCAGTTGCTGTTTTCCAGGCTTACTTTAACTGTCTACAGTACCTAGCTCTGGCCTAGAATTTACAGAACATCTCCTGTCTAATAGGGAGCTACCTTCTCCAGAATCGACTAGACATGGAAGTTTATTATTTCCTGTGTTTGTGCCAGTAGTTGAGTAATAAGCAAAAGAGGTAGAATATGAGATTGTCAAATTTCTCATCTTTACGTAGTGATTATGTAAGACACCAAACTTTCGCACGAGTATGTGGTCTTTGAACGTGGTTGCAGATCAGCAGAGACAGTCCGATTACGACGAACTACACTACCGATTCGAGGTTTACGCGACCGATTGAGTTGGTGGAGGCCATGACTGAGTTTAGAGTGACCTGTCAAAATTACTTCTAGGACTGCTGTAATTATAGCTATATCAAACAATGTTAGAAATACCGATGCTTAGATAACTACGAGTGCGAATAGCGGTATTGTCTTCTGTGAATAAGAAAAGATGCTCCCGCTATCAGTGGTAATAGTACTTATGTCAATAAAGCTAGTAGCGCCGCCGTGAGTACCAAAGGATAGTTACTAATGACTAATAATTAAATAAGCTATGACTAGTATACTGCTGATAAGGAAGGGAGTATAGTTGTGGTCTTTCTCTCTCTCTGTGGTCACCATGACTTCTATTCTACCAAAGAACCGGGTCTGCAGATCACGGTTGCTAAAAAATAACTTTCTTAACCTCCTGCGGTACTGGTGACTTTCTGACATGATTTGCACACGCTACTTTTGATATCAAGCTCCTTCATCCCCAACTGAATTTCTCCTGTGTCCTCTTATGTTACCAGTATCCACGTCTTCTCAAAAAGTGATCCCACTTCTACTGCCAACAGAGCCTCGCAGCTTGCAGCGGCATACCGACTTGCTGTAGATGCACAACTCAACCCACAGCTCTGTTCATTTTTCCAATAAACCACTCAGGAAAACCTCTGCAACGGTTGATTCATTCTACTAAACTCAATCACAGAATGCATCACATTTAGAACGCCTGTTGTCGGACAGGGCCGCGTCCCGTCGCCCATTCTGTTTAACTACGTCATTGCCTAGATTCTTGGGAAGGCCCTACATGAAGAAAACGATGTTGAGTTTGCACCCAGATGCCGGCTGACTGATCTCGACTACGCCGATGATTTTGCGTTACTAGCCTCAAGCTTTGGGAGGGAGCCGGCCAGGAACCATGTGAGCAGCGTGGAACACTACGCCACTGCCGCGCACACGATGTTGACATCAACTCACACGGGCAGCGGAAACTGATTAGTTCTTCGGTTGACGAGACGCAGGCCAGTCAGTACGCTGATTTACGGCAGCCGCAAAGGTGACCAAGGTCACATGAGTCAACTAGCGGTCAAACTCACGGTCAGTCAATAGCGAACTGGCAGGTCAAAGTTCTTGCGTCGAACTAGGATATAATATCAGGCATACGGCAAGACTGAAACAGTTACAGCAGGCAAGAAAAATCACCTAGTTACTCTGACGATGGAACCGAGCGAGTGTCCGAAACGCCAGTCTCAATATAATTCTGTCCATGTCCTCGTACCTACTGTTTCATCTTCTTTGAGGATGGTGAAAAGGATAAGGTATCTGAACTCGAATTTTTCTGGTGAATTCGAATAGCGTCATTCAAACTTTTAAAACAGCCATTCACTTCTGAATCATTTAATCTGTCCCATGTCTGCTAAGCAACCCTCTATTAATCAGGAAGTTTGACTTTCGCAGCCAACACATTCAAAAATTAGTCAACACAAACCTAAGATTAAGACTGCATGTCAAAAATGTCCAGAGTAATGCATCAATTTATTCGTTACTGGTCAATCCAGATGGTTTTTCGTGAACGCAAGGCATTCGGCGTTCCTAATGTTGCATCATTAACGGCGGCATACCTGAAGTGCAGGAAGTCAAAAACTCCGGCACTTAGGCAGGTCCGATGATATGCGCATCAGTTCTTCCTGAAATCACCTCATGTAGTACTATTTTTGTCCTTTATAGCGAGTACCTCATACTTAGTTTTTTTTTACTGGACGCCTAACAAACTGTTATGATGTTATTTCGGATTACGGAGCATCTCAGGTGTCACGCGATTTCTCGACTCGATGCACAGATCTGGCTGAATTTAAAATCCATCCGGTGCCCACGTTCAGGTATTTGGGAAGGAAAAAAAGACTGGTAGATATTTGGAACAAAACAGTACATGGATAACGAAAATACCCGTCGACAAATTATTGTCAAGTCGAACAAAACATGACAGAGATTATACAAATTGATAAAGGTTCGTCTTGAAACATCCGGGGTGTGTTGGCATAGGGGGTCAGCGAGGTTTATGTTAGTCATTACAGACGATTGTGGAATATGCACACTCGACCAGAGATTCTCATTGAAGACTGTCTGATTGATACCAGACGGCAGTGGATAGAGGCGTTTCTGTGACCGTTGTGGTTGTCATTTGAATAAAATATGTGGATGGACTAAGTTAATTAGTGGGCATACAACTTTGGTGTCACATCCCCTGAGCTTGAAGGGGGCTTTATTTGAAAACTGCACAAATATGAGGGTCTGAGTGTGGTGTCATCACAGGAAGGTACCTTAAACAGCTTGGTTATCTGTAGTCTAACGGAGACAAACTAAATTCAGCGTTGATTACGGCTCGCTGGTGTCCATTGCTAGTGAGGGCGGACGGAGAGCAGGCGGTGGCGAAGTCCCAAATGATCGCCCAGCGACCTACAAATCGTGCGCCACCTCCTCTTAGGCGCCACTTGTTTGCTGGCTTTTCAAAAGATACGAACCGGACTCCATTGGGGTGTGTATGTGACTGGGAATGTTGGTAATCCGTTGTCGAGCAGGAGACAAACTACATTCAGCGTTGATTACAGTTCGCAGGTATCCGTTGATAGTGAGGGCTAGCAGAGGGCAGGCGACGGTGAAGTCGTCAATGAACGCCAAGCGACCTGGAACCGTTCACCACCTCCTCTCAAGTGCCACTTGTTTGCTGGCTTTTCCGAACGAAAAGAGGCGGACCCTATTCGGGCTTCTATACGGCTGGGAATGTTAGCGATTTTCAGGCTTAACTGAATGGAGATATCCGCACACAACAGACCGTAAATTTCCACGGCAAAATCCATTTCCTCTTGCAGGAAAAAGCAACTTCCGCTAGCCAAGGAGACCTCTTAGCTGTCGCAGTGTAAACGTCTGTCCTAGGGCTATGTCTTTGTGGGTTGCAGCAATCTTGCAACGCAAGTATTTCAAGTTTTAGGGATTTTCTGCACCACATGGTCATGTAAAATTTCGAAGGAGACTCCAAAGTCCATCAAGTAGGGTAAACGATCGCATTGGGCCGCACAGGCCGCTTTCTTGGTTCGGAACATTAGGGAGGGACTATCACGTGAGCCGCACCCCTGGCTCACGTGCCTCGACGGTAGCTTTAACAAACTAGACACGAGTAAGGATGTACAACTATTTACACGGGTGAGCTGTTGACTCTGAGGCGGAATCGTCAGTAAGCAACAGTTCATGGAAAAAAAGAGGTAAATGCTTAGGCACTAAGCGTGATCCACGGTGTGAAAGCAGGCAGTATAAAAGGGAGAACGACAGAAAGGTGCAGCAATAATTGATTGACTTAAACAAATAGTACGCGCGCACGCCAAGAAGGCGGAAGATAATATGGTGAACATAAAAGATTGGCACAAACAAAAAAAGGATAGAAATGTACACACAAAAGGAGAAGCTAGTTTCCTTTGGGTTTTGGTCGAGAGGAGTCGGCAGATCTGACGACTTGGGTTTGAGAAACACCGCGGCCTTCGGACTGAGAGAAGGCGTAACCGGCTAAAATGAGAGCAGTTTCAGCGTTTAGAAAACGAAGTTCAGGTCATAAGAACAGACACTGAGCAGTTAGGTTAGTAGGGTGAAGATCTGTGATCAGGCGCAATAGAAACATCCATTAATGCACAGTCAAACACGGGAAATACATTATTTTCAATGCTTCCAACGCGGCCGGTGGTAAAATACGGCCAGGCAATAAGAAGCGCTAAGAATACGTCAAATTGCAATTCCGATGATAGTTCACAGAGAAATAAATCAGTGCAAAGTATGGAATAAGAACATTGCAAATAACAATGGGAAGTTCTAAGAACAGCGGAGGGCAAAATATTGAGCACTGACTTTCCCGGCACCTATCGCCTGATGCACAGCTGTTTTAAAATTCAAAATGAACATGTCAAGCTATCAGCTGCCAAGACGCTAATATTGACAATTTTATTAGGGAAAATTTTACAGCCATCAAAAAGAGGTATGTCATGTTCGGATGCCAGAAACATCCTTCAAATGAGGTATCAAGGTCGCACAGCAATCTGATGCTTATTATGACGCCTTTACCAAAACTGAAAAATATACCAAATGGGGAGCCAAAATCAGGTACGGCGGATTATTACTCAGGAAGTCTGGTCGTGAGGATACTTATGTAGCATTCTGACTACATGAGCGTATTGGCCGACAAGGCCAAACAACACGTATCTACACGTATTCCAAGCGAATTGATCACCAATTTCGTGGCTACTAGGCATTCTTTCAGAGATTAATTTGGATCTCGATGACAGCTCATCGTGATACAGCTAAACGCGTCGAGTTCAATACAATGAGGGATTGAGCTGATTTACCACTAGACAAGATACCCTTAAGTCGGCTTGACGTCAACTTCCCTTCTTTCGCGAACCCGTGACTTCTTCCAGTCTTTCGGTAAACTGAGGAGGAGTCAACGGAGTATAAATATGCAAGGCATTATCGCATGCAAACTGTCCTAACGACCACTCGGGCAGTGGCCACCTGATTAAATGCATGACAGGAAGAAAGACAAGGCAATAATAATACCTGTGATACATTAAACAAAAGTTGCACAAAAACAGACAGGTTCGGTGTGGGTACATGATGTACGGATGTGGGTATGGACTAAGCCAATGTAACATCTGAATCAGTTTCGAGTCTGGTTCGCATGTTTCTATGGACCAGCATACTTGTGGCGCGCGTCGAAAGCTTCCTCCACGTCAGCACCCTGTACATGACCATCACCAGCATTTTTGGCTTAGTTTCGCCATTGGCACATAGCAGATGTGGGTACATGATAGACTAGACGACTCTCAAGTTTCGGTCATACAAATGAGTTTGCGTGCAGGTCATCGGCGGTTGGTGCATCCTGTCATCTTAAGTTGAAGGCGCCGGCTCGAGGGCGGTGTAGCAGGAAATGAAATCGGAAATGGCAGCTAACAAGGCATAATCTTTCGTTTAATGCGCGCCACAAACCTAGGCGGCCACTTTTTAAGGCTAACGCAATAACAGAATCAGTTTGCAGGACTCCGAAGAATTGTGTACCATCGAAAACACAAAAACAATTCATACTTACTGTTAGGACGCTCTTCGATAGACAATTCGTTGAAGCCAGGACGCTGACGACGATGAAACCGGAACAGGTGTGAGAAACGGACCTTGTTACTAAATAAAGACAGAAATTGTGCGAAAGAATCAAATGCATTTTCTGTATCTGAGCTTCAGGGTAGGAAGAATTTGCATGCTTAGGGTAATGCGTCTAAAAAAGAGTAATTCCAACACACAGCGGTAAAAATTGAATAAAGATATGTGTTTTTTAGAAGGGAAACATCAACTCTAATTCTGGACTGCTTAAGAGTTAGGTGGGAGAAATAGTTAACAAAAGGTCGTAAATATACACGGTCCTCTTATGACGGGACTGCAGATAGAAGCAGTTAACAAAATCGATGATGAGCGGACGCACATTTAGGAATCCTAGGAGCAACAGTTCATGCAAAATTATTCCGGGCACAAGAAGACAAAACGAGTAAACCGTAAGTTACTTAAAGATCTGGACACTTTTGCCAACTGCGTAGTGTCAAACTAAACGAACAGAGATGCAAATACTGGACTGGCTTGTATATGCTTTGCTAATTAGTTTGCTCGGTAAAGGTGAATGCCGGAGGGTTGGGAAGGCTTCCTAACTTTTCGGTCGTTAGTTTAGGTAATAGCAATTTAAAACGACTGTTAATAGAAAAAGCTTCAATTTGTACATCGAGCCAAGGAAGGCGATATCGGATAAAAATGATATTAGCAAAAATAAGAAGGGAAGGCAGAAATAAAATGAAAAAAAAAATCATTTACGCGTTCCTCATGCCAAAGGGAAGCCGTCCAATATCTTGCAGTGCGATCGCCTCCCAATGTGGTCGGCTCCATCTAAAGATTTAAGGCAGACAAATGAAAAGAGGTCACAGTGCAAAATAACGGCAGGCTCTGTAGAACAGACATCACCAATTAAATATGCTAGAGGGGTTATGTGCTTAAGAATAAGCTGAAATGCAGGGTATGTAACTCCAGTGGGGAAATTGTAGGTGGACTACTTTAACCCTCAACATCTATCCGTAATCCTAAAAACCTACATAAAAAAACTACCTCAAACCACAACCTTAAAACCTAACCAGTAACTTAAATATCACGACTAAAGATCACAATCAAACCTGAGACCCTAAAGATCGCGAAACCCAACCCTGAAAATCTAACGCGAACCTAAAGCCCTAAAACGTACTCTACAACCATAATCTAAACCGCCAACCTTTAAGTCGCAATCTGTCTTACAGCAAACTGCCAAACAACCTACAGTAAATCACCTCTATTTACATAAAACAAGTTGTTACTTTCTGAAGAGCAACCCAGTGAGGTTATAGACCTGTTAGAAAGTTAAAAGAGGACAAACATACACTTTGCTTGCGCAGTCCATCGTCAGCGTCAACGGAGGAACAAGGATGAGGCACAGCCAAAAGATCGGACATCCATAGACAGCCTTGTTCTGTCACCAAAAAATTTCAATGCATTCAAAAGTGTTCACATATACAGCAGGCATGTCATAAAGTAGGCCACACGGAAAAGAAAAACGGGAAGACTCGCTGTGGTTACGGTTGTAAAAACATATACTTATGGGGAGATTTATCACTCATTTGAAGATTAAGGATGCCACTAGGACTAATTTTAGAACCCTCTCCAATATCTGTTATTTAAAAGCATAGCCACGTTATGTGAAACATCCACATTTTGAGGAGATCAAAACCCAAAGAAAAAAACTACGAAATAGTGGTGTACTAATGTAATTAACGGAGATCCGCATAAAACAAAGGATACCTATGAATGTGGGTAAATATAGAGCATTCACGACGTGCCAACAGGCGCCTTATTTCAAATAGATCTTCAATAGCTATCATTTTCTTGGGTGCTGACTCCAACAAAGTCCAGATCAGAAAAAAGAGAACAGCTGCCAGACAGAAAGAGAGAGATGGACCCTGTATCGTCATGGGAACACACCAATTTGCAAGGCGTTTGCGCGTTTTATAAGCCTCATCAGCGAGTGCGACCATATCAAACAATAAGCTCATTCCTTCGGATAAAAAAGCAAGATCAGATAGCTTTTCAAAAGGGGGGGGGGGGTTCAAAGTTAAACTGCCGTTAGCAACCGCATTCATCACTGTTCCGTGGAATGTTAGTAGCCATGACTAGCGCATGAATAAGTTTACAGTAAATCAAGATTACGCTGCACGGTTAGCCCCGACCCCAAGCCTTTAGCAACTGCCCTGCGGTTAAGAAAGGACATAGAGTTGGTAACCTGGGATGTATTAAGTTTCGGCAATCTCACTGCTCTCTTGTGCGATATCTACCCAGACAAATTAAAAGACGATCATTTTTACAGCTAAGCAAATCCTATGGGAAAATATGCAAATGCTCACCATTCCGACCATTTCAGCTGCCAGCGGTAAAGTAGGATAGACCTCGGGGTAGACTGCTAGAAAGAGGAACCAAGAAATCATGCTGCCCCAAATGGCTAGGTGAGAGAAGATTGTCCACGCATTATGCTCCAAACCCGCCTTCAGACACACCGTGACGACGACGTACTAGTAAAAAAAGAGGAGACAAGAAAGACCTCAGGCATCATATTCTATAAAAACGTGGGCGGCAAGTTGGTGCAGAAGCCGAACATACATAAAATTTCACATGCAAAAAACGCCAACACACGAGGCGGATGGATATAATTGAATGTCAGAGATCGGTGATCAAAGAGACGTCATTGCTGTCATCATCCGCATATCGATAGGGAAAGGTTAACCGGCGAGCCATTTGCCTCCAGTTAAATTATCCAGTTATTCTAGTTTTCTAAATCATAGATGAAGCGTAGAGTCTTAGTGAACTCTCAAACCTCGTGATTATCTCCTCTCATCGACTTTTCACAACCGAATTAATTCACGAAACTCCGATTGATTAGATTCAAAACGGTATGCACTCCAGGTAATTGTAAAGGTTTGCTGTTAACTTAGTGAGGAGAAATTCTCAGTTGCTAAACCTCAATTTCTTTTGGTTTAGATACAAACCAGATGACTATTTTCAGTAAGTGAAGATAGACAGAACTCCCATTAAGTGGTTAATAACAGTAGGGGGTAAAAAAGCAAGTTCAAAGGGATAGAACGAAACCAAATATATAAGGCAAACTTCATTAAAATTTAATTACCGTGTACACAGAATTTCCAAGGACGAGCAAGCTGGATGTTTGACCATTACCATACACAACGTCTTAAGAAAGAGAAGAAGACATTGTAAAATGTTGAATGATAACACAGAATAAAATTTTGGCTTATCTATAGTAGCGATAAGTATGGAGGAAGAAAAGCATAGCAGTTCCATGGAGGATGGATATTATGACAGGCATTACTGACGCGAACATGTGAGTCAGTGGGAAATTGGCAAAAGTTTTTCGGTCAAGAAAACTATACCTTCCAAAATGACCGATTTTCTAGTAACTAGACGAAGCATAATTCACAAAAATGCACCTTCGAGTACTTCAGAGACAGTCGTTGAATATGCCACTTACTGACAATTTACAGATATAGACACATGACAGTTACTCTGATGCATATAATGTTAGGAGAAGCCATCCTAACCTACTCGCTCACTCATTCGCACACCACCCTATCCATCTGACAAAACGTGCACGCGTGAAGCACACGCTCTGATTGGTTCGAATTTAGTCCATCTTTGTACACGTTTAAATGCTCCTTCTTCGCCTCTTCGGCTCTTGTGGTTTACTTCTCATATAGGGATTTAGTCGAGGGTATTTATTGAACGGGCGACCATCGAGGCGTGTGGCCAGTTCATAACAAAAGAAGGTGTTAAACAGGCATTTTAAATTGCGTTTGGAGGTAAGCCTGCATTTTTTGCCAAACACTTTCGTACAAGTTCATTAGAGAAGGCAGGTAAGAAGCCACAAGCAAACTCCGGCAGACAATCTAAGCGTCTACTACTTTGCAGGTGCATGACGCGACATTTAAAACAAATAGATAGTGGGACATCTGATGAAGCCACTTCGATATATTCCGTCTCTAAAGTTAGGCGTTTCAAAACAGTCCTAAAGCAAAACTGATTCTGCCTTAGTACATGCAGTTCACCTTACTCGATTTAATAGATTGATTTTGTTCTACAAAATCTTCAGGGCTACCATGGCGCTTCAAAATTCTGGCCTCGCAGATCAAGAGATCAATTCAAGCAAAATTAACAACAATGTGGTTGTATCTCATAAAAACAGCTATGTACAAGGGACAATTACCCGTATGAAACGCCGCGGCTGGAACAGCGAAAAGAACAAGAGAATGGAAGACCGCGTTCAATAACCATCGCAAGAAAGCCTAAAGAAGACATTGAAATGCAAGTCAGGCATTACGAAGTGGCAAACGGAAGATGGAAAAGGAAAGGCCAAGTGAACAGTTACCTACCTTAAAATTGAAGGGGTAGGCCTCCTGCACACCAGAGTAGACGGTGGGGTACTTCAGACAATAGGCCTCAGAGCAGACACGATCGAATAGTCCAATAGCGAACGGTGGCAATGCGCTAAAGGCCTGCAAAATTAAGAGAGATAGCGCGATATCCAGACTAAGCATTACTCACACGGAAGCGCACCACAGAAGAGGAAATGAGAGAGGCACTTGACCTGCTTGAACAGACAGTTATTGGCAATAATACATCTACACGAAAATGCACAAACGTCGCCTGCGCTCAACACAGACTTTTGAATGAGGTCTTTTCCTCAAGGTTGTGGCGCAATCTTTTGGTTCGACAGTCCTGTGTGAGGCTGAGCGTCGATTCATTGTAGGAGACACATTTCGCAAATGACGCACTCATAACATAAGGCCCGTAAATTTCAGTCAAACTGAGTCGAAGCATCCCCTATCCCTTCTCCAAGCTTTTAACAGCGACCAACTTATTTACCATATGAACATTAAGGCGTAAGTGCCTATGATAGGCCTACAGTCATCGATCTTTCCACCGCCTACAACTTCAGAAGATCAGGCAACTCCCTTCCATCAAATATTATCAGTACAGAAATGCAAAAACACGATTAATTTGACTCGGGTGGATGCATAAACAGGCAATAAGGCACTATACCAAAAAGAGAAATTTTAAAAAACACAACAGAACACTGCAACATTAGTGACGATATACTGGCATCGATTGTCAGTGAAATCAGCAAACTGAATGCTTATAGTATAGCCGGCAAAGACAAGGCAGAATGGAATTGCCATTCCCGGTTAGCTAGCCATCGTCAGCCAGTCATACCCAGCCCCAAGTGATGCACCACTCCAGCCTCTAAAGCTTTTACCATTGAGCCACGAGCTCGCTGTCTTGTCCGAATGCTGTATGCATTTCGTCTAAAGAAAATCACACATCTCTCTACGCTACGAGGAAGAGGTAACATTCTACCCATAAAATTGTGTAATGGACGTGGACCACAGTGTTTACTTTATAAACAGCTTGAATGAAGTTGCAGACATATTGCTTAAGGAATGGACATTTCGTAGCCTTTAGAAATCTTATAGATGGTAAGTTTATTTTTAAACTGCTGGACCTTTTCCAGAACGATGTTCGAACTGCCATGTGCGCGCATGTGAAAGAACCTCAAAGTTGCCAGCAAGAAAGGGTATTCCGGGTAATCTGCCTGTATCTGTTGGTCTGCGTCCTCTGTACACAACAAAACTACTCGCCAAAACCATCCCCAGGCTAACTCGGGTGTCCACACGGTCACCGCAGATGATGATGATGATGATGAGTTCATATTCCTATGTGATATGCCTATTGCAAATACAGGATGCATGTCGTATTACCTATCTATTAATGTAGTACTATGAAATGTCAAGTTGGTATGCGTTATGGCACGACTAATAGGTAGAAAAATGCAAAGAGCCGGTTCTGATGGCAAGAGCCTTATTCAGGACAACAGATTTCCCAGCTTGCTCACTCCAGCGTATTTATAAGGTGTTACTCCTTCTGGAACAATCCTGGCCTATGGTGTGCGACCGGTGTTCTGGCCTGCACGACGATCGGCAGTTTGCCACGCTGTGTGAGCGGTCGTCACGTATGCAGGCTAGTCGAAACGTGCGCTCGAGACGATGGCGGGCACGGCCGGCCTGTGCGCATGACTCAATGGGTGTGCGCTTCTGGCCGTAGGCTCTGAGTGCGTCGCCGCTCGCGTCCCCGCAACATTATGCTGAGTTGATTCTTGAGCAGGCTGCTCCCGTATTAGACAGAACACTTTTATAAATTCCAAGGTAAAGTAAGATATCATAGCACGCCCAAAGTTTGCCTGAAATCGGTTAGTTGCAATATCTTGCGACAAAACGGCATGGTAGAAACCGGGACTGTTTTCATTAATGTTTAATTAACCAGTAAGTTTATTATTTCCTCCGATATACATTGAGACTGCATACAAGAGGCCGATTTCCTACATGCTCGTTAGATTGTAACGATAGTATAGTCCGCTTCCGCGGTACTGAAGTGCTTTTTAGCACCGAGTTGACGGATAGACAGCTGAAGATGAGCACATTTAATTAAAATGAATGTGCTAAGAAATTATTCCCACTGCAGCTAGATACGGGTAGCTAAATAAAGTTGCATGATTCGGTTTACGAGTTAGGGGATATATTCTGACTGGGATTGCCTTTCTCTCAGCCGAACCAACGTCGCGCAACACGGGCACGGCTCGATTTACGGAGATCCCGCATCGACGATTACCTATGTTCTACCAGGCACGACTAAATACAATGATAGATAACATGCCCGATCGAAAGATTGTCAGTGCGGACGATGGGCATGCAAATTGAAAATCTGCCCCCCCCCCCTCACCGCACGGATGATCTCTGTGTTGATGCAAGCATATTGTGGAGATCATCGAAAGGGATGATCGAACTCTCGTGTGATTACGTCTATTTCGGTCTTCTTGACTCTCTCTTGATCCCGGCTTAAAGGGGGGAAGGTGGAGAGTGCGGTAGATGCTGTGCCAGTTGTACATTCACTTTAGCCTAATTCACATGCAAGACACCGCCAGTGCACCAATCTGTTTGGAGCACATGGTGGGCAAACTCGAAATCGAGGGTCGAACAGTCTCCTGTGAGAGAGAGAATGAGATGATGCAACTAGAACGTACCACGTTATAGAGAGCCATGGCCCAGCGTTCGAAAAGGATCTGGCCAGAGAAACCGCTAACAAAGGTAAACCAAAACAGGATGAGAAACAGGCAGATGTTCTTGTAGAAGGAGTACAAGATGACGGTGGTTATGCGATGATAGTTCCAAGTGCCGTGCAGGAAGAGCAGGCGTTTCAGAAAGCGGAATTGTCCAATCGCGTAGTCGGAGGCTGAGGCGGCCTGCGTACCTTCCTTTCCACTGATTCCGACGCCAATATGAGCTGCCTAAAAGGTGGACGAATACCCAAAAGACAGATAAGCAGGAATAAAGTGCACAAAAACCTGGCTGCGAACTCGAGAGGACGTGTGTGTGGGGGGAGGGGGATCTGTTCGGTTAGGGGTTCAACGTGAAGGTCGCAACAACTCCCTTGTGCAGGTGGTGGCTACGTCTGGCATCCTTAGCTGACACCCAGCTCTCATTTGCAGTTCCTCGGAGTAAGGCTCTGCCTAGCGGCCATCCCCGGTAGGCACCTCAATCGGCAAGGGAAAAAAAGTGAGGGTCTCCGTTGTGTGTCCACCCCACACTCTGCATGCCCCTGGGCAGCAGTGGTAATTATCATAGCAGACGTAGTAGACGGCAGGTACGTAGCTAGTTAGTGTACTAGAAACCACTTCCCTATTCCAGTAGTCACTGCAGTAACATTACGAGCCTCAGTAGCCTGCCAGCAGTATAATATTTTCGCAGTGCTTTTTCTTGATCTTCACTTACTCCTATAAAAAATACTACCAGTTATTACTATTACTACTAGTTTTCAGTATCTACTTTATTATTAATAGGGCACTATCACTACTATAACATTCGTCATCAGCATAAGCATCTCACTACTCCTGTATGATTGTATTATCTACTAGTATCTCTAGCAGTACTGATGTCATCATTAGTATTAACAATACCTTAGTAGGTATAGCACTGCTATCACCATTGATGTTAATAATTTTCTCTGAACTTTAGCCTTTTCGTTCTGAACTTCTGATCGGTAATCTTACTGCTGTCCCCATCTCCAGTATTTTAATACTCCTGTAGCATTATATCAATTGTTCTATTCCCCTACTGTATTTGGCTGTTATTTGTGATGTGTTATTTTGCTTGATTTTCCCTTTTCTGTTATACTGTCATCTTTCATAATCGTTCTCGTGTTATTTTATAAACCTTACTGTCGTTATCATTTTAGTACTATCAATTTATCAGACATTTATTGTTAATAATGCTAGTTGCAGTCCAATTGCAACCGTAGTACTACCAGTAATTCTGTGCTCTAGAATTACAATTGGTATCAGTAATATTGGAAATATTGCACCTTCCACCACTACTGCTACTACGATAAGTAATCCTGCTCCTATCCCAACCCACGTAGGCAACTTAAACCATAGGGCTGTTCTCGCACTAATCGTGGCCGATAGTGAAGTTCGGCAGCCGTTCGGGATGCCAAAACAGCTCTATTTAGGTATAGTACCGCTTTACCCCTCGCGAGAGTTGAAAGGCGGAGCGCAGCTGAAAAACATGCGGTCAAAACACTTCCTTCTCTCAGCCTCTCCTCAACCAACGGACAGCTCAGGGCAAGCCCTTACACTAGCAACTTGGAAGGTCCGCTCCCTCAGCTCCCTCCTCCACAACCAGAAGAGCAACCAACCTGAACGGAGAACAGCACTGATCGTCCAAGAACTGGCGCGTTTTAAGTTCGACATCGCCACACTCAGTAAAACTCGTTTTTCCGACGGAGGCACTGTAGAGATGGGTGCCGGTTACACTTTATACTGGCTTGGCCGCCCAGAGGCGAAACGATGCGATGCCGGCGTCGACTTTGCCATCCAGACCGACATCGTGGGACGTCCGCCCTGTTTGCCGCAGGGCATCAGTGAACGCCTGATGAGCCTCCACCTGCCTCTCCGGGGTGGCAAATTCGTCAACATCGTCAGCGCCTACGCCCCCCCTTGATAACTAGCTCTAATGAGAAAAAGAATAAGTTCTACGAAGATCTAAAAGCCCTCCTAGTGACTATGCCAAAGGCGGGCAGATTGAGTGTCCGTCAACGCTCGCGTCGGCGCAGACCACCTTGCCTGGGGAAGAATGCTGGGTCCCACGGTCTCCGTGGTTTCAATGAAAATGGCCTGTCCTCCTCCGAACCTACGCAGAGCACCACCTCATCTTGACAAACATCTATTGCCGCTGCAGCACAAGGCGACCTCGAGGCATCCCAGGTGTCGGCACTGGCACCTCCCGGACTCTATTCTCGTTAGGCGACGTGACCAACAGGACGTACTGGTGATAAAGGCGATGCCAAGTGCCGACGGCTGAACCGATCACCGTTTCATCATCTCCGTGATGACGATTCCCTTCAAAGACGCAGGAGACCCAGAAGTAAGCGATGCCCCGGTAAGTTGAATACTGTTTTGTCAAATGTGCCTGCTAACCATTGGCATTTCGACAAAGAGCTGGCTGAGCGGCTAGACAATCTTCCAGTCGCACAGGAGAACGCGTCCGTGGAGAACTGATGGTGCCGACTACGGGACACAGTTCAACGAGTTCGCGGTTTCGCCGGCCGCCAACACCAGGACTGGTTCGACGAAAACGATGCAGTCATTAGCAATCTGCTCGCCGAGGAAAACCGCCCGCACAAAGCCTACGTTGACCGCCCTACCGAGGACGCGAAAACAGTTTTCTACCAAAATCGCCATCTTGTGCAACAGCAGTTGGGGGAAATGGCGGATGCCTGGATGGCTCAAGAGGACGAGGAAGTCCAGGGTTACGCGGACCACAATGAATGGAAGAACTTCTTCGCTGCGATCAAGGCTGCCTACGGTCCCATCGTCAGAGCCACATATCCTCTGCTGAGCGCTGATGGATCAACCCTACTCACTGTAAAGACAGAGGTTCTGAAACGTTGGGCTGAGCACTTCCAAAGCGTACTCAACCGTCGTTACATCACCTCCGAAGCCACCAGCGACCATCAACGCAGATCTCGACCTCTCACTTACCTTTCAGGAAAGCATCAAGTCCGCGCAGCAACTCTCCAGCCAATAGGCACCCGGTTTCCATGCAATCCTTGCGGAGATTAACAAATACGGCGGTCACCAAATTACATCCCATCTATGCGCGCTATTGCAGATGTGGCAACAAGGGCAAGTCCCTCAGGACGTCAAGGACTCCACATTTGTTCTCCTCTACAAGCGACGACTGCGCCTACAACACCACAAGCAAAATGGACATGCAAAGCAGTAAGGGACCCTTCGCCGCAGGTTGCGTGAACTTCGGCGTCATCATCGTAACGGATAGAACGGCGGTCATGTATCAACCACCGCCGGGTACTGACGACAATGCTCCACGTATCATCGTCAATGGCACCGAGCTCAAAAACGTGGATAATTTCGCTTATGTCGGCAGCACACAATCCCGCAATACCAGAATCGATGACGCGGTTGCTCAACAGGTCTCTTGTCTTCGACCTGGCTTCAAGCCTCTGCGTGGAACCGTTATGTTCTTCAACTGTCCATGAAACCAAAGATGTATAAGGCCATCGTGCTCACGACACTCCTGCACGGAGCAGAGACTTGGACCGTGGATGTCAACCAAGCTCGGAGGGTAAACCAATTCCATCTCAGCTTTCTCCGCCGGCTACTTAAGTTAAGATGGCAGAATAGGATCCCGGACACGGAACTCCTGGAGAGACCGGACGTCCTCTGCATCCAGGCCATTCTCAGGCAGATACACGTGCGCTGGAGCGGTCACTAGGTACGGATGGACGATCAACGACTACCCAAGCGAGTGCTTTGCGGCACCGTCTCTGTATGTGCACAACACCATAGAGGTCAAAAGAGGAGCAACAATGAAGAACGTCCCCAAATAAACAGGGCGGCCTGGGAGGAACTCGCACTGGACCGATCTGCTTGGCGAAGGACAGGAAAAAAACTGGCGCAGCAATCTACGAAGTCAGTCGGATTGCCGCAGCCAAGGCAAAAAGAGCGGCTCGCAAGTCTCATAGCCAACGGACGCACACCTTTACTGCCAAATTCTTCCAAACCTCCCACTATCAGCATACCTTTCGTGCACGCATTGGCTCGGTCGGTCACCTTCGGTCGCAGTGCACCACCCCTCCAACGGCACACATTCAACGGCGTCAAACAGTTCAAGAAACCCTTATGTGCCCAGCACTTTCACGAAAACAATCCTAACCGTAGATACTCGGAGGCCCTCATCCACCGAAATAACCTCACCCGCAACTCTCTCGACCCCCTCCGATGCATCACCGCCTACCACCACCTTCAAAACCACACCTGTACCATCTACCAGCACTGGGGGCTCGATTCTAATGTGCCCTCAATCCAGTCGCACATCCACCTCACGCATCGGCCTGGTCGGTCATTTTCGAATCCACAGCACAGAGACTGGTGAACTAGTGCCTGGAGCACCAATCTAAAGACGAGACCGCCGCATTCACTGCCCTGGGACATTCGCCCATTGCATGGACCTACTAGGTCATATGCGCATTTACGACAGTGGCATTGGCTGCGATGTCGACAAAGCCAGCACATCCTACACACCCACTACCAGCTCCAACCCCACTCAGTCATCGCCTCGCTATCTCCAAGATAAGGATATGCCTTCAAGCACGTTGGAAAGCTCCAGGTAAGTGCCCCCCGGGTAAGTTGGATACAGTTCTTGCTGAACTTGCCTGCTAATCTTTTGCAATATTTCACCTAATTTGAAGCAAGACAGAATAGCAGAATTTATTCGCGCGAATAAATTTCGAGAGCGCTTTTCAGCTGCTTCCGCTCCGTGCATGAACAACGAAATATTAAAAGAACACATCAATTTGAATTTACACAAAATCGATAAAAGCAAGGTCGTATCAACGTGGCAAGTGGCCAAAATTTATTTCAACTGTTAAACGTGGGACCAAAGAAATGGGGGGGGGGGGAAATTTAACCAAATAAAGGGGTGGTATGTATTTACCACGGCAGTTGAAGATTGACTACATGGTCTAGTTGCTTACATAGGTCGGGTTTCTCCCGCCGTATGTAGGATGCTTCCATGTAGCGTACGGTCCGGTTTGTTCGTGCTCGAACAAGAACGCGGAAAGATGTGTTAGTGTCAACCGAATGACCACTGTCTAGTAAGTGTTTTGTAATAGATGAACGTGGTACTTTGTTCTCCTGTTTTAAAAGCCAAGAAGGCAAATGCTCAGCAGCCCTGGTTGCCAATTGCCTTTGCGTACGGCCAATGTACTTGCATCCGCAAGTGCAGGTAAATTCGTATACACAGTTTGAGGTGGCGTGCAAAGGCAAGGCATCCTTTGGCCGGTTTATTGGGAGCCTTTTTGTTGAAGTGAGGAAAACAAGTCGGCTGCATAGTAAGTTCTTTGAATAGAACACCGTAGTCTTCGCTTGATTGAATTCACGATGTTGTCTCCTTTAAATGGTAAAGATATAAAAACGGGCTTTCTCGGAACCGACTGGTCCGTAGATTTTGGCCGTAAAGGGCAACTGTATTTTTGTGTAAATTCAAATTGATGTGTTCTTTTAATATTTCGTTGTTCATGCACAGAGCGGAAGCAGCTGAAAAGCGCTCTCTAAATTTATTCACGCGAATAAATTCTGCTATTCTGTCTTGCTTCAAATTATTACCGGGGAAAAAATGCTTTAAATTTATATTTCACCTAATCATGATGTCTCCTGTACCAGTATTACTAAGCAAGATTTTTAGAACTAGCATCAATAGTATCAGAATATGTTTGCTATCAGTAGCAACTCAGTACCAGCTCCTAGACAAGTAAGTTTTATTATTTGCTACTCGCTGTCGTTTGTCTTGCTCATCTTACAGTACCACAATTATACCTTCAACTTAGCCTTAAAATAGTATCGCTATAAGCAGCCACTTATTATTAGATCTTAGGCAATCTAAGTCTTGTTATTTGCCGCTTGATGCCGTCTGTAGTACTATGGCTCCATTGGTTACTGTTTCGTTGAATGGCGCGGCTTTCGATTTTGAGCCGCCATTTATTTGCTCTCCATTCACGTGGGAATTTAGTATTGTACACCCTCTATCTCTGCTTTGCTTCTCTGCATTGATGATTATGAGGTCATATCTACAGTACACTGGTACCTGTATGGATGCACGAAAACAAGTTATTTTACCTACAACATTCCATAATGGCAATGCGTGTCAGATGCATCCAATCTGCCGCATTTGCAATTCACCAACGTCGACAATTCTCCGTAGGACGACCGCACGGAAAAAAGCCATCATTCAGGTTGGCAGCAAGGAAATAAGCATAAGCCTCTAAATATAATGGCACTTTCAGGATTTATGTTGAAAAATTTCAGATCCCTATTTAACAAGAGTGTCGAGTTATAGGCACTTATGTTGAAAAGAGAGCGCAGTAAGTCAGCAAGAGACTTGACTTACTTGTGATATTGAGTCGCAACTCATCATTCCGCCGGAATTTTTTTGTTTTAGATAGGAAAGAAAATCCTTATCCAGCAGCAGAGGTGGTGGAGTGGCTGTCTTTGTAAACTAGCAATGGTGCACAAGTCCTTATTTTCTTCTTCGGACAACTTAATAGACACCATTGCTGTAGTATGTAAGCCTCGAATTTTAAGTAATCCTAAAGGCATTATTTATGTCAGCATTTACATTGCCCCTCTATATGCCAAGGTGCTTTAGTCCGGTCTTTTTTATTTTCTTGTCCTAAAACTTTGAGTTCTGTCTTGCGAGCAGGTTATTATTCTAAGTGGTGACTTCAACCGTGTAAATCTTCGGCCCCTTGCATTGTTTGGTTTTTACGATTTAGTTTCCTTCAACACTCGTGCTGACGCCCCTCTTGATCACATATTGACCAACCATCCCTAGCTTTTTGCGGTGAAAAATAGAGCTCCGTTGTCAGACTCAGACCATTCTGTGTTATTGGGTCTGCCAACTATCTATTGTGGCTCTAATAAAGGGCTGTAAGCAAAACCCGAGAGGAAACTAAAGGTTCGAGACACGTCCCCACATAATATTTCTTTGCTCCAGACCGTCATATCTGACAGGCTTTCTGCCCTTCTTGAGCACTCGAAGGTGGACTCATGGTTTAGTTATCTTACAACTTCTTCAAGTGACAGTTTTATTGTCTGTTGTCCTCTTGAAACTGTTATGGTTAGACCTGACAGAATATCTTCTCCTCACCTAAAAACTTTGAGACGCCCAAAAGAATTGTTGTAGGAAGTGGGTCTACGAGATAGACTAAAGGATGTGAACGTCATAATAAAGCAAAAGATTTACAGGCTGAAAGACCTTTTTGTTAGTCTTCTCTCCACGGATGGAATTCGGAAGAGTCTTAAGTATCTCACTGGTCAACGCAATACACTAGCAAATGTAGATGCTGATTTAGACTTAGATCGTTTAAATGCAAACTTCATCCACACTCCCACTGCCTCCCATCTACCGATAAACGCCATTTCCTTATTGTCAAGTGTCTTTGTTCCTGTGTCTGTGGAAACAGTGATGAAACATCTTAAAAAAGGTTGGAAGTTTAACAGCTGCCGGCCAGATTGGATCTCATCGTTTCTTCTGAAATCCTGCTCTTTTCATTTCGCCTCTGCATTGACACACCTCATCAACTTGTCCTTCATCGATTCTAAGATTCCTGATGAGTGGTGATCAGTGAGAATCACTCCCATCCCGAAAAAAAACCTCCTCTTCTGGTTCAAAATCTTTTCGTCCAATTGCCTGCTCTTCTGCACTATTGAAACTTGCAGAACGAGTCGTCTTAGACATCATCACCCCGTTTTCTTCCGATTTTTCCGATCCCTTGCAATTTTCGTATAAGGCTAGGCGTAGTACGCTAGACACTGTTTCTCTGGTAGTCCTTTTTGCTCTAAGAGATTTAGAGAAGGGCTGCCGTGCATAGGGATGTGCTTTTTTCGACTACTCAGCAGCTTTTAGTACGATCCCGCGCCATCTTCCACTTAATTAAAACTTCTGCATGCGGCTCTTTCGGCTTGGCTGTCTCTTGGCTTGGGGACTATTTCCCTTCCCGCACTCAATTCGTTCAGTGCACAAAACGAAAATCCATGGTCCTTCCCAACAACTCTGGAGTTCTTCAAGGGGCTATATTATCCCCACATTTCTTCTCCCTCCACACTGACGGCCTACGATTGCCAAACGAATGCTTGTTTGTTAAATATGCTGATGATATAGTTGTTGGCCAATCTCTCAAATTTCAGATACACTGAAGGATGGCCTAGACCACGTCTCAACATGGTCGTCAGCAAATGGCTTTCTACTTAACGAGCGAAAGTCAGTGCAGTGTATTTTTCGATTGCGACTCTCTCCCAGTCCCGAAATTATCGACATTCTGCCCACCCAAGTATCCTTTTTCCGATACCTTGGTGTCACACTAGCACACTCCTTCTTAATGTGGCCTTCATGGCGTTCCCAGGCGGGAGCCTACCTAGCGAATTGTGCTGTTGGTCGCGTAAGCCGCCTGCGCACTTCTTCATCTCCGGTCTTCTTGTCTTGTGTCTTGACACCGGGCCCGGTGTGGGAGTGGGGCAGATTCTCCGCGAGTATACTTTCACTATAATCCAGCGGAAGTCACCGCGTTGCTTCAGCCTGCTTAGGCTCGTAATGGATATCGTCGAAATCGACGGTCGAACTGTCGTGTGTGTGTGTTCAAACACGGACACACACACAGCAGTGGCAATGCTCGCATACACGAGCAAACACACACATACTGGTGGGACCGGCAACAGCAACAGCCCCGCGATGTACACAGGTACACACGCACACACAAAAGGGACTGCCGCCGCCAGTTTACCGCTCCGCATCCTTCCAGGACAGCGTGAGTAGCACTTCCAGGAGATTTACAAATATGGTGGCCACCAACTCATAACTCACCACCCTGTTCCAAGAGATGTGGCGACAGGGCCAAGTTCCCCAGGATTTCAAGGACGCCACCATCATCCACCTCTACAAGCGTAAGAGGAATCGCCAGGTCTGTGACAACCACCGCGGCATCTCACTGCTGAATATTGCCGGAAAAATCTTCGCACGCATTCTCCTCAATCGTCTGAATAGCCACCTGGAGCAAGGGTTTCTGCCTGAAAGTCAGTGTGGTTTTCGAGGTCACCGCGGCACCACTGACATGATTTTGCCGCGCGTCAGCTGCAGGAGAAATGTCAAGAGATGCGGACCCACCTCTACACTACGTTCGTAGATCTGACAAAAGCCTTCGACACGGTGAACCGGCCCAGACTCTGGAAGGTTATGCAGAAGTTTGGCTGTCCGGAACACTTCCCCCACATGGTTCGACAACTCCATGATGGGATGATGGCGCGCGTCACGGACTACGGAACGCTGTCTGAAGCCTTCGCAGTGACCAATGGAGTGAAGCAGGGCTGTGTCCTCGCACCCACCCTCTTCAGTCTCATGTTCTCTGCCATGCTGATGGACGCCTACCGTGACCAGCGTCCCGGAATCCCCCTCAACTACAGAACGGATGGAAACCTCCTCAACATTCGTCGGATGCAGGCCCCCACGCGCGTCTCCACAACCACAGTTCATGATCTGCTGTTTGCGGACGACTGCGCTCTCAACACCACCACCGAAGCAGACATGCAAAGGAGCATGGACCTCTTTGCAGCAGGTTGCGCCAACTTTGGCCTCACCATCAACACGGACAAGACGGTGGTTATGCATCAACCGCCGCCAGGTGCTGACCTCAACCCCGCACGCATCAACGTTAACGGAGCCGTACTGCAGAATGTGGACAACTTCACCTACCTCGGCAGTACGCTTTCCCGCAACACTAAAATAGACACCGAGATTGCCCGCAGAATCTCCAAAGCCAGTCAAGCCTTCGATCGGCTCCAAGCCTCCATATGGAATCGTCATGGTCTTCAACTTTCAAAGAAATTGAAGATGTACAAGGCTGTTGTGCTGTCAACACTCTTGTACGGAGCGGAGACTTGGACTGTCTATGCTAGCTAAACGCGCAAACTGAACCATTTTCACATCAGCTGCCTACGCCGCATATTGAAGGTGAAGTGGCAGGAGAGGATTCCGGACACGGAAATCCTGGAGAGAACGGGAGTTCTCAGCATCCAGGCCATGCTCAGGCAGATACAACTGCGCTGGAGCGGACACATGGTACGTATGGATGATGAACGGCTACCCAAGCGACTGTTCTATGGCGATGTCGCCGTAGGTACTCGTCGCAAAGGAGGACAGAAGAGACGTTACAAGGACACCCTGAAGAACTCCCTGAAGCGTCTCCAAATCAACACGCTGAACTGCGAGGAGCTTGCTCTGGACCGAACCGCGTGGAGAAGAGCGGTAAAAACAGGCGCTGCAATCTACGAAGCTAGTCGGATCGCCGCCGCCAAGGCAAAACGGACCGCACGCAAGTCTCACAATCCACGGACACACGCTGCCACCACCCAAGCCCTTCCAACGTGTCCGCGTTGTCAACGCACCTTCCGTGCACGCATTAGCCTGGTCGGTCACCTCCGGAAGCCATGCAACCCTCCTCCGACAGCATCAACGTCTACTGCACCAAACACTCCACCAGACCCTTCTCCACTCTCCACCTCGACGGCAATCACCGACGCGAGAGATGCCTCGTTGCCCTCGTCCACCGACTCCAACTCACCCACAACTTCTTCCACTCCCTCGGACACATTACCGCCCGCAACAACTTCCACACCTGAACCCCCCACCAGCTCTGAGGGCCTGATATGCCCTCACTGCAGTCGCACATTCACCTCACGCATCGGTCTAAGCGGTCACTTGCGAATCCATCGCACAAAGGCTGGTGAACTAGTGCCTGGAGCACCAACACACAGGCGAGACCGCCGCCTTCACTGCCCACACTGCCCCCGATCATTCGCTCATCGCATGGGCCTACTAGGTCACATGCGCATTCACGACAGCGGCACTGACCGTGATGTCGGCACACCCAGCACCTCACACATCCCCACCACCAGCCTCAGCCACACTCACTAGTCGCCTCGCGTCACGATTGCGTAGTCACGTTTGTCGGGAACACAGGTGAGTGCCTCCTCCCTCAGGTAAGTGGAGGCCGTTCTTGCTGAATTTGTCGAATACTGTATTGCCTTACTGCCCCACAATAGCTCCTGTAGTTTATATTACTCGCTCCATTACCGCAATCATACTCATAATAGCGGCGCCTGCAGTTCTGTGTTTAGCACAAACGACAGCCTCAGTAGTAAATGAAGATGCTCTGCTGCAAGGTAAGCTGAGACTTTGCTCTCATTGTTCTTTTCTATACTTCATCTCCTCAACTCTCTCTCGGCCTGTCTGCGTTCCCCCCTTGCCTCCTCTCCCTATCTCCCTCTTTATCTTTTTCTATTTTTCCCCTTCGTCCTTTCCCCTCCTCCTTCTTCCTCTTTTTCTTCTACTCCATCTTGCTTCTACTCTTCTTCTTCTTTTTCTTTTTCTTCTTCTTTTCTTTTCGTCTTCTGCACGTCCACAATTGCAAAGTTCACCAATTGTCTCTTGCTCTCATTTCAGCCTCACCCACGGACGCCGACCGGCAACGGAGCACGGGTAGTGCCTTTCAGTCGTTGACTGACTGGTTACACCTCTCAGGAGGGTGTTGGCCCAGGCTTCATGCAGGGCTGCTCTCACCCTTCTGAGATCCAATGGTCTGTATGCACATGCAGTGCCAGTCTTCAGCCAACCACGGTCCCTGCGGCCTGGAAGGCGCTGGCGCTTTCTCTCACTTCTGATTCCCTGTTGGTGACTGCACTCGCGCTCCCACTGGGTTTCAGGCCCCACTGCGGGTACCCGAGAAGCTAGGTGGTCACTATGCGGTGGGGGAGAGAGTGAGGTCGACCTCGGCGCGATTTTTCCCTCACTATAATAAATCTGAATGCGTCTGAATCTATCACGGTGCGCTAAAAGCCGTGTCTTGGAGGGTCTGCCAACTGACGGGAAAACTCGGACCCCCTACGTAGCTGCTCCTTCTGTACGCGTGTGTCTGTGTGTGCGTACGGGAGGAGAGGGAGGACTGAGAGTCAGGCTGCAATGGCTCCCTCTTAATGTGGCGTTTATGGCGCTCCCGCGCAGTCGAAAGCATACCTAGCGAGATGGCTGTGTCAAGTGTGCGCGTGCTGAGTGTATATCGCGCCAGCCGTCTACACCCTCCCTCATCCCCGGTCTTATTGACTTTGTCTTTACACCGGAAACGGAGGTGGGAGTTGCGAGCGAGTGGGTAGATTCTGTGCAAGTCTCCCTAAACTCCTGTTGTCTCTCGCACAAGTTCTCTGCGTTGCTCCTGCTTGCTGTCGCTTATGTATTGCTTGTCCAGCTCGCCTTTGTGTCAGTTGCGGCTTGCTTCAGCGTTTGCTGCGGCTTGTTGGAGCGCGTGGTGCCCACCGTCGAAATCGACGGGGGAACTGTCGTCGTGTGTGTGTGTGTGTGTGTGTGTGTGTGTGTGTGAGAACGATTAACAATGCAACCCTGTCAGACCTGTCCATAAGGTCGACATCACTCGCGAGAACCTCGAATCTGCCGCGTAGTCCGGCATAATGTGCCTGTATCTGCTGATGTGAAACCCCGTACAGAGACCGCATGCTCGCAGGACAACCTGGATGCTTCACACAAATAACCAGGTGATGATGAAATAACTATCTGTTCTGCCTGCTGCTTATTACTCAGCTGCTGATACAGTTGTTGGATATACCAAGGCTAGTTGATTACGGAGATTGCTCTTCTATTAGACAAGAGGCGTCAAACGTTAGCATGAAAACGGCAAATGGCACCATGCAGCATAAGAGCATTGTAGAATTTAAGGCATAACCTAATAACGTTTCGTTAACCAGCAAGATTACACAGCCTGATGGATAGAGTGGAGAGGGGGTTGGTAAGTTTTAAAGTACAAAGGTAAAAAAATTGAGAACAATTCACGTAACCCAAGTCAAACAAAGCATCTGGATGCGACGAGGTTAGGAATAAACTGTGTTAAAAACGAAGACATCAAGTAAGGAGACATTTAAGACGATTAACGTTTTCGCCAATGTGGCTGTAGACGAAATCAACATTCCTCCAATTTCTCGAAGTTAGAGAGCCTTTTGAGTTATAAAACAAGACTAGAATACTTAGCCAATTAGTAACTGCTATCGTAACTAGAGAAATGCAAGGCTGGGTGCGTAGATGATTGAGAATCGGCATAATTTACCTGTCCGGAATCAGGAACAGCCAGGACAGAAAATTATTTACTTCAGTAATTTAAGCCTGTGATTCCGGGTGGGGTGCTGATTACATTCAGAATTTAAAATTGCCGTCACAAATCGGTGCATCATGGATAGAAGTAGTTAAGAATTCGGAAGGCCATACATACATAAATTCAAACTTAAGACGCTCGAAACGCAACATCGTTCCAATCGCTGAACAATCCAGCATCATATCGCTAATCTAACATTCTGGGAATAAAACAAGGATAAAAAAAGGCAAAATAGGCCTAACAATAAGAAATAGCAAATTTTTGCAAGTGCGTTTTAAGATAGACGTACAGATGAAAATATCGTTATGATGGTAGTCCTAGTTAGCTAAAGTGTTCATGCCTAGATATAACTTATTTAAATTATCACCAGCCACTTTAAGGTGTCCACACACTACCAAGCACATGATATTAGCAGAACTTTAACTATCGAACTAGATAACAAAGAAGCACAGTTTACGAGATCGAAAGGAAACCTTCTGGCCTGAAAAATGGACCAGTCTACCACATAGCAGAGGAGGATGTCTCTTTTCAGTTATTCATGCGGCAGTGTTTATAAAGCGAAATACTAAAAGGTGTTTAAAGTATTTACATCCGACACATTTATCACGCGACATAACGAAAAAAGATGGCTTTTCCACCTTTCCGTTGACTTCAAAGAACGAGATCTCAAGTAGCAACTGGGAAGTCTGTACTGGAACAATGCAGTCCCCATTGGTGACGCAGTAGTGGCAAACGGCAAACTGCTAACTAAAGGTTGCAACACACGGTGGGGAGTCAAACGTACCTGTATCATGCCGACATCATTGACGCCGTCACCGATGGCCAACGTAACTCCATTCGATTGCGAACGGACAAGGCGAACCACCTCTGCCTTCTGCCAAGGACTGACCCTGTGCGAAAGAGGAATATGACATTGGTGAGCTTTTCATACCTTCACTACGAAAACCGTTTATATAAGACTAAACAAGATATGATTCCTACAAAATTTGTTGCAAGCATAAAGCAGACAAAAGTAGCGTTTTTGTCCTTTGCTTGTAATTTTATGTGCGCTGATAAATTAAGGCTAGGATCGGTCGGTTTGGTCGCATATTCGTGCTACCTTTTCAAAAACAAGACGAAAAAGAAGGAATTAACACTGGCTTACGAAACTGCGCCACCGGACCTCACAAGAAACCAACCGGACAACACCAGCTTTTACACACATGCCTGACAGGGTAACAAAACATGCTACAAAAGAATGGGCAATGCTGAAAGATATACCGACATATTCCAGCAATCGCAATAAAACAGAGTACAGTCAAGGGAACTGTTAATCAATACTGCTAACTAAATTAGCGGTTTAAACTATCCATGACGCTGGCTCACAAGTGAACAGACTAACCGTTCAACATTGTACTTAAAATCAATAGCATGGGACTACCAAGACAGAAAGTTGTTGTTGTTGGTGATGACGATAATGACAACGCGTCCGCCACGATGGGAGAGCGACCCGCACGACGTATAAGTGTCATACAGAGGACGCTGAAGAGTATTAATGGGGATAGTAAGATGAGCTACACGAAACATTCTATTTGGTGATGACACTAAGGTTCAGCAGGCGATCAAATGCGAAACTTATACGCAGACCTTGCACAGGGAGAGCTAAATTGACTATGAGGACATACTTTCCCACATTAAAAGTGAACTGGGATCCAAACAAAAACATAAGATAACGAAGGCGGTAAAACGTCCCCTGGGACCAGTGGTTTATTTGTCCGAAAAAGGACGGTCGACAGTCATTCTAAACAAAGAGGAGTAAGTCAACAAAGTCGGGACCCTTTTGGGCGATAGAACTGCCTACATCCCCCGGGAAGATGACGCGGTGAAGATGCTAATTAACAGTATCAACAAGAATCTGACAAGTAGCAGGAAGGTGCTACTTTCTGCTACTCATGCCTCTGATGACAAAGCACGACGGATATCGAAACGTCAGACGAATAAACAGATTGCCCCACCTTTCTGCTACTCATATCTCTGATGACGAATCCGTGATGGATATCGAAACGTCAGGCGAATAAACATATTGTCCCAGCGATCGATTTTTCTTCTCAATCTGACAAGTCTTCGGAAGTCAAAGGAAATAACACAGGTCGACTGGCAAAAGATAAAACCCAAGGATGCAGCGCTCCCAAGATTCTATGGACTTTCCAATCTCCACAAACCAGGAATCCCCCTACGACCGATCGTTCCTCCCAGAGGCACCCCAACGTTTGGCCAAACGAAGAAAACAAACCGGACAGCCAAAACCGACATGCTGGCGAGCAAAACCTTAAATTGCTGGTGTATCCGAAGAATTCGCTCGAATGATCAGTGCATTTTGGAATTGGCGTCGCTCACGGAAGCGACAATCTGCAGAAAAATTATGCAGCCCAGAGACGCAGGAACCGTTATTCAAAAGTCCAGTGTCATTTAACGCATCAACTGTCTTTGTGGTCAAGCCAATTATGTTGGGGAAACCGGCAAACGGGTTCTCACGAGAATGCACCAGCATGAACTCGCCGTGCGACGGCAAGGCAAACTTTCACTGGTAGCCGCCCACACATCCACGCCAGGGCACGGCTTCGACTTCGAAGGCGTGCGAAAGCTGGGTCAGTCAGACGGCCGAACTTCACATTTGCTGCAAGAAGCATGGCATTCACATGCGGATTCAATTAACAGGCATATCGATCTTCTGGATGCCTACCTCGCGTTGCACGAACAGATCGAGAGGAGAGGTCAAGGGCAAGGTCACTCCCGACAAAACTGAGTAAAATACTCAGTGAGCTGTACATTTTTTTCATTCCTTGAAAATGAACTCGCGGGAGAGTTCAAAACGTCGGACAAATAAACCACTGGACCCAGAGGACATTTAACCGTCTTCTATTTAGTTACCTGGGCCTCACATATTCTCGACCATTCAGGACATAAGATATAGACACCCACCCCGGAAGGGGGTGTTTAGAAATATACACGGACCCTTTGTTCGTTCGTACGTCTGTTCGGGAATAAAGTCCCGAACTATAAAACCAAACTGTCCAAATCAGAAAGAGGTCAGTGTTGAACACACGAATAGTAAAGGGCCTTGACTCCCCGCTGCACAAACTCCAAATTACTAGGCTTAGCTTGTTCCCATGATCACAAATACTCTAGACCTCTCTCACACACATACCTACAGCATCGCGAAGAAGGTCTGCATCTACAGTGGCAGTACTCTTTGGCATCAATCACAATAGCATACGTGACAACTTCGTAACATTCAAGAAGTACGTTGGACTTCGATGCTCGCGGAGAGCTGTTGACGCCCGATGACTTCATGCGTCAATAGGGAAATTTAAATATGTGCTAGGTGGCAATTTAATTTATGAGTACAAGTGGGTAACTCTACTGGATGTTAACCGTACAGTTGTATTAGCTACTATTGTCAAAGTTGACCTCTTTTGCGATTTTCTGACATGCATCCTTGGTTTATTTACCCAGTTGATAATATACGACGACCAATCAGCAATAGTAACAGTTAATGTACGAAGGATAGGCTGATCTCTATTTCCCGTTCAACTGCCGCGGGAAGTTAATCGCTGAGTACAAAGGCGGGAGATAGAATCGCAGTGGCAGTTGGGAGACAAGAATGAACAGCTCAACTCAGTGTTAATGTACAATGCACCCCACGGGTGTTCCTACTTTGTTTTAATCGACGCACGAAGGAATCTGACTTACCGACAACAAATCACCGACTCACACGACATGGCTATCTTCAAAAAATCCGTCCTACATTCGGGTGCTAGGGCAAAGTCCACGCTCTATAATAAGACAGGAAGTCAAGATCAGATTAAGAAAAAGGGGGTGGATATGGATTAAGAAGCGCGCTAGTACATAGTTGAGGTCTGTAATATGGTGACCACGTCCGACGACTAGTCATAAAACTGCTAGCAAGAAGGCCAACACTTACCCTTCCGTTGATTATTAAAGCCTTCGTTTCTCCTTGGAAGTTTTCGAGCGTATCTTTCAGTTGATTGGTCATCTCCTCCGTTGAAGTTGCATCCAAAATGAACTGAGACTGCTCGCGCGTAAGCAGTTTGCAGGAGAACCCTGCACAAAAAAACAGGAATATAAGGGAGAGCCCATGCGATTTTCCATGTATACACATAGAATAAACAGTGAATAAACAGTTCTGGTGATTTTTCGGTTAAAAGTTACAAATACAGTAGTCGCCGATTATTAAGCCTACCTCGGGCCCAGACCAAATTGGGCTTAATAGGCGGTGGGCGCACTAACCGGAGAGTCCTAGTTCTGGATTAGCAAACGCATGATAGGCACTGTACGTACTGTAACCAGTTGCGCACGCAGAGAGATGAGAATCTCACTCTATCCTCTTGGCAAACTGGGCTTTGTAGCCGGCGACTGGGGTGATTAGCCCTTAGAAATCAACAGACAGGTTGCGTAACTGCTGTGTGAAAAACAACATTAAACACGGTTCTAGAAGTGCCAGGACCTCACACTTAATAGGAGGGAACATATTACGCTTATAGACCAAACAATATGGAAAAGTAGATAGACGATGACCCAGGTGATACATAATGGGAAGGACCCCCTGCCACAATCCAGAAGACGACTGAAACGTCAACGAAAACACAAAAACGTCTATCTTTCCAAGAGTTTTAAAAGATACCGCGAAAAGGCACAGAAAATAAGTGGTATTAGGTATTCAAGTTCGACGGGACATTGCTGCAGAACGAAAATCAGCTCAGTGGCTCTTTGGTACTAGGTAATAAGTAGTAAATCATAAGTGCGCAAGTGTTGGCGTCGGGAAGTGGAGTGAAACGAAGGTTAAAAAAAGCATTTAAAACGTGACATTTTGCATTTGTACGACACATACTCAGGAGCCCTCCTATTTCACATGATACGAAAGGATTTTGGATAGAAACAACTCAATCTCGGAAACATGCCTCGTGTGAAGAGGCCAAGAGGAGGTTGTTCAAGGTCATATTGCCTTTCTATGGCAAAATACAGTTGTCCTACTGAGGCCGCCTACGCGCACATGTTTTTAGAAACATTCAGTGAGTCAGCATAAACGCCCAACACCTATCGTAAATCCGAGACCATGAGATAACGGTAAGAAAAATACCTGACCAAATCTGCATCCAAAAATCTACTTTCCTTAATTATTTGGAATCCATGAAAGTCTAGGTGTAGAAAATATATTGACACGCGTCATGAGGGTTGATTAGTTCCTTAAAACCTTTAAGTATATTCAGGGGTTGGAACCCCTAAGATTCAAACCCACGACCTTTAATCAATGAGTTTCCCACTCTAACATAGGACCACGGGTTCGTTGCTTTGTCGGTTGTAATCGTATTATGATGGAATTGGGGTGTTCATCCGATTTATCCGACTGGGGCATGATTCTGTACCGGAGAGCCTGGATATTCGAATTTGAGTGATATCAGGCTGTCGCCTAGCGACCTCAGACATATGATGGAGTGGATCCGACCTTAAAGAAAGAAATGCAACTGACCAATGTTGATTGCAGTTTCTTGTTTATCACCAGTCAGAACCCAAACGGATATCCCAGCAGAGAGGAGGTCTGCAATGGTTTCTGGGACAGATTCCTGCAGTTTGTCTTCGATTGCAGTAGCACCCATCAGCAAGAGATTCTACAAAAAAGAAGAGGAACATCGTTGGTTTGGTGAGATACACTTTACACGGAAACAAAGTACGACGTGATATAGGGGAACCACAGCAGACGCGTCTTCGACCGCGTTCCCACCCGCCCTCAGGGCGGCCAAGGTCTGCTACACCAAACCTCCCTATGGTGGATCCATCTCTTCTCCTCTCAATCTTTTTTTTATGACAGAGCAGCCCCTCCTGACTTTGCTGCTCCTCCTCCTCCTCGCCGCCGCCGCCGGGGTTCCGAATCAAAAAAGGGCTACTTGCCTGCCTGACGACGTGATATATAGATAGCCAGTCAAGTAATGAAGATACAGTAGGCTGCCCGTCTCATCAAATTTCATTCGGGATCATGAAATGTATTTTCGATTCAAACATATTAGAAGAGTGGTTGGCGAGTATATGTAGGCTTTTGATAAATTCTTATCGAGACAAAACAATGTATGTGGGAACGGAGCACAAGTTAAACAAGCGACCAATGATGTTCGTCTTTTCACACAAGCGTGTTGTGGGAATGGGGTTCGATAACAGAAGGATGGCTACGTGGGGAGGCTTTGGTAAGGTCGTAATATAAGGTATCGTGCAGGCTAAGTTCAGAATATTTCAAACACGCTAGGATACCGGCTTTTGAACGAGTTTTTTTGATCACCTGAAAAAAGTATATTTTGTGAAAAGTGGCTACTTAAGTATTATACATTTTTCTCATTAATTGTCGATGCCCCTATAAATTCAAATATTTTTGATAGAAAGCACGGACAAAACTGCATATTGTTGACCTTTTATTGAAGGAAAATCATGCATTCGATGCGTCATAAGGAAGAGATTGCGTAGTTTTCATTAACTTTCGCAATGGATATAGACCCTATTATATATTTATAGGTAACATTAATACATTTAAGGGTACGACTTATTATGAACAAACATTTCAGTCCTAAATCTTATGATTAAAAATGTTCGAAAATGAAGGATTCCCTTTCTGCATCCATAATATTAAAAGAAGACGTGCAAAAAGAATACTTTTTTCATGTTTTCTTTTAACAAAATCTAGTTAAATTGGTAAGGTCGTTGAAAATCAATGAGTTCGTACAATACTCAAGTAGCCATTTTCGGAGTACACATCCTACTTGCGATCAAAAATAAGTACGTTCCAAAGCCGGCTCCCAGACATGTCTAAAATATGCCCAGAGAAGGCTACATAATAATCAATATCACAGCCCTACTTAAGTTTGTGGTTCGAATCAAAAAAACATTTCATAATTTTGGTAGAAATTTGCCGAGACAGGAAATCTACTGTAGGTTTCAGTCAGATGCTTATAGGGTGCCTTATTTCCTCTTCAGCTGCCAAACATGACTTAAATTCACGCGTACGTCTAAGCATCTAACTAATTCGCGTGCCAGCCACGGTGCCTGTACCAACACTTTGTGAAATAGACTGCGGGCATAGTCAGACTACAACGATTAGACTGTCGTCCCGATTGCCGATTATGCAAAAACCTTTCTTTTAACACTGTCGGTCTTTTAATTTAAGCCGTCGCTTTTTATGATCTCCATTGACATGGGCATTTTCGTGATTGTATACAACTCGCAAGATATTATTCGTTTTATATTGAGTTCCTTCCTATTTGTGTTTGTTTAAACTGGGGCTCTTGGGTCATATGTATATTACGCTAGCCCCGTCTTAAACTAAATTAAATCCTGCATGAATTTCGCACCGAATTCCCCGAAAATCATCGATGATGCCGACAGTTACACTTCGTGTCCAATATGTCCTATAATTGATTCTTCAGTATACCTTTTTTCGTGTTGCTATTAAAAAAACTCGGTCAGTTCCAGAGTTCAATTCAACAAATCATCGTTGAATTTTCGAAGAAACTCGTGATATGAAAGTGTTTTTGTTAACCGAAGGACACCGCAAGATCAAGTAATCATAATAGTTGATTGCGGATACCGACTACCAAATAATTACTCTTTCGTCCTGCTGCTTCCGACATTATTGGGTAGCAGAGGTAGAGAGAGGATCAATCATGTCAATAAAAACTGCTGCGCAAACGGTAAGCCCTTACTTTTGCAGTGTCATGATCTAATAGATGCTATTCAAATAATGTTCAAATAAGCACGTTTACTTGGACTTATGTTCTCTCTCCAAATGTGATGAGGCCCTCTTCCCTAAATTTCAGAAAGACTTGTTTAAGTGTCTTGTGAGAATCTTACTCTGTTATTTGACGAGTTTAATTGCGTCAACCCTCCACTTCCATACATCATCAATTCTCGTGCCCTTAACCATCTTGATCACAGTTAAAGTAAACACCCTTTGTAAACACACTTTGTTGACTGGTTCAGATACTTCGGCGATATTGGACCTTCACAAAATCTACCCGTACCGTAAGCCAAAACTTTAAGTAAAATTATGCGTTTCAACACACTACATAAAGTTTTCCGCAAAGTTTTATGACTACTTTTCTTCCCCTACAGAACGTTTAATTATATACTAGATGCCTTTCAACATTTTAAATGCAATGTCTGATGCCTGTTCTGCCCAGACCTGATCAAGGTTCTTCCTGATATCTCAAATGGTTAGGTGACAAAGGACTCCGCTACGCAATTATTTCATCCTCGATCAGTTTGTAGGACCCTTTACAACTTGCATATCAAGCCAGGCGAAGTCCCTTCGATGCTGCTGTTCTGGTACTCTAAGAGAGCTTGACAAGGGTTGACGCCAGTATGCTTGTTCATCCCTTGACTACTACGTCCCCGCCCTGAATAGCGTTCCGCGCCAAATCCTTGTTAGCAAAATATGTTGATGGGGTTCTCCTGGTTGGATTACTTCCTGCCTTCAGTATTATTTTTCTTTCCAACTCAGCATGTCAAGTCCGGCAAGCGGAAATCTACTCTTCTACCTAATATCTGTAAAGTGCTTCACGGCGTTGCCTTATCCTCTCATTTTGTGGTCCTTAACACTGATGACCTAAAATCATCCAACCATGGTTTACGCAGACGATGTGGTTGTTACTAGGGGGATTTGGCAAATTTGAATGACTCAATTGACCCAATTATGAAAAACTTTCGCGGCCTCGGTGGATTTCGAGCCCACGCAGCAGGGAAGGCTTTTGTACAGCCAACGCTCTGCCATTGAGCTACGAAGGCACGCTGAAGCTTTGAATTTAATTAAATTTGGGTCGATTGGCCTGCCTAGCTTTACTGCACGTACGGAATCTACCAATACGGACGCAGTGAGCTGACTGCCCAGGCAAGATATTCTAGGCAATCATCTAGAATCCACCAGAATGACTACTGGCTCGCTTACTTATTAAGAGGGTTCGAATCCCACCGAGGTCGCATATTTTTTTTAATTGGGTCAATTTAATTGGACTAAGTTGTTGTTGAGGTAATAATTAAATAATTAATAAAATTTAAATCAGCGTTTTCCAGGTGCAAATTTAAAGATAGCAATAACAGCAAGATTTATTGGATTCATAGCAGACGTTTTTCCCCGTTTTTTGTTGTTGACTATAGCGTTTTGACTTCTTATGCTATTGATTAGCCTCTTGGCCATTTCTTATGACTTTCTGTTTGTATAAATTTTTTGTATGAATTCAATTAGTATTTTCTCTTATGTGATTCACGTTACGCAATGAGAGGCAGCAGCTAAAGAGCTCTCTCGAAATGCCATGGATCCAATAAATCTTGCTGTTATTGCTATCTTTAAATTTATAAAATCTTGGCGTATGCTTCAAGGGTGCCAGATCGCGCTGTGGCGCGCGCAGAGGGGTTTGCCGGCTCTGTCAGCCACAGGGCCCATTCTACATCAGACAACTGACCGGCTGAGACAGTGGCCTGATGCTGAAGGTGGGGGAGAGATTGAGGTCGGCGGCTCGGAAATTCATCGTCTACAAACAACCTAACGGTAAAAGCCGTGGAGTGTAGAGTTGCCAACTGACGGAAAACTCGGACTATGTGGTCAGTCCAGTGCGTGTTGTGTTGTACGGAATGCTTAACTGGCGGACTGAGAGTCAGGCTACAATGCCTCCTTCGTCACTTCCACGCAACTGGGATCTGAGCCAAGTTCGACGGCACGCATAGGGCCGCGCCAGCCACTTGCGCCCGATCCCGCCTCTGGTTTTCTTGACTTTGTCATGACAGCGAGTTCAAACTGACGAGGGCGGAGAGAATGCGGTTTATACTAAGTAGGTCCGCTATTACTTAAAACTAATTCACATGCAAGGCACGGTCTCTGCGCTCCGCACACCATGGAACACACTGTGGATAGAGTTGGAATCAAAGGTAGGACCGTTGTCATATAGTATCATGTAATACCCTTTAGAGGCTGGAATTTTTTCGCACATTGTCTACCTTCCCAAAAATAATATATATGGGAGGGATGTATACATTCATATTCACGCCGCGCCAGCCAAACAGCTGTGCTCGATTCCGCCTACAGTTTTCTAGACGACGGGCAAAAGTGGATGAGAGTGCGATAGATGCCGCGCAAGCCTACCATCACTTCAAACTAATCCAAACGTAGGTCACCGTCTCTGCACAATACTGTTGCAGCGGACCAACTGTCGTAGTCAAAAATGAACTCAGCTCCAGTTTCTGAGGGATAACTGGGTCATGTCGCATGATCAAAAATCTCTCTCTCTTCATACTGAAATGCTTTTTAAATGCTTACAGTTCTTATTACATTCGCGGTTTACCCTACTAATACACAACTCAGTTCACAATATGCAGCTTTACATACTACTGTATTCCCCCGCTTTTCTTGTTCTTTTTCGTGCCCTGCTTCAAGAACAAACGCTCTATTTTAGTGCCAATATTTCTCATATCTCTCCGGTTGACAAAATATACCCAATTTTTTCCAACGATCAAGCTATTTTCTGGAAGAATTTTGTACGACTTTGTCCACTTTCCTTACAGCGCATTAATTACCGCAGTCTTCACTTACCATACCTCAATAGGGCCATAGCTGCGGTAGAGGCGACTGTTGACGCGATCGTTGCAGTTCACATAATGAGGAGGCAGCGCGAAGTTATTGGGCCATGCATGGTCCTAGACTACTCGGCACTGACACGTTCTCCCTCATATCGACCTAAAAACCGACTGCTCACGACCGTGGCAGGTTCCTCTGTTTTCGCCATCTTATCGGCACATGCGGCAAACAGCAAAGGCGTATCATGGTCACATCTCCGGTTCTTCGGAATGTTCTCGTGATTCTGCGGTCCCCTCCTCGTGTGGCCTTTCGGATACAGGTATTAATCGCCAACATTCTCAACAGCATGTTTGTCCTATCTTTCACATACTTTTCTCCCACGAGCGACAGTTTTTTTCCTAAAAACCGCAAATGACATTTCATTTTGTATTCTGAGTCATGCCTTAGGAGTTTTTTTTCAGTGTCTGCTCTTTTTGCTCAGTTACACCTGCTGGCTCGTATTAATTGACATCACCACATGTGAGCATATCACTTGGAGCAAGCGAGTAGTCACCCATAATCATGTAAACGACCTTCGTTGAAATGTTCGGCTGTGCCGATGCATGTTTTAAATACTGCGTAGCAATAGGGAGTCAAAAGACGTTTACATATATTTCTCTTAATAAGCCTAATTTGGCCTGACTTCCGGTATGTCTCCCTGCACATCGAAAGATCAACAATCCATATAGTTATCACTGGCACGATACCTTACGTGTACACAGACTGAGACTTGCAGTATTCCCATAGCAGTTATACGGTTTTATGCATACTTATTCAGCTGCCTCGTAACGTGAAAATTTTTGGTTTGGTCACCTTTAATAAAGGACACTCTGGCTGCAAAGTTAGTATGATACACCCAAAATAAAGCCTAGTTCTGTTTGTTGTTGGCGATGGACCAATCAGTAAATGTTGGACTCACTCGCTCAATTTCTTCGGCAACTGCTTCGAGTTTTGCATCTCTGTTTTCGATGGAAATGCTGGCTTCGTGGTAGGCTTTTTTCCATTTCTCATAGAAGTCGGGTTTTAAGACCGAGTAGGCAATGCAGAGGGTTCGAAGACCTGCAAATCAAGAAAATAATAAGTTTTCTCGGTGACACCTACAAGGGGGTGGGGAATTTCGACAATTCAAAGTGACGTATACGGACACGCAGGATTGCAAAGCGAATTGCATTTGCTACGTGGACCCCTGGAGTCCAAGCCAAGATATTCGAAGACAGTCAGATGACTACGAACAATCAGCCACCAAAAAACATGAGAGACTGTAGTGGCCCTGCCTTTCTTATTTAGCGATAAGCCATGAGAACTCATTTCAGACAATATTCGGGCATACAGCCAAATTATGTCCTAAGTACAAGCTACCGGCACACATCCTGTCGGCTGCTACACAAAAGAGAGTGGGAATCATGGATTTGTCCTGACAACAGGACACAGTATGGGAGATTCCGTTTTGTATCGGAGCTCTGATCTCTCTTCTCTTTACTCAACAGCACTGCGCGGACGAACGTTAAACAGATTAAAGCATGTGAGTGTACCAGAAGTAAGCTATAATGAAGTTCGAATAAACAGGGCAATAGTTGTGGTTGACGCTATAAGAATCGATATGACAGCATAAAAGACGTCGGAACACAATGACAAGGGAGAGTTCAGGAAAAAAAGAAGTTCCGTTAAATCCGAAAAAAACGCACACAGACACCCGCGGTTAGCTAGACTTGGGGCTATTCAACCAGTGAAGACGAAGCAGTAATACTAACTACCTGATACACAAAAATCGACATTGGCAACACAGAATAGGCAGCCTTTCCAAAAACAAACTCGCCGGAAGTTTCAGTTTAGGTTCGTAACATGACAGCAGTCAGCGGTGAATCTGGCTGGATAAGTTTTCCCTTGATTCTACTGCATCACCTCTGCATACGTCTTGTGGACACGTTATTGGTATCAGTGATTAAAAAATCCAGCCTAAAGGAAAAACTTATAATTTTTTCCAATCTCTAAGCTAAGATCCCTATTGGCCGCTTTGGTTTCGGTGCTCTTCCGATAACCCAGTAAAAGTGATTACACAGCATGGTGTAATTTAGCCCCAAAATTACAAACAGCAACGCCTAACGCACTGGAAAGATAGTTACTGAGCAAAATAAGAACACTAGTTAAGGAATAGAGAATGCTGAAGTCAAACACGAGAAAAGGAGCCAGTCGTGATCAGAACAGATAGAGTCGCGAGATTCAGTAAGTACGAGCCAAACAGGCGAAGAGTCAGAATTAACGATTACCCTAGAGTTGGGCTTTATTCATCTTGCAATTGGCGTATGAGAACTGAAAAGAAATAAGGAGTGGCCAGAATAATAAAGGCAGCTAGTGGACGTTGGTTGGGGGGGGGGGGGGCAGGGGTGAGCGTTCGTCAACAAGGCAGGAGTGAACGTGCATCAAGGAGGGTCAGAGTAGTTTTAGCATGACAGAACCAAAACCGAAACCTTAACCATAATTCCCGCCCCCCCCACTAGGATTGGCCCACGGCCACCTGCATCGAGAGAGAGGGGAGCGAAAGCATCTTATTCCTATATCCTGATGAATGCTAATTTAATCATACTGCAGCTTAGGATATATTTTATCAACACAATATGTCAGGATAAGAGCAAATACGACAAAACTATCAATGGACAAAATGCAAGAGTGCATGCTGATTAGATCAATACAGTAGGCCTTACCAGATTCAGCAAATTCCTCCAGATGCGCTAATGTCTCCTGGGTGTATTTACTCTCTTTAGAAAGACGTTCGTAAATAATAGAATCCTAGAGAAAAAAGGAAAGAATAATTTAGACAGGAAACGCAACGTTGCAGCATCCGACAACTGGAGTTAGTCATGCATAATATGTGTGCAGAAAAGAGTCTACACGCTTACACCTGAGACATGGGGTATGACTGGCTGATGACGGCTGATAAGCCAGAAATGGCCATTAGGGTCTCCCTTATGTTTGTCGATTCAACTTCATGATATATTAAAAGTTGCCATGCGACTGCCTGCGAGGGCTCTAGATTAAACTGCAAGGCACAACTGGGCGAGTATGTTCTGCAACCAAGTTGGTGAGCGCACTACCATCATTACCTTCCTTATTGCAACCGACAAAATCAACGAGTCCGTGGTACAATGGTAAGATGTTGTGCTCCATGACCAAAGTCCCGGGATTGAATCTCGGGGTTGCCACACTCCGGGATTGGGTATGACTAGCTGACGACGGTTAATGAGCCAGAAATGGCCATTGCGGTTTCCATTGTCTATGAGGCTTTCACTTCATCACACTGCACAGTCTTCGTTGTGGTCCGTTTTACATGCTCGATTTTACTGCCCTCGATCCGGCGCCAAGACTCAATTGGAAGCGGTATAAGGAGGGGGAGGGGAGAGCCGGAAGGGAAGAGGAGGGCAGGCAGATAACGAGGGATCGCGGAGGGAAGGGGAGGGAGATCCCTTTCAGTTGGCTCGCAACAGGGTACAGTTGTAGCTGATGTTAACTTCCTTTACTTATCTGCTGTACACCCCCGGGCCTCGCTATCTTTCTCACAGTGCCATTCCAAAAGAACCCTGAAATTGATAAATTGGCGCGTGGAGAGGCAAAAGACGTGACATTGTCGAGGCCGACTACATTAGACATACTCACAGCAAGATTAGTCAGTACGTGTGGGCCAACTCGTCATGTGTTGCAAACATGATGCACTGTACGTCTGAGCAATCGTTCAAACTTGCAGTGTACTAGCGGCAAATGACTGTGATAGGCGATTAAAGGAGGTACGAGGAGGCAAATGAAGAGGAGCAGGGAGGGAGGAAAGAAGAGGGATTGCAAAGAGCAGATAGAGGACAACGAGGAGGGCTGAGGTAGGAAGGGAGTGGAGGGGGAGGACGAGGAGTAGCAGAAAGGACACAGCGAGAAGGAAGACGAAGGAGTGGGTGTTTAAGTATGTGTAAAGTAAGCAAAAACCACAGGCAAGAAACGTACACCGAGCGAAATGTGCCGGCTTTACCTCGAACGAGACAGTCAGGAATCGTCCTAGGAACAACACGAGGATACCCATGACCTTCCAAGAATAAGAGATGTGATTTGGACATTTTTTGCTCATCTATCCGTTAGTTTAATGAAACGGCGATGAGATCAGTTTAGAACGTAACTCAATACAGTTCGTTAAGACACATGGATGTTTCTTGAAATATTGGTACTTGGTTTTCGTTGCCGAGGGATATGCACAATGTACTCTGAAAATGACTGCGATATGACCACACACAATCATCCCCGGATGAAGTTCTAGGCACGATAACAGCCCTGCACCTCAGCATCCTCCCTCTGGGTAGCATAGCGGACAGTTGGCATTCCAGGAACATACTAATGCAGGCTTTCCAGACTTTAAATTTCGGTTAGAGAAAAGATAACCAAACGACCCTACTATGGCGTCATAACATACCTGATGGCGCACTCAAAGTGGCCGTGCTTACCACTCGACTTAAAAGATATCGGGTCCCACAAAATTGACAACCATGAGCCGTGAACTGCCTGAAACAAGTAGTGGCCTCCGCAGTTTTAAAGCTGACTGAGCAATGGGGTCACTCATAAGGGGAAAGCGAGTATGACCATTGTCTCTAGCATCCATTTTGAGAAGCACGACAGTCGCGTCTGTATCACGTCAATTACTCCCCAAGGTGGTAGAGGCTCAGCGATCCTCTGCTAGAACGAGCTTTGTAAAGTACTTATCTGACTAATTACGAACAGGGGAACAGAGGACCTGCGATCAGTTACTCGAGTGTAAACTGCCAATTATAAAGTCTGTGTGGTTGTAAAACAGCCCCGTCTCTTTATGTGTTTAACCTCCCATCTGAACATGGTTTCAAGCATGAATATGAAACGTCAGGCTAGTATAATCCTTGTTCCAATGCTTGACTATATTGTTAAGTGCATACAAAATTCAATTTGTGATTTGTTTACGTCGGCAGCGTCCTTATTATCAACTTGGTCATGTAAAAGGATAAGTAGAAGTTAAGTTAAACGCCAGGTAGGCATTTGTGAAGAAACATACGGCGCCTTTTGTCATCAGAACTAGGCGTCCTGATGGATCCTTGACAATAACGCTCATTCGTTTCCGAGTGCTGGTAAATTCCAATACATGGAGCACTATGAACTGCTGCTCTTCTCCTTGCTACAAATAAAACCAAAAAGTATCTAATGGAAGGGAGCCAAATATGTGAAGGAATGGCACATTAGCTAAACCGAGCGTCAACTAAATTCGGGCTATAAAAATATTTTGCTTCTATTCGAGCATTGACACAAACGTCACCTAGCAGTTTTCAGATAAATATTTTGGAGAACTGGCCTAGATTCAGATCACAAAGCCGTCCCGCCATGGGTTTGCCATGGCTCTCAACAGAAGATTGGCTAGGAACCACATGCATAACTAATAACTAACTCTTCTGAAGCAAAATCGATTTGCAGCCCTGTGTTAATAAAAGTGTATAAGCTTGTAAGCATGTAAAAATCTTGGTGGACAGCATATATAGAATAAGTCTGAATAATGCACAGTCATGGTAGACCTATAGTATCTGACCTGTCTCATGAAATGTTAACCGAAATGTTAGAATGAGTATTTGATAAGAAAGGATGATTTAGGCGAGGTTATAATACTGCCAATAGTGCAGTGTAATCTGAAATCAAGATGGCGGCTTCTATATGGGCCTATTTTAGGGCGTCTGCCAAAATCAGAAGCAGTAAAAAGTAATAACTTACCCGAATATTGCCTACAGCTTATACATTTAAATTGATTTTATAAAAAACATTCATCCACAATAGTCTTTATTGCGCTGATTTGTCATCAATCGCCTTGTCTTCAAAAAATGAATACATATGGTAGTCACCGAGAATCACGCAACATGCCGACATATGCGAAAGATTGATACTCTTTCGCTAATCAGCATTGAGTAAGGTTGTGATACTGATTACCATGTAGTACATTCTGAAGTCATTTCAGTCATGAGAGGATGCGGGCATTTTAACGAGCTCGTTCTGACCACTAGCAAAACCGTAAAAGCTTGCTACTTACGTAGCATGCCTTTTATTATTTATTTTGACTGCCTTTATGAATTCAAATACATTTTATGGAAAACATGCACCAAATAATAATTTCTTGTACTTGTTTGATAGAAAATTACGCCTTCTTTAAATTTTATACTCAAAGGGAGGGTATCTTTCGGCTTTAAAAAAGTTTCTCAATTGCCGAATAACCTTCTAACCTACTGACTGCTACACTCGAATTCAAGGTTTAAAAATTTGTGAAGTGTTTATTTATAATACATCGTATCCGTAAATTTATTAATGCTACCTAAACTGCGTAAAACATGTTCCACATCTATTGCAATATTTTACGACAACTATGTGACTTATTCCTCAAACTGTAGGCGAAAACGTACTTTTCCTGAAATAGGATGTACACAGTGCAGTTTTTAAACTCCTAAGAGGAAAACGCATGCAAATTGCCTCTGGGCAATTCTCCTCTCACCAAAATGATCTCCAAAGTTAAACGGCTAATAAAAACGTATTGGAGGACCAATCAAAACGCAACCAAACAACAGCGAATAATCTATCCGGCGGCCCAAAAACCATGAAATAACTGCTACTCTGTCACAGCAATAAATTGAACACAAGCACACGCACGTACACGACAGTTCCCCTGTCGGTTTCGACGATGGGCAGCACACGCTCCAACAGCCGCAGAAAACGCTGAAGCAAGCCTCAACAAACACTGAGGCCAGCAACACGAAGGCTACAGCAGGCAGAAGCAATGCAGTGACTTGCCGCACATACACACACACGACGACAGTTCGACCATCGGTTTCCACGATGTCCACCACGCGCTTCAGCGGGCTGAAGCAACGGGGTGACTCTCGCGGGATTATAGTGTAGGTAGACTCGCGGAGAATTTACCCCACTCTCTGACCACCACCACGCTGGGATGTGTTTGTCAACACAGAGCCAACAAGGCCGGAGATGCGGGAGGGCGCAGGCGGCTGGCGCAACCAAAACGCAACACGCGTACAAACGGAACGCCTCGCTCGCTAGATAGGCTCCCGACTGGAAACGCCCTAAAGGTCACATTAAGAAGGAGCCATAGAGCCTGACCCTCAGACCGCAGTTAACCACTCCACACAACAAGACACACTGGGCCGACTGCGGTATCCACACACATGCACACACACTGACAGTTCGACCGTGTGTGTGTCGTAGCCCATTGTTGGATTAGGAGTTCCCACCTGAATCCAAACTGATAGCAGTTGGGAGACGGAAAAAAGCCGAGACCTCGACCGGCTTGTGCTAAAAGTCCGCGGCTGGATTTGGGTGCCCGGCCAAGGCAGAGTGGGAAGAGTGAGGTAGTTTTGCGATCGGTGAAGGTTCATCAACGAGTGTCTGCAGCTTTTCTATCACATCCACCAAGAGCGGCACCATATTATTTATATATCTGTCCTTCGGAAGAGGATGATGTGAATTTTCGAGACTGGTACCCCAGTTTGTCGTCAGACAAATGAGTGTTGCAAAAACAGTTAACTCAAAAGGATTACTAACACCAGACTCGAAAATTCACACAATTAACATCATTCTTTCCCGCAGGACTATCCTTAACAAAGGCGAAAGTGTACGCCCACACGAGTGGGGAAGGTAGGGTGTACTTGTTCAAAACAGGTCACATGCTGGCTACCATAGGAGCGCGCCAACGCATGTACAGAGAATTGCGTGACGTGAAAACGTTGAGGCCACACGCACACATACACAGGAACAGAAGGTGGCAGATAGACGTCTAAACCAATCGTTTGGTTTTTGACTACAATTTTTTTCTAAATAGGCATGCTTGCATGTGATTAGAGCCGAAAATGGGCCCACTAAGAAATGGGCAGATTTGTGTTACGTATGATTTTAAATTTACAACCCGACCAAAAGACCAAAAAAGCGACGAACCATTACTCCTGGAAAAAAGTATTATTCACAGCATTGACGAAGATTGGAATAACCAACCAATTACACCCGTACTAAACGTTCGAGAGGTCCGAATACTTTCGATCACAACAGCGAACACATTAGTTTTCGGCCAAACTAATAGGGCATCGAACTCGGTGTCCAACTGAATTCAGCTTAAAATCTTATCTCTTTCTGGTTCAAGATTCGTATTTGAATGACTGTTGAGGGTAAATAAGCAACAACTCCATCTGTATCTATGCATCTGAACTTGTATGTATGTATAAAATAAGCCACAACTCCATCTGAATCTATGTATAAAATACCAATGATACTAAGCTCTGTAAACGTTATGCTAATTATGTAAATTGTAGGGAACGCGTGCTGAAGTAGACCATTTCAGTAAAACATTTGCTTACGTGTTGACAATGCTAGACTTGCTCTGACGTACTAAGCAAAAATGCATCAGGGTTAAACAAAACTTGCGTTTCAAAAATCGAATGTCTGTCGACCAATCCAGAGTATCGTATTCGAAAGCACGGGTCCATTAGACAATACAGGGTATCCCAGAAGTAGCTGACCCTTTTGATTTGCTAATAAAACAAAAACTATTAACGCTATGATATTGAAACTTGTTTTATTCGAAAGACATAATTCAAGAATTTGGTACGATGAAGGCCACTGCATCCTCTTCGTGTGACGGTGTGGTGCGGAATAACTGCTTCCAATGTGATTGGCCCATACCTTTTTGAAAATAATGATGGTGCAACAGAAACAGTTAATGGTGAAAGATACCGAACTACGATTACCGAATTTTTAATTCCTTAAATTGAGAGACATGGCCTACGCAATACTTGGTTTCAACAGGATGGAGCCACGGCTCATACAGCAACAGAAACGATGATATTGTTAAATGAGTGCTTTCCAAATCATTTGATTTCACGATTTGGTAACATTCCTTGGCCCCTGATCTCCAGATTTGACCCCATGCGATTTCTTCTTATGGGGCTACCTGAAGTCAAGGGTTTATGCAACAAATCCAACAAATCTGCCAGAACTTAAAAACAACATTGGTTCTGCAATAAGACAACTATCGCCTGATACACTAAAGAGCGTTATGGAAACGACAAAGAAACGAACCCTAAGTTGTCAAAACAACCATGGCAATCATTTAAAAGACATTATATTCAAAACCTAGTTCTAATGAAGCATAAAAGGTTTTTCTTTCGAATAAAACAATTCTTAATATCCTAGCGTTAATTGTTTTCGTTTTATTGGCAAATAAAAAGGGTCAGTTACTTCTGGGACACCCTGTATATGTTCAACACTTTTTTTGAAAACTGCACGCGTTGACTTAATTGCAACAAAGGAAGTGCCGAAGCATGTGACACATTAAACGCACTAATAAGACGCACTTCGAAAACCAAAAGACCAATTCATTAATAAAGTAGTCGCCGGTTATTAAGCCCACGGTTAATAGCCCCAGTCACGTATTAAGCCCAAATCAGCTTGGGACGGAATTTTATATAGAAAAATCCGCCTGCTAATAAGCCCAGTCGCCGGCTAAAAAGCCCAGTTTGCCAACAGGATAGAGTGAGATTCTCATCGCTCTGCGTGCGCAACTGGTTACATTTTTTTGTTTTTGTTATTACGTAAAATACAGGCAAACAGCATTCTTTTCTTTTACATAACCAAGCTCTACACATAATACAGTGCGCATATAATGTATAGTGCCTATCCTGCGTTTGCTAATCAAGAACTAGGACTCTCCGCTTAATGCGCCCGCCGCTTATTAAGCCCAATTTGGTCTGGGCCCGAAGTGGGCTTAATAGCCGGCGGCTACTGTTTTGTGATATTTAACACAAAATTACTGCATCTACTGACTAAGTTATGCATCCTTTCAAACATTGAAGTAAACCTCGCGGAAGAAACTTCCCAAAATTTAGTACACTTCTTTTCAAATTATTATTAGTCATTGCACAAATTCCCCTTCAACTCCAGAACCAGGGCGTGGAAATCCTTTCCCGCATAGTCCATAAAAAGTACATCCCTAATGTAGCGCTTGTTGGAAGGGTATACTTTGGTTTTAACGAAATTCGAAATAACGAGAATGTCCGAGACGGTAATCCGATCACCCTTAAATAGAAGTGTTCAATAATGCGTTCTCTGAAGTGTACACTGTGAACTACATCCATCGAATGTAGCAAAAATTGAAAAGCGTATCTGAGCTTTTTGAGAGACAACTAAGAAAATATCAGATACAAGTGGCAAATCAGCCCGCCGCCACTTTGCGCTCACAGCTCGTATACCCTAAGGACAGGGTGAGCTATCTTGAAAGAAAAGGTGTTGTCTACAAGATTCCATGTGCCAGTTGTGATGCAGTTTATTGTGGCAAACTGGGAAATGTGCTGCAACCCACATACACGAACATCAATTGGCGGTCAACAGACGACAACGCTTATCCTAGGTGGCCATTCACACATGAGAAACTGGTCACAAATTCGCGTGTGAGAACACACGGATTGTCGGCTCTTGCCCAACCAGAAAAGGCCATGAAGTCCTGGAGGCAATGCACTCAGATGAGGCAGGCATCAACAGGCACATCGGGCTGGACACGATCTATAATTACCTGAAGGCCAAAGTTCAACGCGCGCGGCCAACCACGGCAGGATGACGAAATGTATGCAAAATCTATTAACGCGGACTGTAGCTAATTGCAATATAATTTGTTAGACATGGTTATTGAAGTTAATTGTTATTGTACACATCCCACAGTCCGACGACGAGCTGGGGAACCGGCCTCGAAAATTCACAGATTCAAGATTCCCAAAGAAGCCTTCCTCTTCTCAATTAAATATCTTGAGATGCCCGTATTTCAACAAATTGAAATATATACTGATTTTCACTGCGAGGAAGCACACAGTACTCAGTGGGAAAATTTTACATACAAGATTTGTACGATCATTAAAATCCAATGGGTGTTAAGTAATATCAAACAGCGTTGTACTTAACTTGCCTGGCTTTCGCTTCCCCTGAGAAGTTCTGTAGCCCCAGATTCACAGCCTTGTGTTTGAAATGACAAGACGACGATCGATTTAGCAATCTGCACTACATGACAGCGTCGACCGTCGCTTCAGACGGGGCCCACTGCGTGTTCCGCGGTAGGGTGGTGCAGAGACGGTTACCTGCAATGCATTTACCAAACTCTCTTTTCCCTCACCCACCTGTGCCCAGGGTCAAGACGACCGGAGGTGGGATCGGGCGTACGTGGCTGGCGCGGCAAGAGCCTGCATCTACGCGTGCCACGACGCCACCCCCCTTCCCTCTATGTTCGGCATTTTTTATGGGAACGCAAACTGAATAACATATGCCATGCCCTGATTTGGCCCCGTGTTGGTCCAGCTTATCTACCACGCGGCCCGTTTAAGAGGCACTTTACCCAGTCACGCAGACGATAAGTGTACAGAAGGTAGGATGAATTAGAAATGGAAGAATGCAAATACACACGCATTGACGTAGGCTGTGGGTGTACGAAAGCAAAAAAGAGGATTAATGCAAGATGGATGTATGCAAGTACACACACACATTGACGTAGAATGCGGGAGTATGCAAGCAACAAAAGAGGATGAGTGCGAAATGCATGCATGAAGATACAACGGAATAACCGGCAAAATCAGGCACGCAATCTAACTTGCGTTATAGTGAAGGAGAAGAGGGCGAAGTCATTTTGCAGTAAAGTCGTGAAATATCACACTAAACTTACCACAAGGATGGTAACGCTATCGGGCGTGCGCTTGGAGAAGACGTATCCAAGTCGACTTGCAGCCTGAACGAGAGCATTCTCATCTACACAAATAGCATAGGGGGAGGATGGTTAGCAAGGCCTTACCATGACATGGATGAGTGATGAGCGAGAATGCGGTTTGATGCTGTGGGAAGTTAACTATCACTTAAAACCTAACTTGCGCTCAAGACACTGCGTCAACTTATTTGGAGCATAACTTGGGCATCGACAAAATAGATGGCCGAAGCTGTCGCGGGCAAAACCGATAGTTATTAATTGCTTACGAACCTGTTTGTGCGCTCGACCGACACAAAGCTTTATCATGGGACCGTCAACGGCTACATCAACCGTCTGTTGGTCTGCGTCATCCGTAAAACGACAAAAATCAACCCAGCTTAACCAGCATACTTTTCCGATCACTTCCGTGGAGGACAAGGAGGCTTGTAAGCGCATATTCCCATCAGCTATGCTTATTGCAAATATAAGATGGGTGTCTTACCACTCACATATGGTTACAGAATAGGTACTACCTTGCTTATTCATAAGCACTGAACTACTGACACAATTATAGGATATAGCAATGTTAGTTTATTACAGAACAGATTGACCTCCTATTAGACAGGAGACGTCCTCTAAACCTCAAGAGAGGGAGTTAAGTACTGGAAAAAGTGAAATATCAGCCTAATAACGACAAGTGGCCAAATAATCCTCGCTATAGGTTGCGGATGCGTACTATCCTATTACTGTCCTATTCTTGTTGCATTGATTTAGACTGTCCTACTGTACCTACCTGATACTGTATTGTCGTACTGCTGTCCTTTATGTTAATACAAGTAATGTGCTCTCCCCTTACTGCATTCATTAATTCTACTTGCAAAGTTACTTGAACTATCCCACTATCAGTATAAAGAATTAGCAGTAGAAGCATGAGTCGTAGCAGTAACAATGTGAAGCTAGTTAAAAGCCTTGCCTGCCGGATGAGACAGAATCACCTCAGCTGACATACTCATATTCCCATCTGTTATACTGAATTGATATAAAATAGGATGTACGTCATATTTCTGAACTATTAGTACGGATAAAGGAATTTGCTAAGCTTCTATGAGTATATGACAGCTGGAGGTTCTTGCTTCCTACTAAACAAACGGTGCTCTGCAATTTCTGAGCTAAAACTAGAAATTATAGATGTTGCAAAACTCCGAAATTTGAGCGCACAGCGGAGGTAAATATAAAGCTATCATTGAGTAAATATTCTTTAATCCTACTGTTACTAAAATTCCAAATAGTTTACGGCTGAATACGAGGTTAACATTTCCTACATGTATGTACAGGTCGCACTGAAGCTTGCTACTTACTGGCTAATAAGTATGTTTACTAGAACTAGCATTTTAGCCTAGACACAGCATTTCTAACAGAAGTATCCTGAAAAAAAGGCACATGACACTCTGTTACCACCTAAATGCATGACAGATCCTCAGCTCTTGTTACATATACCTTTCTCTAACCTTGAGCTTACTAATATCCCCTTACAGGTCTATAACTGCACACTAAGCTAAAAT
>JAYGXS010000002.1:68150585-68185283 GCA_036362985.1 Ligula intestinalis | reverse complement strand
TCTAAGCAAGTTTTGTTACTAGAATTAGTACTCCTAGCATAGGCACAACACTCAAAAGTAGTATACCTGAGATCAAGAAAACACGGCCCCAGACCTGATGCCAATCAGCGGTACTACTATCGTCGAGATGAGAGTGCGGAAACCAAGCGTGTATCTACGCGAAATAGTTAAACCCAGACTCACATTCCTGCTGAGAGCGAAGGGATATAAGCTCTAGCGTTGGCTCAGTCCGCACCGCCGTTGACAAATGGCGGCATCAGTGCTAGTGAAACTTCGAGTTGAGATTGAGGGGACATGAACTCCGTGCTGACTCTAGTATTCCTAGCATAGGCACGTACCTATAGCAGCAGTATCTTAGTCCGTACAGCTCGATGGATCAAGTTTGAAGTGCGGAAACCAAGGCATATGCATCTTTGTTCAGGACACCCAGCTCTATTATTATCCAAATGCTAATCACTTTTACCTCACAGAGACAGGGGAGTGCATACTGGGTGCGTCTCCTTAAACAGAAGATACACAGGCAGTACTTATAGTATACTATCTACTAGCCTCAGTAAGCATACTTTCTAGAATAAGGACTTATATCATAAGCAAGCACCTATTGCAACAGCGTCTTATTCCGTATAGCTCGAGGGATCGAGCTGAGGGTGCAGAAAGCAAGGCAAGCACAGCTTTGCTCAGGCCCCCAAGCATGTACTTTTCCGAAACAGTTAAACCCAGATTCACCTTCCTTATTCAGATCAAGGGTATAGGGTATAGGCTCGGTCAGCGTCAACGCTGACAATTGGTGTCACCAGTGCCAGCACCAATACGACATCACTTCTTGTTAGGTTTGAGGGGATATGAAGCCTGCGTTGATTTAAACCAGCATCAATTATGAGTTGTAATACAGACTGAAATAGTACCAGCGAACATATTACTCAGATGACCCTAACAGTAACACTAGAAACAACAGTAGTGGTTGTTTAGCAGAACGAGGCCTGGCTTCTTAGAATCAGACCAGACGCCTACTATAGGTGAGTGAGAGTAGATAGTGCAGTAGCACCGGCGCAAAGTTTACTGTCGCTATATACAAAGTTTAGGGGGTGTTTACGGGTGCAGCCTACGCCCTCTCTCTGTGAGGCCATCTCGACTTGTCTTGTCGCCGTTTAAATGCAGTTGAGAGGTTAAAGTGGGGTAGATGGCGGCGTGTCTACTTCACTATACCTGACCACAGTCACCGTTCCTGCAATCTTGATGGTCTAAGGCATCAAAACATGCAATACCTGTTCAAGAGGTGAACCCAGCAATGACTTCTTCATGAAGATGATCGAAGAAAAGACTGGAAATGCATCGATCTCTCTCTCTCTTTCTAGCTCCCATAGTCAGAGCGAGGTCATGACAACAGCAGATGGATGCGCAATGGCCAATAAAAAAAATTAGTCACTTAAAGTGCATCGTACATGACTTGATTCATAACTGCACACCTACCAAGACTCGCCTAAGAGGAGGAAGGCTCGAATCTCACACAATTGGAAATATCACATCAAGAAGGAGTCACTGTAACCTAATCTCAAGTTCCTAAAAGAAACGCACTGACGCTTCATATTTCCAGTTTTTGAATAATGACTCTCAGTTTGCCCAAATACTTAAATAGCACGCATCTTTGGCTATAGTTTGAAAACCAGCTGCTGACTGGTGATTAATGAACTACTTTTTCCGCCTTCCCTCCATTAATCAGTGAGAAGACTTATTGCAACTGGCAGGGAAGGGCATAAGGTGGCATTAAGTCGTCGTCCACCTTGTGCCACACGTGGACTGGGATCTCACTTCAGCTCCAAAAGGGCTACCTTAATGATTGCTTGGGGTCTGGCTCTCATTTCGGAAGGGTACAGAATTTTACCCTCTACTGGCAGTCTTTCAAATCATAACTGTTGGCGTATCTTCGTGGAGTAAAGTACGTTGGATTTATTATATTAAGGGTTGCATTGTTTTGTCATAAAGAAGGTTACTTCAGTACAGACCTTAACTCCTTTTCACTGCCACAGTCACCAGCGACTTGTCCTAGCCTACCAGCCAAATAATGATTAGGCACAGTGACTGAGGTGACGTACGTTTCCGACTACAAAAGCAGGAATCTGATCGTGTGCGACGAGAGTTGATTAACTGTTTGGCATTCTCAGTCACTGGGTCCCGACTTCATCTTGGCAGGAGAACGTTGGTATAAGAGAGAGGGAGAGAGAGATGCACCACAAGTCTCCTTCAGTATAAACAACCTCACACACGAATCATTGTTGGGCTCGCCTGGTGGAGCAGTAGCGGACATAAACGCTCAGAACGTCTAACCAGCGAGTAGATATACTTAGTTTATGGAAGAAATTAGCTATACACATTTTACTCGTTTCTCACTCCGAAACATCAAGCCCCTGCATATTCGGTGAGCCATCTTATGCTGTGACAGGTGCGGCGCGAGCCGGCGCCTAGGTGTGTGCCGACAGCCCTCCCCCCATGACTGGCATTTTAATGAGATGTTCGAACACTGAGCAGTCCGGCTAGTGCGTACTGTTTCCTTATCTGCCTCTTTTATTGGTCCTGCGTATATCCAGCGTGGCTCGTTGCGGGAACCTTGTCCTTAGATAAGACATCGAACATCGTGCATTTTGAATGAGATTAAATCGGTATTGAACTATTCAAACATAGAGGAGAATTACGAGCAAATACACCTTGAATTAGACATTTCTGTTGTAGAATAAAACGGCGGATACGAACCCGGTGAGGATGCTTGGTAGCGAATAGTTTTTTCGCCCGTATCCGTCTCCACCTCTTCGGGCACAACGGTGTGACAGACAGCGAGGGTTGTGAAGAAGAAGTGGACATCCGCCTCCTTGGCCTTTACCTTTTGCAGCAGAGCGTTATCTTCCATGGCAGAAATGTCGCCAATATCATTTCTAAAAAAGGGGACAGCGAAGAAAGGTAAGGGAGAACAGCTGGTCCGGGAAGAACCTGCAGAATAGACCACCGAGTGTTCGCGTTAGATCGCGTGTAATCAGTGCCGACACACGCTCTAATCATGTAAAAGACTAATTAATCAAGCTTTTTACTCAGTGTGTCTTCTTGACCCCAGTCACCCGTAGTATGAAAAGAAAGGCGTTAATTGTAATGATACATGTGACCTGCGCATGTTAATACCAAAGGACAGCGAAGGAAAACAGCTGGTCTGGGGAAAAACATGCTCGTGAACCTTGCTTTTGCCCGGCAGTTTCTAGTTAAACGAAGGTCTGACACACAGTTAATGGGAAAGCCCTAACTGTCAGCTAGATGATACTAGCGATGGACTGACAATGAGAGGACGCCGAAAATACGACAGGAATTCTGATGAATAAGCCTTCGGCACTTTTGCCTCAGGTCATTCTCATAAAAGATTAATGAAAACAAAATAACACACTTAATTGGACTCTCGCTCTCTCTCTCTTCCTTTGCTCCCACCTACACTCGCTCTTTTCTCACGATAATATAAAAGCAAAAGGATAAGATGCGGATATGGGAGCAGTAGGTGATAGATGCAAACAGTTCTTCTAATCGTATCAAGCAAGACCTGGCCAAAAGCCCTTCACGTATCTGGCTTCGAAGAGCGAGTCCCGGACATGGCCTGCGCGAGTGCCATAGGAATCATATAATGAAGGAGACATTGCAGCCTAGCCCAAAGCTTCAGTAGGATCAAGTTATTTGCAGGGGTTACTTAAAGGACCCTCACGAGAAAACATGGGAACAGACACCATCCGGAAGATAGGTGGCTTTGCGCTACATTACAGGAAAATTTGGTCCTGAACGAAAATGCATAATAGAAGTTCAGCTGACACTTTTACGTCACCTCGTCGCTAAACCGTTAACTTCTTCAACCGACAGAAATGATTCCCCCCTCGTCATATTAAATGCTCCCGAGTGGCTGCGCAAGCCAAATTTAATACTACTGATTGGATTCTGCGGATTCCGGCAGATGCACTCTAATCAGTCACACATGGACGTAGTCTCATTACATCGGAGGGAAAGAGTGGAAAGCTATTTTCAAGAAGCAGCTTGAACTTACTCTGCTTCCGCCGGTTGGTGGTCGAACTCATCGCCGCTTGCGGAAATAGGTTGCCTGTGAGAGGATTCTTAGTTAGAAGTCGGTTTACAGAGTGAGCACCTAGTGTTGAACGCAGGTCAAGCTAAGCCATGCTAGAAGTGCACACGCCAGATCAACATAATGCCTTCTGTTAACGAGCGTTACAAGAACCCATTTGCTGGTCAGAAGTTGCAGATTGGGGAGAGAAAAACAAACGAACAGAAAGGATTGTATGCAAGCAATCAGGAAGCAATCAGAACATAGGGTGGTGGTTCGGTTTTCTTACCCATAAGTCTTGGCAGAGATTGTGCAACGCTTAAATTCCATAACGTTTCTTGTCAGCGTGCCGGTCTTGTCAGAGAAGATGTGCTTCACCTAGAGGAAATGCAGCGAGATGAAGGAAGCTTTAGCCATTTATTTGCAGACTATCGGGTGTAATTCTTTTAATCTCACTAACTTTCATACCTCCTTAAAGTTCTCCTTATTATCCCTTAGTAAACAATTTGGAGGAGCCGTGCAAATTCCACCGTACAAGTAAGATTTTGAGCATTTGCAGAACTTCGTAATTATGAGATATTTATGACCGCGAAACCCCTATTTAGTAATTTTGCCTTAGAAGGTACATAACACAGCTCATAGGCCACTGTTATAAGCCTTATATGGTATCTTCTAAATGCGCCTTAAGTACGCTCTTCCCTGAGCGAAAACGCATGATAGAATTTCAGCGTTACTCGTCGCTAAACCGTTAACTTCTTCAACAGACAGACAAAAAAGGAAAAACAGGTTTGGGGGCTATCATGAATGGAGTTTTCAAAGGTCAAACTAACCTTTCCTAAGTCTTCATTTAAGTTAGAGGTTCTCGCCATGGCTGCTGTGTCCGATTCCGGGTCATACATTTTTTGGTCCTTGTAGGATAAAGGGCAAAATTAAAAACGCACCAAAAATGACCAAAGTTCAGATAAATGTTTGGGGAAGGCAGAAAGGGGACGAAGGGTAAATTGGCGGCGGGTTATAGACAGCGAAACACCGACTCGAATGGACTCACCCAGTTAATGAAAAAGGCCTGAATAAAGCGGACAACTTCCAAGGAGACTTGCAGACTTATGGGGATGATGGTATGAAACATGATGAAAGCAGTCATGACCATAAAGCCAACACTGGATGCAGTGACTCCTACAGGAATACAAAAAAATAATCGGATTTGGATTTCAGTGTTAGTACTCATAGCACTAATAATAATAATAATAATAATAATAGCAATCATAAAAGGAAGAAAAAAAGGAAAAAAGCCAAAAGCATTTTAAGGACTATTTTTTGCTGGTCAAATCTCTTGACTACGAAGTAGTCTGAAGGGACAAAATCAGAAATAAAGAAGGACTGACTTGTGTCTCCTAGGTACCATTCCGTGTTATTCTTGTAGTTGGCCCACAGTGCGTTGGCAATCACGGTGAAGATAGTGAGAAACGCAAGGAGGAGAATCAGCACCAGTATCTGAGAAGAGCAGATAAAGCCATAAAATGCATGCCCTGTGGAAAAAATAATAATAAAACTAGCACAAAGTTGACTTATTTCAAATAGTTAACCACACATTTAGCGAGAATGCAAAAAGTTGTGGGCTGCAACCCCTCATCAAGTGCATGTTTTATGCGCACGTTCAAACACCGTTTGATTACGGGGTGCTACACCTGCATATTGGGATGCAATCAAGAGTCCTCGCAGGCGGTGTTTTAGCGACCAACAGATATGTATTTATAAAACGTTCCGGCAAAGCCTGTGGAAACTAGGATGGCTTTTTTCTGGCTAATTAGCCTTCGTCAGTCTGTCATGCCCTAGCCCAAGTTATTTCAAGACAACCCTGAACGTTCTACATCATCCAGGAAACTACGCCAGAGTAAATGTCTTTGCATGCCGTTGTGTCCTGAATTACGGATATACCTGTTATTGCGCCAAATTTAGCCTGTACTTAAAGCCAAGGACTATCAAGAGCAAGTTCGTATTGCAATATTTTAAAGGTACTGAAATCTCTTAATCATCTTTTTCCTAAATCTATATAAGTTCCGGCTGTAATGCAGTAGGCAAAATGCTTCATGACTGTACGAGGTTCGCAGAAAGGACTCAATAGCACTTCCCCCCTTTAGCTTATCAAAATATGCTACACAGAGCGTAGGGCAGGCATCTGGGTGATGCAAATGTAAACTGAGCACGCAGTTCGAAACATTAGGATTTTTCTTTAATGTGGGTGAAAAACGAGAGGAAGAACCGATTAAAAGTAGAAACTCGCCGAAAGATCCGCTTTCGACTGGGTGCTGTAGTGACCACCTACTGACTTGGTACGACGGCGATCATGCCTGATCTAGCCGACGTCGATTATGTCCCGGATGATACTGCGCCACGATTGACAATCAGTGGCAGCAGACCTGAATATTTTAATTCATTCTCTTCGCCAAGGCCGGAAGCTGAATACCGAAGATTCAAGAACCAATTCCTGTTCTGACGGAATGAGTCGAGCCAGGTTTGAGCTGAGCCCCTCCTCGATGTCTCCAATTAGGAAGCGGTGGCAGATCGAGGGTAGTAACATTGAATTCGTAAGGTTGACAACGAAGGCTGTTGCCCTATCCGCCACTTGTGGACGCGCTCGGTAGCCAGCAGTCAGGCTAGCGGGCAACCCGCCTTCCCAGTAGCCTGCTTGGTTGAGACCCACCGGGCTGATGCTTGAGTTAGAGCCGAATTCTCATCCCACTAATCACCTGTTTAAATGTTATGTCCAGTGTTTAGACAACGTCATGCTTTTGACTTTGACGTCACGTGACTTATTGGGTGAGCCGAAAACGAGGTGCAAGACTCATGGAAATTTAGCCCCGCGTCATCTCCTCTAAGATAAGTCTGTTTAACCATTTCCGAAATCCCTGACAATTCTACGCAGCCAGGCTTAGGGGCCTAAGAGGGGCAGCTGTCATCGAGGTCCGAGCAATCGGTCGCCCGGCCGCGTGGCGAATAGAAAAGGTCGTGCTCTTTGGTTCGCAAAGTTAAAGGTAAAGTGGGTTTGGATGCAAATACGAAATCTCAGAATAATGACTCCTCTTCAACGTGCAGCACCTGTGAATTAAAACATGCACAACCCTCGGTAGCAGTTCAACTGGTAGGGGACACGACTGTGCGCGCTACCAGATCTCACCTGTGGATTGAGTTGCCATCTGCCAGCAGATGTGGTCAAAGGGTCAGGCATAAAGTGAGAACTTACAGAAGTGACTCACGTGTGATTTAAAGTCATTAAAAAAGAAGAAATTGTGGAATTGGAGAAGAGAAACCAAAAAATGTTAAAACCTCGCCTTCTTAATGAGCTCTTGGAGCCTACGTTGGGAAGCACGTGCGAAATAGTTCCGTGCGAGAACGAACGACGACACGATTATTCCACAAAGAGGTTCGACTTACATCAATTACGCAAAATTCGGAATTCCTTTGACAGTGAGTTAAAAAGGGGCTTTTAGAAGAGGGATGGGGCAAGTAAATAACCCTGCTTCATCCAACTTTCTTCGCCACGAATGCTTATGCGGTTGTTGCACCGCTCATGACACGAGCGCAATCAAACCTTCGTGAAGTTACTTGACCATCATCATAAACCTTCTGATGCACCCAAATTTCTTCCAAGCAGGTTAATGTTCGGTTGGATTCATGCTGTCTAGCGCCACGCGCATGGCTGTCTGGCTTATTGATGAACAAGCAGTCGTGTAATGGTCAACGACGGGGGCGGGAATGAATTCACATGATAAGGCTCATAATGTTGATTGAGAGAGCATATCTTCAACAGCAGACCGTTGCTCTTACACCTTCCGTCTCCCTCACAGACAAGTGTTGTCTCCCAAGTAGCGTGATCTAAACCTACTCGCTCAATGAAGTTTTCAAAAGTGATAGGAGTCAGCACAGACACGGCGGAACGTAGACGTTGGCGACGGTGAAAAATTTCTTAGGGAAGAGTAAAATGCAAAAAAGCATAATGTGATGAGGCAGGTGCTAGTTTTCTACGCCGGAAGATGTAACTTATTCTTATTTTAGTTGTCTGTCCTTGATCAGCAAAACACGTCTTGCTGTGGTCACAGGCAATCAGAGGTGTCACCACACCCGTTTAGTTGGGCACCAGGTTACTTAAAAGAGGATGGATGTTCTAGGTCATCAGAATAAACAAGAACACTGTTGCGATGCAGAGGAATAAATACGAGTTTTAGTTACGTTTGGTCTGTTTTAGTGTTTGCGCCTCTAACGTATGACATGGTTCATTGCATCTGTTCCTGGGAGAAGGCATGCTGTGCATGCACAAATAGTACAACCCAGACATTACAGGTGACTGCTGCACCCAATTATTGTTCATGGTTAGGGCGACTAGAGATGACTCAAATTGGCAGTAAGCATAAAAAATGCCTTAGGTACATAATACAGGCGCCTTTTCTCTTCACAACAACGGCAGACAGGCAGAGGCTGGCCAAAATAGACACTAAAAGGAACCGCCGAGACGTACATATTTGTTGATTTGTCTGTCGACAGACGACCGTTTGAGAGGCGCGGCCGCAGAGTTCAACATCACCTTCGTTTCTTTTCCGGTATAGAGGACAGCGCCTAAGATGGAAAGGGGAATACAAAAACGGATGGAATGAAACTATTGAGGCGACTGTTTCTGTGTCTGACAAAGTACACTGACGGATTAGGTGATTGAAAATTGCCAAATGGGAGGCAGCCCGGCTAATTTGTTACATATTCTGATAATTAAGAGCCTTGTGAACAAGTATACTGGGGAGCACGATCGAAGTCTACTAGCTCATGTCACAAAAGGCTCGAATACAAATAACTTCCATTGCTAAGGCTCAAAGCGAGACAACAGAAGTATAGGCAAGACAACGCACTGTGTGCGAAATCTGTCTTGTTACAGGGACAGGATTATCCTAGAAGAGCCTTATAACTACGCTATAGTGGACAAACTAAAGAATGCGCTGCCTCTATATTACTTGTACTTGTTACGGCTGTGATCATGCTTGACCTAGCCGGCCTCAATGATGCCACGAACGGTACCTCTCCATGCGTGGCGAATGTCGGCAGCGGATCTCGAAAGCTCCACCCAGTCCCTGCTCCAGTGGCGGAGGCCGAAGATAGAAGGTCCAAGAACTGCTTTCATGTCTTGACGGACGGTGTGTAGCCAAGTCTTCAGTTGCCCTCCTCTTCGACGTTTCCAGGTAGGTTGCGATGCTGGATCGAGGGCAGCATAGGTAAGCTCGAGGGGCGGACGACGGAGAACGTGTCCAAACCACCTCAGTCGCCTTTCTTGAATGGCCTGAGATATCCTCGAGATACGATCGCAGCGGATGCGGACTGTCTCATTTGAGATGAAGTCGCTATACTTAACTCGCAGGATCATCCTCAGGCACTGGTGGTCAAAGACCTCCAGTCTTTGCTCATCTTCAGTGCGCACAGCCCAGCATTCACATCCATAGAGGAGGACTGACCGGATGGATGCGAGGTATACACGAACCTTCGTGGCGATGGAGATGTCACGTCGGATCCATAGGCGCTTTCGAAGGATTGAGAAAACCCAGCGAGCAGCATCGATACGGGAGACAATGTCGTCCTTGCTCTGCCCATTAGGTAGCAGCCTCGCCCCGAGGTATTTAAAGCTGTCTACTTCTTCAAGTTGATGGCCATTAATCCCCAGGGGTGCCTTTTCCTGGTCAGGGATGCAGCTCGAGAACAACTTCGTCTTTCCGGAATTTATGGACATGCCTACCGACATAGCGATCTCATTTAACCGCGACACTACTGACTGTAGACCATCAAAGCTTGAGGCTAACGGCGCAATATTATCGGCGTAGTCAAGATCAGTTAGTCGGCGTCCGGGTGCAAGTTCAACACCGTCCTCTTCATGTAGGGCTTTGCCGAGGATCCAGTCAATGACGTAGTTAAACAGAATGGGCGAAAGGACGCAGCCCTGTCGGACACCAGACCGGATATCGAACGACTGAGAGAGATTATTTTGGACCAGGACTCGTGCGGTGAAAGACCGATAGTAGGCCTTAATCATCACAATGAGTTTGGTCGGCACTCCATCCAGTTCCATTATTTGCCACAGGGACTCACGATGGATGGAATCGAATGCGGCGGCAAAGTCGACGAAGCAAACGGCCTTCGGTTGCTGGTAGCTATGGCGGAATTCTAGAGTGCGCCTCAGTGTGAATATTTGATCCGCACATCCACGCCCAGCTCGGAATCCGGCTTGTTTTGGCCGTGTTCTGATGTCACGTACAGACTGGACAGGTACAAGGATACCTGAGCCCCAGTCATCGGGAACGGCCTCTTCTCGCCACGCCTGTACAATCACCTCATGGAGCAGAGGAGCCAGGGTGTCGACACAGGACATGTAGATTTCTGCAGGAATACCGTCCTCTCCGCACGCCTTGTTGTTGCGTAGCCTCTGCATTGCATCGGTAACTTCGTCTTCGGAAGGGATGTCACACGACACTGCGTAGGCAGGAGAGGATTGAAACTCCGCTGTGGAGGAGAGGGAGGGTGTGATGGAGTGTTCGTCAAAGTTGAGTAGGTGCTCGAAGTGTTCACGACAGCGATCGACCTTGGACGAGTTATCGGCAATAAATCCTCCATTCACATCGCGAACAGAATCACAGTGTCGGAGGCTTACCACTAACCTAGCGGATGATTTGGTACAATTTTCGGGTGTCACCAACATTAAAAGCTTTCTTCATAGAAGTCGCTGTTTCAGACCAATACTTCTGCCGGTCATCTCTAGCCGACTTTGCTGTCAGCTTTCGAAGCTGGCGGAAGGAGCCATCGTTTCGGGACCTGGCTCGAGTCGTCACGGCCGATAGCTGCAGGGTTCTTCCGCTGATCCAGTCACTGCAGCGCCGTTGAGTGAATCCGAGAATCTTCTCAGCTGCCCCATAGATGGATGTCTTCAGTGATGGCCACTTGCTATTGCCCTCGTTGTCAGCCTGGGTCATAAGACGGGACTGGATTTCTGTGCTTAGAGCCTCGGTAGAGTTGGTTTCCGGAGCTTTGCGACACCAAGGCGTCTCGCACGTGGCAGTTTGGGTACGGACGAGAGGTGACCCTTCAGGCGCGTGCGAACGAGAGCATGGTCAGACCCGTGGACGTTACCAGTTTCGGCACCTCGTATCGACCTGCTATCATGGACCCAGCTGCGAAACCGTGAACCAACTAGAATTTAATCGATCTGACTGGCCGTACGGCCATCGTTCGAATACCAAGTCAGTAGATGTTGGTGACGATGCTGAAAGCATGTGTTGGTAACAAACAGTCGGTTCTGTTCGGCAAACTGCAGCATCCTCTCACCATTGTCCGTTCGAGAGCCAAGCCCAAAACGACCAAGAAGGCGGCTGTTTGTTGGGTCACCGGGCCTAGTCACGCCATTCCAGTCCGCGGCAACAATCAGCAGATTTCGGCGAGGGAGTCGTTCGGCTAGCTGCTGCAGCTGCGAGTAGAAATTATCTTTCTCTTACTGTTCAGCTGCCGACGTAGGTGCATACACAGATACGACCGAGATGTTCGTTAAATGGCCTTTTAGTCGAACATAGGGCATTTGGTCGTTGACTGGTTCCCATGCTAGTAGTGCACGGTAAGCTTCTTCCGAGAGGGCGATAGCCACACCGTGTCTACCAGATGAGTCACTCGGACCGCTGTGATACAAGGTGAAATGAGAATCGACCCCCGGGATTTTGATTTCTGGGGCGCCTGAGTCGGGGAGTCAGACTTCTGACAAGCAACAAACATCCACGTGATATTCATGGAGACTGTGCGCTGTCAGACTTTGAGTACCAGGTTCCAGAAATGTTCGCACATTCCAGCATCCAATAACAAGAGTCCGTTTTTTGTCTAACAGTCGGGTTTCTACATTATTCGCTGGCACCACCGGACAAGGGTTGCGGAGCGCGTCGGTTACCGCGGACGCCGTAGCATGGTCGTAGTAAGGTAAGGAGACATCATAAGGTTTCTTCGGAATTTTGAATACAGGCGGGTCCCCAACGGCCGCTCGGATTTTTTGTTCGAGGTTGTCTGCTCTAGCACTTTGGTTCAAGAACCTAACCACAAGGCAGTGGTGTTGGTGGCAAGCAAACCTATTTTATGGCGGTTCACGTTCGCCATGTCACAGTGTCGTCATTGGGCCTTGCGGCATTTTATAAGGCAGTCGGTGCGCCAGACCTCAGCCCACCGCGCCCTGGTAACACTGTCGCTGCTGCGTCCGCGACTGCTTATTCGCCAGACCCGGAAGCCTGCTTATTTCGCAGCTAACCTTCACTGGAGGCCGCGCCACTATCCGCCACCCGTGGACGCGCCAGGTAGCCTGCAGCTTGGCTAACGGGTAACCCTCCTTTCCCGGGTAACCCACCTTCATCTGTCTTTATATATTCTCCTGAATAAAAGCTCTTGCTATCAGAACCGACTCTTTACCTTCTTTCTGCCTACTTCTCGGGACATAAGATGTCTACTTGTCTGCGGTGCTGAGGCCACCTTTTTTTTAAATCTGCTGCTGGCACTAGCCAAGTTGATATGGCACCTACATGTTGAAGTGGTCGGAGCGACCATCTCTTCCGACCTGCCCTCAGTTCTGTTATATTTCCCATGGAACTTTCGCGAATTAAGTGTAGCACCCACGATAGGGTTCTTGGATTTTCGCGAGGCCATTTAGGTTGCACGATACTCTGTAATCTCTTCTTGTTTGCCCAAAAATCCCAGAAAAATAAATGTTGGCGGTCCATAGAAGTGGTAAACAGAGGGCTGGAATGGCAAAACCACATGCTGATTTCAATTATGAAAAATATACGAAACCGATAAAAAATCAGCACCTGAATCAAATTTTGCGCCTTCAGTAGGATTTTAGCTAGTAATGCGCTTATTCTGTGATATTTGGTCCTAGAGAGCAAGATGACATGAGTAGGTTGACATTTATAATGGCGGATTCGCCAGAAACTTTTCATGTTCGTCGATCTGGTTTTATTCTAAATTCACTAAGCACCACTAAAATCACTACGAGCACACATTTGAAGAGTTCGGGAGTTAAGGCAAAAATTTTATATCCTAGTAAACTGATGACTAACTTTCCCTCAATGGGCATTGGTCGCACGGCGAAGTAAATCGGTGACAAATGTACACGAACAACACAATTTTCCAGGCCAACTGACTATGAAATTCAAAAAAGCGTTGGGATTCAGTATTTAAAATCATACCAAAGATCCAGTTTGTGTTTTTCAGGGAAGAACCACGAAGTAAAAGTTGAGTTGGTCCGATTGGGTGTGCACTAGAGACGCTGATAATGCACGTTGGAAGATTGAAAAAAATTCTTATGAATTATAGGATAACGAAATTTTCGAAAACTGACAGTGAAAATTGCAGGGATATGAGAAGATAGAAAATAGGTAGTGTGACATTCATTATGCCAATGTCATATTCAGATTTTATTTGCTACTAACTGTGTGTTAGGACTTGGCCGAAGCATGTGTCCTTAAGCCCGCTTAGTCGTCCACGTGCTTTGTCCACGTGCTTTGTCTCCTGTCCTGATTCTTTGACCTCGTTGGCTGCCTTCCCATTCGTTGACACACTGCGATCTTTATTCCAGTGTACTTATTCACCACTCCCAAATTATTTGTTCCCCGCACCGTGTCCTTATTCACCCCCTCGTTCTTTGATTCCTGCCCCCTGTGCTTATTCCCTTATAAACTGGCAGCAACGCGTCTGCATCATTCATGCGACTGCTCGTCTAAGCACCTCGAATGTATATCTATCCTCGTTTTGATTTCTGCCTCGCATTTTGCAACTATCGTGCACTGCTAATCATACTGTTTATTTGTATAGAATTACACTACACCACCACCGAGTTCTCCCGACTGTCTTTTGACTTATAAGGGACATGTGAGTCATCCCGATTGTGCTTTTACATAGCTTCTGACTTCTGAAAAAAGTAGCACTGAATTGCAGAAGGCTAAACAATATTAACAGGTGGGTTGGGTAAGACTACAGTACCTACAATTTTCGTCCCAAAAGTATACACTCCCAATGAATGTGAAAACCTTATATTTAGTAACCTAAGATAACGAGAATGGCTGCACGCTGGCATAATGTGTAGGACTGATAGTAAATCGAAACAAGATCAGCCTGTGTTGCTGTAGATAATACGGTACAAAAACTTGCCAATTGTCTGTCTTAACTCAGGAAGTCAGACGTTTCGATGTAGCAGGACTGCAAGTGCTAAGTGAAATGTGCATGATCGTTATCTGATATTTGACGACAAAAAGGCACAAACATGTTTGCTATAATTCCGACCGATAAATCAGTTGTGCACTAACACGGATATATGTTCAGGTATTTAAACGTCAGTACGACACTGCACAGCCATGAAGGGCTTCAAGGTACATTTGAATACATGTGTCACCAATATCAGACTCGCATGTTGACGTAGAAAAATTTGTCTAACGATCTTTCGGAAAGATTGAGTATTTAAATTCGGTGAACTTGGAAAGAGAACGTTACAAAACTGACTTTGAAATATGAACGTACCCGCCGTCTCTCAGCCACAAGGTTCCAACGAACTCCTCTAGGTTTCTGTTTGGTTTTTCACATTCTACCCGCCAGTTTACTGTACCCAACTTTTCAGCAGTCAGGTATTCGGCGGTCTCTTTGAGAGCCTAAGTAACGGTAGGGTTTCAAAAGAACCGTTGACGTATTAAGTACCTGTCGAAGTTTCAAATTCGTTTCGCCGTCCAGATTGGAGGTCTCGATGTAACACATACCCAGTGGTTCGCTTGAGGACAATAGAAGAAGATCAGCCGGTATACCATTATGGTTCACCAACTTGACGACGTCACCAACTTTCACGTTCATCCAGGGCACTTCGGTCCAGTCACCATTTTTTAAGACTATAAGGTTATTTTGGAAACAAAGTAAATAAAGAACTCATTACCCAAGGTCTTGGTCCTGTTTGTTGTCTTATCAGCCGAATGTCTTTTCTAATCAACAGTAAAATATGTGGGTAGCGAAACTTACGAAGTCTTCTATCATCTCCTTTACAGCTGACACAAAGAGAATGATTGTTAGTGGAACAACAGTAGTAAAGCGACCGGTCGGAGAAACTCCGGGAATTTGCTAAGAGTTCGAAGTACATCATAAAGGTCACTTACTTGCAGAAGAGCAACAAGCAGGAAAAAAAGATTGGCATATTTGCGAAATTGTTCAAATAAAAATTTCGGAATGAACGTAAAAAAATTGTACTTCCCCGTTCTACAAGTTGTAGTAAGTATTGAGTTGACTTACGATATCTCGTTAGAACAAAATTTTTCGCGTTGGATTTGATTGATCAGTACATTCCGCTGACCCACATCGTTTTCATTATTCAGATTGATGTGCATATAATCTAAGAAAACGGAACAATGAGAAAAAAATGGGCGCACCATCAGTCTGATCCGTACCCATTGCGATTTCTTTGCCTCTGCCAACGCTTCAATGTTCAGGGGAGAAAAATCGAACTAAAGACACAAAGAAATATGCACGAGTCAGATGAATATGTTTGCCACCGTTAAGAATTCTTATTATTCCTCGCCGGGTTGTTTGTTAAGAGGTAGGCTTGGCATGGAAAAATGTCGACCTAACAAAGAAATTCCAATACAAAACACCAGTATCATGAACAAATATTTTTTAATAGTTGCCAGTGAACATATTAGTGCATACAGATGAATTAGTAATATAAAAAGTAAACCGACAAAGTATATGAACATTTTAATGCTCTGATGCTTATCAAGTAACGTTCCAAGCATGAAAGTTTATACTGTTCAGAACCACGGCGAAGTTCTCTTAATAGGTACAGCAAAATCAACTAAAATGAGATCCATATAAAATTTGAGAGAAATAACGCTTAATCATAATACTTATGAAATATTTTGTCGTACAAAAGGTGACAGTTGTGACGCATTCAATTCGCAATCAGTAAGGGGAAATTTAATAAATAATTAAGAGATTAGTAAGTTTTCTAGACAGCTACTTCAAAACTTTTAAGCTTCAGAAAAGGCACTCAATGTACAATGAAATAGAAGTTGTGCTAGACCTTTATAAGACTGTTGTAGTAATTTTGAAATTAATGGCATATTAATTGTAAAAAATCAGTATGGCAGTTAATGCGGGAAATTAAGCTGCTGGCTAACCGGAGCGTCCACGGGTGGACGATAATATAACGGCTTTTACCAAGAACTTCTGCCCCGCGCTCGGCAATTCATTTCAATGCGTAAAAATAGCCTTAATCCCCAAGTCATGGGTCATTTGGCGAGACCCGGCCACACATTCAAATTTGATGCGGCCAAAATATTATTGATTGTTCATAATAGTGTGATTTAGCAACTACATAAATCATGATTTACGGGCCCGCAGTCCATAAACACGTGTATTGACCTGTCCGACTCATATTTTGTGATGATGTTCAGTTCGGCCTAAGGAATTCCACATTCGGGGAGCGCACGAGCGAATGTGTCCTCTAACGCCAGCGTCAGCGGGCCGGGTGGCTGAGCAATCATCACGCCTAAATCCGGCACGCGTCATAAAAGTTCAGCAAGTTACGACCCGTACGCCAACCGTCAAGCAAGTAGCGCACCAGCGGGGGACTATTCTCTAGCGTTGTCATAGATATTCGGTAAAATAGCGACTGTATCCTACAAAAACTGCAACTTCCAGGCATGAACTACCCATTTGTGTTATTGGTTCTGACAATGGATACGCGATGGAATAAATTACTTCCTGGGACGCATTTTTCTTCTCTATGCAAGCTTTTCGGTCTGACGAATAATCAGTCGCGGACTGGCTGTGACAGTTTCATCAGGGTGCAGAGGGCAAAGGTCTGGTATGCGACCGTCATAAAATACTACACTCTGATGACGAAAGTGGGGTATGACGACGGTGGACAGCTAGTAAATAACTTTGCTTGTCAGCACTGACTTGTGATTAAGTTCCTCAGCCAAGAGATAAGGAAGATAACCTAAAGCAAACAATCCGAGCGACTATTTGGAAAACGCCTGCATTCATAACTTCGCGTAAACCTCGGAAACAGGGGCAGCTAGGCCAGGCAGGATCACGGTTGGATGTAGTACAAGTATACACGCATATTTTTCAGTAATAAAACGAATACTCCCGAAGTTGCATTGTAAAACAGGAATGCAAATTAAATGTCGATTTCAGTTTAGGGCTGAAACGTCATTACTGATAACAAAATCAGACCATGAGGCCATGACTATTTATTTTTAAATTCATTGTTATTTTAAACATTTGTGTAGGTAATTCTGCTTATGATGACATCACAATCGCTTGGAGCCAGTGGTTAGTTTACAGTCAGATTTGATATGGGCATACACTTTTTGTCGTCCTACGGGCACAATGCGTTCAACAGTTACTCGTGTGAGCTGTATCTACGTAGATACAGCTGAATGTTGAGCTACGAAGACTTAAGCGGCTATACAATTACTATCAGCGGTGCTTCCTTCGAAAACAAATGGGGCGAACGTGAGTTCGTATAAATTAGGTTTGGAATCTGCAGACAATATCAATATATCGCACACATGCAACCGTTTGCATGTAAAACGTACCCCACACGAGGAACAAACTATAACCCGGTGCGTAAAATTTGGGCAGTTTTTTATGTTGCGCAGAGGGATGTGATTGGTGGACAAAGTCTAATGTTTTCGGCTTATTATTGATGAATTAGGTCTGCATTTTGCATAGAGCGCCTTTTATATATCCCGCTTGAATTTCAACCCAGTAAAATATGTCTGTCTGCTCCGAATATACATCAACTACACGCACGTTAAGTTTGTCAGTGTTCCGAAGTAAACCCTGTGCGTTAGTATAAAGAAAGCCAATGTTCACCGTTATAGATTTATGTACGGATTTCTGTCCGCATTCAACAAACCCTCATCAACTTGCAATCAGCTAATTACTATTAACCCCTCGACCCCTCCCTTATTCCTATGACTAATATGTGTTTTGTGACACCATAATTTCCAGCACGTTAATTTTTACCTTCTCCATACATAAATGTGAAGAGAATTTATCGAAAGCTACGTATGCTCACCAAATACTCTTCTGAATCCTCTGATGGGAATTTTCGCTAAAATAACTTCTGTACGATTTGAGGCTCAGTGTATCCTCCTGATTATTTACTATATTGCCTGAATTTTATTGGCTGGCATCAGCGCGCAATTGGGCGTCAGAACACATGCCCAACTACCAACTAGATACATAATTGATGCAGGTGAATGGCTTTTCCTGGGCATAGACAACGCTGTAACCTACTTAGTTACAGCACATTGTGATGTTTACAAATGCGCGTAACCACTGCTATTTCACATGAGTGGCATGCGACGTGTAAACGCGTGAGTACTGTCTGAAAAATTGCCCGTGACTGCATAACATTTCTCAGTCAGTCAGTCAGTACATTTGAGGAAAAACAGGCTGACGCCTTTGGACTTCCTAGGTGTCACATAAAAATCTCAAGATTTATAAACAGTACTAACAAGTTTTCAGTCAGGAAAATATAGACGGTCACATGGTGCAGGGGTTTTTCAAGGTTAATTTGTCATGTAGTTCACGTTGTACTGCAGCATGTTTACATCATGTCGGTGTATGAATATTTCCACAGATTGGGACGTATCTCTCGCCTCGGGAATGTTATTTAATGAGTCCACGACCCGCTAAGGGAAAAAAATACTTCCTAACATCTAATCGTCCTTGGGACACGTACAGTTTGAAAGGACGTCCCGGGAAATTAGTTGAACTGGCGAGTTGGAAAAAGTTGTCAAACGTGAGAGCGTAGTCCAAGCCACGCACGATACGTGCGGTTTGTATCAAATCTCCGCGTAACTGCCTGTAACTCAAAGGATAGAGATCAAGGTTATTCAGGCCGATCTCATATAATAGTGAACATTGGCCTCTTAATAATTTTGTGGCCCGCCGCTGCACCCTTTTAAGAATGTTTTAATCCTGCCACATCAACTGTCTCCAGGCTTGAATCGTGTGTTCAAGATGTGGCCTTATGAAGGTACCGAATATTTTCGAGAAACTGTCATCATCCAAAACCGTGAATGCCCGCTTGATGGCGTACAACGTTTAAGCTGCGATTCTAGCCACCTTACAACATTTGGTAGAAGGTTAGATGTTGTCTGTCATCCCGATGCCGAGATATTTCTGTATTTTTGCTTCTTGGTGTGAGATTCCGTTCAGATGGAAGGGTCGCGCATCTGGGATCGGATTTTGATTTCCCAGGCGCAGCAGAGTGCATTTGTTTGAATTGAAGGATGGCAGCCATCTATGTGACCAATCGTTTAATCGGCAAAGGTTTTTTCTGGAATTTATCTTCATCGGCAGCACACTTGATTAACTTCCATATTTTTACACCATCTGCAAACATAACACACCTGCAGTCCCATTACTGCACATAATCGTTAACGAACAAGAAAAATAGGGTCGGTCCGAGTACTGAACCTTGAGGGACTTCGCTCTTGATGAATTTCGGCCTTGATTGTTTTCGTCCTACACACATTTTGGCAGCGACCAGCGAGGAAATTCTCAATCCATGTAAGAAGTCTGCCTCCGATACCCATCAGTCTCAACTTATGCAGGAACGTTAGCGTGAAAAACTGTCGAAGGTCTTCCGGAAATCAATGAACACCGCATGTACGGTCTCTTTTGCATCAACTGCCCTTGTCCAGCTTTGCGTCGTGTAAAGCAAGTTTGCTACACATGACAGCCATATTGCGCATTCGACAAAATATTGTGAGTATCAAAATATACAATCAATTCCTTCTTGATGATCTTCTCCATTACTTTGCAGCATATGGAGGTCAGACTCACGGGTTTGTAGCTGTTCGTAGCTGCACGACTACCACTTTTATAAAGCAGTGTAATATGACCTGTTTTCAAATCCGGAGGAGGGATTCCAGTGAAGCAAACAGAGCTGACCTTGGGTTTGTTTAACCAGAGTGTGACACAAAGGACCGACCTCGATAGGAGATACTAACAAAGGTTCCTTGTTCTGTCTTTGTTTTAGTACAAGTAAAAACGGACGTGCTTCTCTCCCCGGTGGTAGATTCCAACTCCACCTTCCCGGATCACCAGTCTTGAGTGTTTTACTGATCTGTGCATTGCCCTTACACATTCTTCCGAACAATATCTGTACTTATACAATGAACCTTCATACAATATACCTACCTCGGATTATTACTTTGTGATCATTTGCTATGACTAATGATGATTCTAGTGTGATCGAGCACGTACAGAAGCTGGTGGCTAAAGCTGAAGAAGTTAATGTAGCTGTTATACCAGAGGAAACCATTCCGACGGAGGAACCTACGTGCTCGGGCCCTGCAGTGGTGGCAGCGACAGTGACGAACACGCCAGAAACGAACACGACATCTCAAAATCATCAAGCGTCCCCACTGATGCAAGTACAAAATACGAAGCACGGGAAGACTTCCAAGCATGGTTTAAAAGAGCTCGATTTTATCTACAAGAAATACATCCAAAAGATCGAAGTCAGGCTTTAATGAAAGCTTTGGGACCGAAAGAGCTAGACAAAGCACTCGACGCCGGCCTGTCAGCAGACACCCAATTAGAGGTTTTTTGTGCTAGGTTGGAAACTCTGCTCCACCCCACACTATCGCTAGCAGAAGCGATTGAAGGACTCATCGCCAACTCCAAGTAATTGAAGAACCCAAAGTTTACGCATATTACCTTCAGCGGTTTGCCACCGCAGCATACCCCACGCTGGCCCAAGCAGACAAAGACCATGTTGTGCTGTACCACTTTGTCAAGGGCATTACCAACCCTGACTTGAAACATTCCTTTTTGGTTCAACCACCAAACGAGATTACAGAGGCAATGACCCGCGCCGAACGATACCTTCAGGCGGCGAAGACGACGAACAGACACATAGCCAACCAACCGCGTGGCGACCTTCTAGGTCGATATAATAATACTCAGAGACCCTGGCGCCCGTGGGCTAACCGACAAGGTGCCAGAAATACAGCTGGTCCAAGATTCAATGGGGACACTTCCCCTTCTACCCTACGAACAATACTGCGACTACCGGAGCGAATGCGAAAAAATACCCGGGCAGTCAAGGCGAACCCAACAGAGACGCGTGCAATGCGATGGATATCCGAACATTGATATATTTCATTGATATATTTCATACAACTACCCCGTTTTATACGGTAGTTAGAGTTTTCAATCGGTTGGTAAAAACATTAGTAGATACAGGCGCTACACTTTCCTTAGTGAACAGCCACATAGTTCCACATGAGTGTCTACGGGAAACGAAATTGTCCGACAACCTTCCCATACTAGTAACAGTCGATGGGTCACAACTAAGGAAATCGGGTAGGCTGATAATCCCAGTAAAGTTCCCGGCAACGTTCAAGCTTCACGAGTTCATTTTATCACCAAAGTTGGCCTGGGATGTTCTATTAGGCACCGAATTTCTGGCAAAGAACCGTTGTGTCCTCAAAGTGCACGATCGAATTTTGTCTTTCACAACCCAATGCCCTACCGTGACACACGGAGATGAAGACATAGTGATTGCTTCAATTACAACTGCAGTAGTCCTGCCACCTACAAATATTGACGAGATATTACCACAAGACACCAAAGTCGAACTCAAGGATAAAATGAATCTCAAGGCTTTATTAGCATCATTTACAGATGTCTTCGCTTGGAACGAATTAACAATAGGAAGGACGTCCTTAATCCGCCACGCCATAGATACTGGAACGGCAAAACCACTTTGGCAACCCCCACGTCGTAAACCACCACAATTTCAACAAGAAGTCAATGATCTCATTGATAGGATGCTCACCACAGGAGTCATACGACCATCTAAATCACCGTGGGCTCCACCACTTGCACTAGTTTGGAAGGAGGATGGAAAATTACGATTTTGTATAGACTACCGTTGGCTAAACGCGGTTACCACAAGAGGCTCTTTTCCACTGCCTCGGATCGACGTGACACTAGATGCACTAGCCAGGGAAAAATGGTTTTCTACAATCGACCTTAAATCGGGATATTGTCAGGTCGAGGTGGAACACCAAGACCGACAAAAAACCGCATTTATATTACCACAAGGACTTTTCGAATTTGAGACGATGCCATTTGGAGTATGCAACGCGGCGGCAACATTCCAACGACTGATGAAAGTGGTATTAACTCCACTTTATCCTCACTGTTGTTTAGTATACCAAGGCAATGTTATTGTATTCGGGGACACAATCGCCCATCACAATGCTAATAAAATGGCGGTCCTGGCCAAGTTAAGAGAGATAGGCCTGCGATTGAACCCACAAAAATGCAAATTTTTACAGAAAAAGTGACATCTCTGGGACATGAAATTATTACAAACGGTATTTGCGCATCACCCGACAAAGTGGCGGCGATAAGCACCTGGCCCACTATAAAAACATCCACCGAAGTTCGGAGTTTCGTCGGACTAGCATCATACTACCACAGATTTATATTACACTTTGCAGAGATTGCACGACCACTACACACACTCACTGAAAAAGGACGCAAGTTCAAATGGACTGAAGAATGCCAACAAGCATTCGAAGAATTAAAAGCTCGCCTGATAACAGCCCCTATACTAAAGTTATCCGAAACACAAGAAGGTGGCTCAACTTTAATACTAGATACAGATGCGAGCGAGTTTGCGATTGGGGCAGTACTTTCCCAATGCGACAGTTCAGGAGTAGAACGACCCGTCTGCTATGCAAGTAGGACACTAACTAAGACTCAGCGCAACTACTCCACATACAAACGTGAACTCTTCGCCCTGATAACATTCATCAAGAGGTTCAAACCATTTATGCTAGGCCGACACTTTATCCTACGAACAGATCATAAAGCACTGCAATGGTTGCAATCAATGAAAGAAGCAGAAGGACAATATGCCAGATGGCAAGAATCCTTACAAGAGTTTCATTATATGTGCCGATTCCGGGCTGGCACGAAACATGCTAATGCTGACACCATGTCCAGAAGACCTCCAGAAGAACTAACGGACAACGCACCAAATAAAGACTATAGCTTTGCATCGATTGATATAAGCGAGCCGACTCGCCATTATTGGGCCATAGCCCAAAGTACAGATCCCGATACGGCTATCGTCTACGACCATCAGTTAACAGGCCGACATCGTCCAACCGATGAGGAGCTTCAAGGTTCAGCAGAAATCGCCACTATACTCCGAACGCAATGGCCACATCTATTTATAGACAGCGAAGTACTCTTTCTCAAAGATAAGATAGACGGCCGATCCCGTATTGTGGTGCCAGGCTCTCTAACGCAGTCCGTAATGGAAGACATCCGCCGAGAACTAGACCACGTCGGACAGTTCAAAACAGAAGCAGCAATTAGACGACGATATTGGTGGCCTCACTTACGGGAACAAATAACTATCTTCTATAATACCTGCGCAACATGTGCTTCTTTCAAAGGACCTAACCCAAAACCAAAGGCACCATTACAATCGATGCCTACGGGATTCCCATTCCAATGCGTTGACATTGATATAGTCGGCCGAATAAATTTCGCAACCAGGGGCAATAGGTACATTCAAGTAATGGTCGACTATTCTACAAAGTGGGTAGAGGCTTTACCGTTGAAAACGCAGGATGCAGCTTTGGTGTCGACGGCCCTACTTAATCACTGGGGTTGCCGCTTTGGTGCTCCGCTCACCCTACATTCTAATTGTGGGGCCAATTTCGAGAGCAAGCCAATCAGATATGTTTGTGATTTGCTACTCATCCAGAAAACGCGGACAACGCCTTTCCATCCCGAAGGCAACGGACAGGTAGAACGCACCAATTGAACACTTATTAATATGTTAAAAGCCTTCGCAAAAGGCCATCACCCTCTCAACTGGGATACCCGGTTACCATAAGCATTGATGGCGTACTGCACTTCGATTCACAGTTCCACCGGATACTCTCCATTTTTTTGCTAACCGGCCGCCACATCCGCCTACCAACAGACTCTCACTTCCCCCTACCCTTGGGAGATGAATATAAACCGAACAAATATGTCCTCGAGCTGCAAGAGTTACTACGCCTCGCCCAAAACTTAGCACGCACACACCTACAGATGGCATATACCCGAAAAAAAAAACTACTTCGACAGACACACACACGGTTTTCCGTACCAAAGTGGCGACGTCGTACTGCGATACCGATCAGTTCCACCAGTCGGAATACCCGCAAAATTAAAAATCCATGTGAGGGACCATTTTAAATAACTGACGTACGGTTTCCCAACACATACATCATCCGGGATTTACAAACACGCAACGGGCTAACCTTTCCTGTATATTATGATAAACTCAAACCATACAAAAGACAACCTCCAACTGCTACACCGGATACCCTAACATTGCTACCTCCACATCTTGTGCCTCGCGCAGCAACCGAGATAGAAGTTAAAACAAAACACGACCACCCATCGACAAGCCACGAGGACATGGCCGCGACTGAAGGGGGACAGTTGTAGCAAACACAGCTCACCCTGGGTTTGTTTAACCAGAGTGGGACACAAAGGACCGACCTCGAGAAGAGATAATAATAAAAGTTCCTTGTTCTGTCTTTGTTTTAGCACAAGTAACAACGGACGTGCTTCGCTCCCCGGTGGTAGATTCCAACTCCACCTTCCCAGCTTTATAAGTTCGCACCTTTGTTGGTAGGTTAAGTTACGGTCTTCTGTAGTGAAAACTCTTCTAGTGAAGAAGTGCTGCACCGATTCTATTTTCTTCTGTTCACTAGTGTGCAGAAGACTAAATAGGGGCGAGCCGTACTCAAGACTAGGTCTCACGTACATATTATAAAGGCTAGTTCTAACCTTGATAGTCTAAAAATTTCTAAGGATAAATCCGGTGGTTCGGCGTGCTTTCGAGACTATCAGGGCACAGCGCTCTGACAAATTGAGACTATTAGAGTAGGATATGCCCAAGTCCTTGATAACTCCTGGGACATTTAGTTCGTGGCCGTCAATGCTTAATTACGGTTGATGATCATCGCCAACAACCATAACGGAACATTTGTGCCATGAAAGGGTGAGGCGCCATGTGCAACAGCACTGGGCGAAGGCCTGAAGATCCTCTTTTATCAGCTCGAGCACGATGTTGCGATCTGCCGGTTTATATCGATAAGCGACTTTTAAATCATCAGCGTACATGAAGGGTCTCCCTTGCAGTTCCGCCACCAATTTTCGGCGTTTCAGACGGTCCGCTGGAGAGTGGTGCGGCTGAAAAAAAAACACCGTCTTATGTGGGTGGTGGACGACTGTTTTCCGGGACAGAACCAAGTGCACTTGTTCTTTGTTATCCAAGACTATCTTGATAGATGGAGGTCGGACAGGTTTCGACTGTTCATTAACCTGCTTGCCTACCCTGAAGGCTGCACAAACTTCTACCATCGCTCGCTGTCTGAGAATGTCCTTTAGCAGGTCCCGAAACTTTTCGACTGCCGCGTCCGTCCTTTCCTCCGAAGTAATTCCGTTTGACTGCTGTTACTGCCCATAATATTGCTTACCTTTACTGGTTTTTGCTAATAATGTTTAGAGGTGAATCTAGGAAGACACGAAAACGCCATCTTATTAGGTAGTTGGAGGAAGAAATTCTCGCCATGAACGAGGCCATGAAGTTAAGATGTGAGGCCGTTCATTTGGCGTTAAATGCAACACAAGGGAGCCCAACACTTTCTGAATCCAATGCTCATCATTGGGAGTTGTCGCCGTCGTAAGTAACGTTGACTTTGCTCTTATAGGAGATGAGGTAGGAGCGAGATGCGGTTGCTGCTGCGGGAATTCGACTTTCACTTAGACGCTAACTCGCGCTTAACCTGTGTGCTGCAAAACTTGTGCATCAACAAAATAAAAATGGCCAAACTGTCGCGTGAAAAACCGGGAATTATTGGTTGCTTGAAAACAAATATCGGCGCTTGACTGACGAAAAGCTTTGTCGAGTGACTTTCAATAGTTACATCACTCAGCTGTTTGTCTGCATTATCCCTATTGGGATAAAACTCAACCCACCATAACCAGCATTTTCTTCCGATCACTTCAACAGAGGACAAGGAAGCCTGTAAGCGCATACTCCTATAAGCTATGCTTATTGCAACTATAAGGCGCATGTCTTACCACCCAGATATTTATACTGTAAAGGAAGTACGATGCTATTATAATAAGCAAATTCTGGAACATGTTGTGCCCTTAGTTGGACTGGAGACATTCTGTAACTTCCAGAGTATAGCTGGATACGGTAGAAATTCTACAGTTAGCCTGAGGATGGTAAATGACTGTACCTTGCGAGATAAAGAAATGGTAACCAATGAGCTTATCACACAGAAAGACGGTATCTGGGACATTGCGTTGTCTATTGAACGCTACATCAAGTGACTAAAAGGGAGGCATATGGTATACATCATCGAAATCGACGGCCAAACTATAATCTCCCTTATACTATATCGTCATTGTATAGCCACTCTGTTACGACCTAAATGCACGATAGATCTTCAGCTATTATGAAAATATACGTTTCTATAACCATTTAGCTTGCCAAACAATCCCATATGGGTTAAGACTGCATATTAGACTAAAATTTCCTACATGCACAGCCAGACTTTCTGACTTAAGCAAGTAGGTTTACTATAACTAGCACGTTTAGCATAGGCAGAGCACTTATAACAGAAGTATCCTTAAAAATGCCACATGCCACTTTGTTCCGACCTAAATGCGTGCTAGATCTTCAGCTCGTAGTACATATACCTTTATATAACCTCGAGCTTATTAATGTCCCCCTTATATGTTAAGACTGCACACTAGGCTAATATTTCATATACGCGCGTACAAGTTCTAGCAAGGATGATTACTAGAACTAGCGGTTCTTGTATCGACACTGCACTTCTAATAGTAGCATCCTAGTCCTAGCAATGTAAACTCAACAGAAAACCAGGACAAGCACTGATGTGCTCCGAGCGCCAAACACCTGCTTTACTGGGAATAGCAAAATTCCAGGTCCACACTCCTATGCGAGGTCACTGGAACACGCTCTCAGACCTAAATCCAATCAATTTGATTTCTGAACAAACACTAGCAGCACTACGATAACTCAGATACACCGCTAGAAGCAGCATTATAAACCGTAGTTGCAAAAGTAGAACTACGAAACTCGGCGCCTTGAATATTTCTGGACACCTACTATGGGTGAGTGAGGGTAAATAGTGATATAGTTCTAGCGCAAAAGGCTATTGTAGCACCATATGACATGACAGAATCTGCGACATTAATTAACAACGTATCGTTAAAAATAAGATCACACGGCCTGATGGATAGCGATGAGAAAGCGCAAACCAAGGAAAGCCCTTTATCACCACTATCATTACTACTATCAGCATCACGAATATTGCCCAATTCCGCTCTCCCACCCCTCGACCCGGGAATCGCTATCGAAATCTCGGAACAGCCCTCCCGTAACCCGCGTTTTACCCTAGGGTAGGCACGCAGAGAGAAGTGCGGCTAAACTTGGTAAAGTACATAATGGCATTGCCATTCTCATCCATCTGGCTTAACTATTGAGTGCTAAAATGTAAGATCCGGACGTCCCACTTACGTTCTTTAAGATCAGTCACTGATAGTCGTTATACCGCAGTAACAGGGCTTATTTTGGGAAAAAAATTGGACAATATTTCAAAATATCACACGCACTCGTAAGACGACAGCCTGAGGGATATAGCTAAATGGGCAAAAACCAGGCAATGCCTGTTTGCTCTTCGTGGACCCCTACAACAGTACACGTGGCTATTCTAGACTTGGCTGCAACCAATTTATTACAGTACAGCGGGGTAAGCTACTGGATGTTCAGCGCCTGATTATACTGTACTCCCGACATGTGTTAGTTCGGCCATCGCAAGTGATGATGTCCACTATTTGCCCGGGAGCAGGGACGGTGACTGTGGTCAGGTACAGCGAAAGTAGACGCACCGCCATCTGCCCCACTCTAACCCTTACCACTTTGACCGGTGACAAGCCCAAAGTCGAGATGACCGAAGCAGGCTTTGGTCGGCAGTCACTTTCTCCAATGCAGCCTGAAACACCACCTAACTTTTCCTTTATTGACAGTAAACTTTGCTCGGATGCTACTGCACTGTCTGCCCTCACTCACTTATAGAAGGTGTCTAGCCTCATTCTAAGAAGCCAGGACTGTTACTGCTTCTACCAATACTGCGACTTTTAATACAACTAACTAGGGTGTAGCTAAGTGATAGTATTTGCTGGTACTATTACTGACTCTTTCGTAAGTCAGAAGTGACGCTGATTAAAGTCAGCAGTGGGCCCATTACCCCCAATCTCGGCAAGAAGTGTAATAGCACTGTTGCTGGCACTCGCGCCAGCAACTGTCAAATGTGACGCTGATTAAGCCAACGCTAGGGCCCATATCCCCTGGGTTTCAACAAGGAGTGTGATTCAGGCTTGACTATTTCGGGTAAGAACGTCGTTGGGCTCCTGAGCACGGCAGCGTTTGGCTTGGTTTGTGCAGTCTCAACTCCATCCATTGAGCTATGAGCCTTTCTAATAGGTACTGACTAAGATACTGCTGTTATAGGTACGTGCCTATGCTAAAAGTGCTAATTTCTAGCAATCATGCTTACTTAGGCCAGTAGATTGTACACTATAAGTACTGCCTGTGTGTGGTTTTCAAGGCTTCGCACCCAGTATGCCCTCCCAATGTGTGTGAGTTAATAGTGATTAGCATTTGGATAGTAATGGCACACGTCCTACCATACCCTTATCTCGAGCAATTTTCTGTCAATCGATTACATTAAGGCTTACTCAAGTACGACAATATATTATAAGGTTGGTGTAGTAGGACAGTCTTCAGTATTCTCTAAAAACCGTGCAACTTCCACAACTTTGTAGAAGTTTGCTCGTTACTCGCATATCGCATGAACGCATTTGCGAAAACTTAGAAATAATAATGAACAGCAATGGACATATTTGAAGCTTAAATGAAGTTTAACAAGTACAAAGTGTTTGTTAAGAAAGGCAAAGTTTTTCTGATAATCCCCAATTTCCAGAGACGTAAAATAGCTATTATAGAGAACAATAAATTTAAATATTTTATTTATATTAAAAGTTTACGTAACCACTTTCTTTATGTAAAAGGAACTTTTCTTTTTCAATTTTTTGTACAGATTTCCAGTAGTGGATAGCTATTTATTGAATATCATCGCATAGAGTCTGGTATAATTTTCTTCGTTTGCAGAGTCTTCATTAATAAATTGATAAATTGCACTTCTGGTCGAGGTCGACATCGAAACCTTTAAAATAAGATATACATATTGCTAACTGACGCCAAAATGCGAGTCCCCGGACATAAATGAGAAGGAAAGGCAATAACGGGAACCATAGTTTTACTTTCCTGATGTTTCCAGAGCGTACAGGCTTCCGTCATCAGAGGTGGGAGATGTACCACGCCTCACAGTATTTATAGGTTTAAATCATAAATATAACAGGTTCGATGTTAGCGGAAGGTGGGGGGGGGGGGCGAATAGGACTCATAAAACACTCAGTCACTTTATGAGGCTGACAAGTTGAGGTCAGTTTAGAGGCTGTTCCCGTGTTTATTGTATCAAGTCCCCGTGTAGCTCTGCTCAGTGTGGATTTGAGAAGTCATTGGATAGGGATCATAAAACATCCTGCCACTTGTTGTGGTGATAAAAAATGGCAGGTTGAGGTCAGTTCAGAATCCTCTGTCATGATTATCCCTCACCGGTGTGTCGCTGTTTTCAGCCCAATCATCGGTCTCGGCTGTCGTCCGAGGGTGCTGATCTGGTACTGGTTTCTGCCGAGCTGTCATCGACCTGAGCTGTCTCCCCAGGTATACGATCTTGTTTGCGCCATCCCCTCTGTCTGGTTCTGCGCCCGTAGGATGGCTGGAAGAGCTGGCAGAAACGATGCCTGCTCCTTCCTCCTGTCCGAGATGCGGGTTAGCTCCTTGTGCGTCCGTCACGGTCTCGCCTGTGGGTGGATTTGTTCTAGCTCTAGGCCCGCGTTTGCCACTTCGTTCACCGAGCTGCGTTCGGAGGGCTCGGGATGCGGTGGGTGGTGCCACACAACGGTTGATGGAGACTGACCCCATGCGCCATGCCTCAAATGTTTTCCTGGCTACGCGGTCCTTCCCTCGACCTATAATTTCGGCATTCTAGAAGGAAAACGTATGTCGGGCGTCCGCGCAGTTTTCCGCCACCAACAATAGAGGGTCCATCCTTCTTACTGCCCTCATGTATTCTGCCACTCGAGTCTGTAGTCGTTTCCCAGTCTCTCCAACGTGGTCGATCGCGCAGGGATCACATTTGACTCGGTATAGGACGTTTGTGGTTTCATAGCGGGGCAGGGGTTCCTTAGGTTTCATGAACAGATGTCGTACCCTTGCCTCTGGTCGGTGGGCGATGCCGATTCCCAGAGGTTTTAATAGACGGGGGACTGCCTCCAAAACGCCATCAATTTATGTTATCGCGCGCCATAATTTTGGATGGCAGTCTGCTTGATCTCGCTTAGATCGAGACTGTCCACTGCGCTCGATGAAATTTCGAGGATACCCGTTGGCCAGGACAGAAATTGGAGCCATTTGAAAATTTCGTTAATTTACATAAAACTATGCGTTTTATTTGACTGGAGATTAAAGAACTTTCTTTTCTCTTTATAGTGAATTATTTTTCGCATAAATGGATTAATTCCACAATCCGTTATAAGCTTTCGAATGCAAAAAACGGGCCATATAGCCATTTTTTGAAACGCTTATTATGCTTTTTGGTATTCCGGCATAGACAGGCAAACCGCAGTGTCACTATTTCAGACTATTGGCCCTCATCAGCTACGGGCAGCCAACTCTAGCGTAGCCGCTGAAATTGCCGCCACACCCGAGTTTCGAACTTGCGCCTCGCCAGTCAGGGGCAGACGTCCTAACCATTAAGCCATCGAATTCGATGTCTTACCGGTTGTTGATCGGAAGAATATAGTATTTGTTTGCACACCGATCTATCTCTGAGGATGTGTCCATCCTGAATTGATGCTTTTGTGGCTCGGTCCGACCGATTGTATATTTCGCAAAGCTACTTATGATTGATATGTTACTAGCTAAGCTTCCTTGCAAAAATCTGCACTTGAGGTAAGAGAGGGAGCGACGTAGAGACACACACACACAAATGCAGCGTGCGCGCACGCCTACGAAGTGAGCGTGGTACCAACACACGCCCAGAAGGTGCAGGCACCGTTTAGAGCTGACCCTTGTGATCAATGATAACGGAGACACACACGACAGACACCTCACTTTTATTAAGTATAAATACAGAATACATATATAGATTTAGGTCGGAACAAATTGACATTTGCCATTTTTGGAAGACTTCTGTTAAAAGTGTTGTGCCTATGCTAACCATACTAGTTCTAGTAATCATAATTGTTTAAGTCAGTAAATGGCAAGCTGCAGCGCGGGCTGTACGTAAATGTAGAATTTTTTAGCCTAGTAGACAGTCATAGCCTAGATGGGAAATTTAGTAAGCTGAAGGTTTAAAGAAACGTGTATTTGATAATAAATTAATATCTACTATTCATTTTGGTCATAACAAAGTGGCATCTACTAAGTGAATCTAACTAAGAGACTGGACTGCGGAAACTAAGAGGTACATTTGTATAAAGCTTCTTTTCCCTGGTGAAAATTTGAAGACTGTATAAACAGCAAAATTTAATGGATCCATAAATTTCGAGAGGGCTCATCAGTTGCCACCCCTCATTGCATAACAGGAATGAACGTTAGAGAAAATACACAACTGAATTCATACAGAAAATATCGATAAAAACCGGCAAGGTCACTGTACATGGCCAAGAGGCATTCGATAAAGCTGAAAGTTAAACGCTGTAGACAGCAAAAACTGGAGAAAAAACGTCTAGGCAAAAAGAAAGAAAATTTTGGGGAGGGGGGATGTGTAAACAAGGAGCCAGTGTTACCAAGGTAGAGTTAGGGTAACTATATGCTCCAATTGTTTACATAGGTCGGGTTTAAACCGCCTTATGTACGCTGCCTCCAGGTAGCGTAAGGTGCGAGTTGTTCATGCTCGAACAAGTACTCGGAAGGAGGTTTTAGGGTCCACGGAGTGGCCTGTATCTAGCAAGTGTTCAGTGATTGACGAGCGAGGTGTTCGTTTTTCTTGCTTAAACAACCAGCTAGGTAAGAGTTCCTTTTCTCTGGTGGCCAATTGCCTTTGCATTCGCTCTATGTACTTGCATCCACAAGTGCATGTAAATTCATAAACACAGTTTGAAGTGGCGTGCATCTGCAAGGCATCCTTCGCACGAGGAATCGGTAAAAGCTTTGTTAGATTGCAAATTATAAGCTCAGCGGCATAATATGTCCTGTGAATGGCATTAATGAGTCGTCTCTTGATGGTATTGAAAATGTTGTCACCTTTAAACGGCAAAGATATGAAAACGGGCTTCTTCGGAACTATCTGTTCCGTCATTTTACGCCGTGATGGTTTTTTATATTTGTCTATAAACTGTGTTGGGTATCCGCGCTTGTGTAAAGTTACTTTGAGTTTAGTTATTTCGACTTCCAATGTATCCACAGAACAGATATTTCTCGTTCTCTGGAAGAGAGTGCATACCAAGTTTCGTTTCCATTGAATGGGCACAAAACTCAAATAATGCAAGTACTGTCCTTTCCACGTATTCTTATGGTAGACAGTTCGTGTGATGGAACCATCTTTCTTTCTTGATATGTGAACATCGAGGAAAGAAAGCTGGTTATCCCGTTCCTGTTCCATGGTAAATTTGATCTCGGGATGCAGGCTGTTCATTATAAGCAATAATTGTTCAGCTTCTTTGATGTTGTCTACGATCGCGAAGACGTCATCTACGTATCTTCTGTACAGGTTTATCTTGTTCAACTTCGTGGAAACTTTTTCTTCTAGATGCCCCATAAATATGTCAGCAAAAGTTGGTCCCAGGGGACTTCCCATTGCTACTCCATCAATTTGTCGATATAGATGGCCATCAAATAGAAATTGCACATCTTTCGTACACAATTTTAATAAATCACGTAATATTTCAGGGGATAGGCGAGTTTCGGAAGAAGAGGTGCAGATGATTTCAATAGTTTCATCTAGTGGCACGTTGGTGAATAATGATTCAACGTCAAGAGAGATCATATATTTGTCTGAAATATTTTGATGCCTAATTTCATTAATAAAATGGAAGCTGTCTCTTAATGTATAGGCAGAAAATTTATTGCGAATCGGTTCCAATTTTTTATCTAGCCATTGCGCTAGTCTGTGAAAGGGAGAATTGTACATCGATAGAACAGGACGTAACGGAATATCCCTTTTATGAGTTTTAGGTAATCCGTATAGGCGTGGAATATAAGAACCTCTCGGTTTTAAGGAGAGCGCTGTTTTGGTATCTATTAGATTATTATACAACAGACGCTTGATAGTTTTCCAGGCGGAATCTTCAAATGTCTTGGTTTCTTCTTTGCCTTGTGGTTCTTGACGGAATTTACTTGAATCATTTAAGATATTTTTCATCTTATTAGCATAATCCTTACGATTGATAATGACAACTCCATGCCCTTTATCCGGTTTAGAAATTACTATTTCTTTGTGATGTTTTAATTCGGCTAGAGCAAGCATATGTTCTTTAGTTATAGGAGTACGTTGTGATATTCGAGCTCTTCTGTACTGGTATGCGATATCCACAAATTTGGCTTTCATCCACCCTAAGTCGTCATTGGATCTGGGTATTAAATCTGATAGTTGAGAGCTCAAGTCTTCAAATTGGGCTTCAATTTCAACTGGATTAATTCTTTTCTTTGGCACACAGAAATCTAGTCCTTATGAAAGCGCTTCTGTTTGTAATTTGTTTAATTTAATGTCTGATAGATTCAAGATAACGTCGTCTGAGTTCAGTGGAAAAATATCTTCTGTTGGCTTCTTACAAATTGATTTCTGTAACTTACGGTGAAATGCATCTCTAGTCTTGCCTTGTATACTATATGCATGTTTGATAAATATGGACCAACAGAAGAAACTTACCTTATCAAGAATGTGCTTCGTTTGATGCAGGAGGCTTTTGTTGTAATATAACAACTGAATTGAGTCCTCTATTCTTGATTGTGTTAGACGGGCGAGGTTTTGAAAGGTTGGGCGTAATTTCCCACGTCAAAGGATTTTGTAGAACTCTGTAGGGTATTCCATGTTACTTAGACATTTCTGTAAAAATTCAATTCGCGTATTTTCTTTTGTTATTCTACATCGCAATTGCAAAAGTCTTTCCAAAGACTTGATGGTTTCCAAAGGGAGGTGCTGTCTCAGAAATGCAAAGCTTCTTTTCCCTGGTGAAAATTTGAAGACTGTATAAACAGCAAAATTTAATGGATTCATAAATTTCGAGAGGGCTCTTCAGTTGCCACCCCTCATTGCATAACAGGAATGAACGTTAGAGAAAATACACAACTGAATTCATACAGAAAA
>JAYGXS010000002.1:68136721-68150185 GCA_036362985.1 Ligula intestinalis | reverse complement strand
TATGGGAAGTCCTGCAAACAACTTTCATGAAGAAATTTAACTTGGTGGTTTAATCTATATCTGGACACGCTATTTTGGTCAACTGAGTGGATTTAATAACTAGAAGGTCTTTGGTTTTGGAAAACTGTCATTTAAGTTAAAGTTATGGAGCGGAAAAGGCACTACTTTTGACTAAATCATGAGTAAGCTTTTTATCGAACAAATTTCCTATGCTATAAGGTACGACGGAACCAAAGTTTTTACTGATATGCATTGTGCTGTGGAAGAATTCTAGAATAAGTAAAAAGTGGAATAATATTCCCTTCCAGAATTGGAAAATTTTGTGTGAAATTGATCAAATGGCAGTGAAGCTAAGTTTAGGGAATCGCATTTATTTTCAGAAACAAGCAAGAATTTAAGTTTTAAAAATTATGTTTAGCTATACTGTGCAGTTTTTTGCACAAAATGCAGTAACAAAAGTTTCGTCGCAATTTGTTTAAACCTCACTGCTGACCTTGCGCATAAGCAAACTTTGTCCTACATGGTACCGCGAAGGGAATCAAAGAAGGCCTTCTTGTATGTTAGTCGTGTAGAAGTATACTTTTTCGTAAACAATAGGTTCCGCTCAAGAGTTATTTAGAAACGGAACAGACAGAAGAATAATAAGTATTGCAAAAATTTTCATATCTGTGGCGTTTTTTTTGCATTCGCAAGCTTATAACGGATCGTGCAATTAATCCCCTTAAGCGGCAAATGATCCGTTATAAAGAAAAAAGTATGTTCTTTCGCCTCCAGTCAAATTCAACCATTAATGTTCAGGTAAATTAAAGAAATTGTTCAAGGTCTCCGATTTCCCTGGGACATTACCTCGAAAAAGGTTAATGTACACAGATGTTCGTCAGATAAATATCCAGTAAAAGCAGATTTTAAAGAGGAAACTATTATCGAAAGTTTTTTCATTAATCTTAGGAATAACAGTATGCGTGGTATCTAGCAGAAATTGTGTATGCTCGACAATGTGGTTCGCTGATTTGAAGCATTTCTACATATGGCCTACAGGGCCATTTTCATAAGAACTTATATCCAAAAGCTCGTTTTTTCGGTAAATGCTGCTTAGATTTACCTTATTTTAAAGGCATTGATGTAAACGTCGAGCAGAAACGCAATTTATCAACTTAACAATGAAGACACTGAAAACGAGCGAAATGATGACTTTATTCGACGGTATTCAATAAATAGTGATCCACTAATGGATATATATACAAAATATGTTGACAAAAGAAAAGGTTTTTTATATGAAGAAAGTGGTTGCTTTAACTTTTATACTTAAAATATTTAAATTTATTGTTCTAATCTATAGCTACTTTTTAAGTCTCCCGAACATGGGCGACGTACGTTGTACTTCTTATAGTTCTTTTAAGCACTTAATATGCCAAATGCTGCTCATTATTATTTCCAAGTTTTCGTCAATCCGTACTGGCCGGTTTGAGAGAAATAAGCAAACTTTTACAAAATAAGCATGTTGTTTGCAGCACTCGCTATACTGTAGTTAATAAAGCAATTTCACTGCTGCGTTTAGAGAACTAGGCTGTAATAAAAGAACTAATAATAACAAGCTTACGCGCGCTCTAGGCCTCATCTGGGCTGATATGTAAGACACCTGACGAGCGTTCACGTCTGCGAAGCAGGTACGACTGTTATCAACTATACGCAGTTCAAGCTTGTCAGTGTTCTGAAGAAGACCCTGTGCGTTCTTATAAAGAAAGCCGAGCTTTGCCTGTATAGATTTACGTGCGCGTAGAGGCTAGGCCTAGCCTCCGGATCGTTTACTATATTATCAGGATTTCATTGGTTGGCATCAGCGCGCAATATAATTGATGCAAGTGAATGGCTTTACCTGGACATAGGCAGTGTTTTAACTTACTTAGTTGCCGCAATGAAGCCATAAGACATCTGATTGGTTGATCCCCCCGTAATCGCATTGCGATGTTTACAAAAGCGCGTAAGCGCCGTTATTTGACGTGCGTGGCGTGCGACGTGTATACGCGCAAGTACTGCCCGACAAACTGCCTGATATTGCATAATATTTCCATGAAAGCGAATGTTCGCTTTCGAGGTAACTACATCGGTAAAGAAGAAAGATATTCGAACACCGGAACGATAAGTTTGTTATTCTAGCTTTCGGACTCTTGCAGGATTCCGTCGTCAGCGATGGTAAGCAACGTTGCTTACGTTGCCATTCGACGCCCCACGCCAAAGCAGTTATCGATTTTTACATGTTCAAATATTCACTGTTCACACGCTATGACCAGCAACTCTTTTGTTGCTGCTTCCCATCTCCGACGATCACTAATAACAATTCGGTGTTGACTCCTCGCCGAATCTTATTAGTGGTACCGAATATTCTAAGCTGAATCTATGACGAGTTTGGCCCGCATGTCCACATAGAATCGGTGAGGTGGGTCGACATAGAGTCCGTGCCGAGGGTCAGCTTTTAATCGGTGCCGAGAGATTAGAATCTCGCTTGTCAATCGAACCAAACCCTGCTGTTTCCAGTCCGCCTACTACTATAATCCCGGTAGAAAAGTAACTCAATGAAGCTTTTTTACGTAGACAAAATTTTTACTTCAATAAAAAAGAAACCTGCAGAAATGTACAAAATAGCGATAAGAAATCTTGGTTAAGTATTTATAAGGAAGTGTTTCGTTAAAATAAAGGCATATAGTATTGGACCGTTTCATGGTTGCGTTGATGGGCCTGGTTGGCAATCGTCATCTATAGGTAAAGATAATGATAATTAATGATAGGGTAAGTTAAAAGGATGATTAAACACAATGTGCCTTACATGCACCCGTCTTATTCAGTTGTAAACAAATAAACCCGACCTGGGCAGCCCCGTCCACTTAACTAACTTAGATTGCATTAACGGGTAAATATTCTTGTGTCATAGCTACAACAACAACAACAACAACTCTACCATAAAACCCAATTTTAACGTTAATCTGCACGTGTAGGTCATGCTGGACCCACGTCTAGACAGAGAAGGCCATGGCCTAGGCCTACTATTTAAAGGCTGGTCGGAAAATCGTGGGAACCCCGAGCCTTTCTTGGACAACGGCGTAATCTGCGTGTACCTGCTGACCTATAACCCCCTACAATGACATCGCGTGCTCGCAGGAATTCTCAAGTGTCCTACAGAATCACCACGCGAAGATGAGAAATTTAGGAAGCTCATATTCCCATTTTTATGCTTATTGCTTATTACTCAGCTACTGACATAGTTACAGTATGTAGCAATATTAGTTGATTATAGAGCAGCTTGCTCCCCTATTAAACAGGAGATCTTTCCTGAAACCTCAAGACGGAGTTTAGATACTGTAAAAGGTTAATCTGTTAACGGTAACTGGCACCATGCGACATCAAGACACGTTAAAACTTGAGCTATTTCTCATTAACCTTTGGTCAATCAATAAGATGACACAACCTGGTGGATAGAGTTGAGAGGACAGAAAGCCAGGAGAGCCCTGATGTGCTAGTATCATCATTATCACTAATACTACCAACATCATTGAAATTGCTTTATTCCTGTTGCAGTGGCTTAGACTGTCCTACTGCACCTACCTGATACTGTTTTGTCGTACTCTTGTCCTTTGTGGTGGTACTTGTAGTGTGCTCTCACCTAACTGTACTCATCATTTCTACTGTCAGTTAAATAGAAATAACACTGCCGCTACCAGTATCTTACAGTATAAAGACCTAGCAGTACAAGCAGTATTCTGCAGCTATTATACTAAATTTATAAACAATTGGATGCATGTAATTTTTCTGAACTATTAATACTGTTACAGCAAGTTACTAAGCTTCCATGACTAACTGATTGCTTGAGTAGCTTGTTTCCTACTAGACGGATGATGCTGTGCAACTTTTGATATAAAACTAGGCATTGTAAATGTTGCAGTAGTCTGAAATTAGGGGGAATAGTAGGACTTGTGTAACTGTTTAAAAATCATGTATTTTTTCTCAGAAGCTAATGACTTTTAATGGTACTTGCACTCTCTCACTATCAGCTAAATAGAAATAACACTGCAGCTACCAGTATTATCAGTAATAAGACCTAGCAATAACTGATTCTAGCAAGTATGAGTGCTATAGCTGGCACTTCTACTAAAAGCGCAGCACCTTTAACAGTAGTATCTGAGCCCTAAGCTATGTAAACTTCAGGAGACACCTGGAGCAAGCACTGATGTGCTTGCAGCTGCAAACGTCTACTCTTCTAAAAATAGCAAGAATGCCGGTAGACACCCTTATGTGAGATCAAGGGAACGCGGCTCCAGACCCAAATCCAATCAGTATCATTCCAGACTAAATATCAGCGTCAGTAAATATACCAGCACCACAACCGCTCAGATACACCGCTAGAAGCAGCAGCATTACTAGTAATTGCAGGAGTAGAAATACGAGACTCGGACTCGTTTCTTTCTAGGCACCGACTTGGGGTGAGTGAGGGTAACTAGCGCAGTAGTACCAGCGCAAAAGGCTACTGTCACTTAAGATGAACTTCAGTTAAAGCAGTGCATCTTGACTGCATCTGGAGAAAGTGGTCTACGGCCGACTTATGTCCGGTCATCTTGACTTTGTCATATCACGGTTTGAAGCAGAGGAGAGGGTTTAGTGTGGGGGTAGACGGTGGCTCGTCAAATTACACGATACCTGGCAACAGTCACAGACCCTGCTCTCGGGCAAATAGTGGACATCACCGATGGCGACGGTTGAACTTACACCTGATACTGTGTTGCCGTACTAATACAGATAGGTACCGTAGTAGGCCTAAATGTAGTCTATAGACGGCAAACTGCTCGACAAAAGGGCATAGTAGGATTCGTGAATTACTCTACAAATGCTCTATTATTATCCAAATGCTAATCACTATTCCCTCACACAGATTGGGAGTGCATTCTGGGTGCAACTTCTTAAAAAAAACCCACACCGGCAACATTTATAGCATAGTATTTACTGACCTTAGTTAGCATGATTACTATAACAAAGCACGCTTATCATATGCACGTACCTATAGCAACAGTATGTTAATCCATACCTAGTAGAAACGTACACAGCTCGATGTATAGAGTTGAGAGTGCGGAAGCCAAGTCAAGCACTACTTATCACAGGACTCCAAGCTTGTATTTACTCGAAACAATTTAAAACCAGATTCACAATCCCTGTTGAGACCACGGATATATGAGCCCTAGCGTTGGTTTGGTCAGTGTTACCTCTGACAAATGGTGGCGTCAATGCCAGCACCAGTTCTACTACACTTCTTGCCAAGATTGAGGGGATACGATCCCTGTGCGTACCTTAATAAGCGTCCTTTCTGACTTATTAAAGTCAGTAGCAGTAGTGGCGAATACTATCACTTAGCTACACCTTAGTAAGTAGTATATAAAGTTTTAGTATTGACTTACTACAGTCTGGCTAGACACCTACTATAGGCGAGTGAATGTAGACAGTGCAGTTGTACCCGGGCAAAGTCCATTGTCACTAAAGGCGAAGGTAGGCGGTGTTTCTGGCTGCATCTGGAGAAAGCGGCTTACGCCTGATCCCCTGCACAGTCATCTCGACTTCGTCTTGTCAACGTTCTCTCACGGGGTGAAGATTTAGAGTGACGTAGAGATGGCGGCCATTCTAGTTTCACTTGTAACGGTATAGTGTGTGTGATCTTCTATAACCACTACACTATGAGTATTCCGTCTGATGGGAGAAAGCAGTCAAATATTAGGACTAATTTGTTCGTACACAAGGTAAGTTGCCGTGAAGAGACTGTTTGCTTACAAGAGATAAAAGCGTCCATCTGGGAGCTTGTCTGAAGCGGTGTGTTGTTATACAACCGTTCTGTGAACACCTGGCCGTAGTCACGGTCCTTGCTCTCGGGCAAACGGTGGACATAATCGATTACGGTGGTCGAACTAATACTTCACTATTTACCCTAAGTAACACACAGCAGGAGCCCAGAAATGTTCGAGGCGACCGAGTCTCGTATTTCTACTACTGCAACTACTATTTATACTGCTGCTTCTAGCGGTGTATCTGAGTGATTGTAGTATGCAGTCTTAACCTATAAGGGGATAGTAGTAAGCTCAAAATTCAACAAAGGTATATTTAATAAGAGCTGAAGATATATTTTGCATTTAGGTTGAAACAAATTGACATGTGCCATTTTTGGAAGACTTCTGCTAGAAGTGCTCTGCGTATGATAATCATACTAGTTCTAGATATCATAACAGATTGAGTCAGTAAGTGGCAAGCTGCAGCGTAGTCTGTACGTGAATGTAGAATTTTTTAGCCTAGTTGGCAGTCATAAGTTAGTAAGCTGAAGGTTTAAAGAAAGGTGTATTTGATAATAACTGAAGATCTACCATTCATTTTGGTCATAACAAAGGGGCATCTGTTAAGCAAATCTAAGTGACTGGACTGTGGAAACTAAGAGGTACATTTGTGTCTAAACTGGGTAATGAAGTAACAGCCAGCTAGACTTTAAAGTAAGCTAGATTATGGTTGTATAAAGTTAATAAAGCAAATTAACCGCTGTGATTAGGAGAACTAGACTGTAATAAAAGAATTAAGAAGAACAAGCTTAACAAGTGGGCCTACAAGCTTTAAGCCTCATCTGTGCTGATATGTAAGATACCTGACGATAGTTCACTTCCGCGAGGCAGGTAAGACTGTCATCAACTACACGCAGTTTAAGCTTGTCAGTGTTCTGAAGTAGACCCCGTGCGTTCGTATAAAGAAAGCCGAGCTTTGCCGGTACAGATTTATGTGGGCGTAGAGGTTCGGCCTAGCCTCTGGATCGTTTACTTTATTATCGGAATTTCATTGGTTGGTATCAGCGCGCAATAAAAGTGAATGGCTTTACCTGGACATACGCAATGTTGTAACTTACTTAGTTGCCGCAATGAAGCCATAAGACATCTGATTGGTTGGCCCCCCGTAAGCGCATTGCGATGTTTGCAGACGCGCGTAAGCGCTGTTATTTGACGTGCGTGGCGTGCGGCGTGTATACGCGCAAGTCCTGCCTGACAAATTGCCCGAAAAAAGATAGTCGGACACTGGAACATAAGATCGATGATATTTCATACAGTTTTAAACACTCTCAATCTTATATTTATACGGATGATCTTCAGTGCGTTTACTCCTACTCTAACTCTACGGCCACGAGATGCCTAGAACAAATTCATTCGTATTTGAACGCTCTTTCTACGTGGAGCTCAACGTGGCAGATGGAGTTCTTACTTTCTAAATGCCGATACGTGTGCTTCGGGTCTGAAAGGCTTCCACAACATGTTTTTTTCAAGGTTGCCCAGTGACTGAATGTTCCAAAATTAAGGACCTAGGTTAAAGTTGCGCCAATAAATTAGACCTTTCTCCTGACGCCGGTAGAATAACGGCCAAAGCTGCACAGATTTGCGGCTTTATTTCTTATAGTCTCTCTTCCTGAAATGAAATTAAGACTTTATCGTATGTTTGTGCTTCCCATCCTAGAATGCTGTTGTCCATTCTTCGGTCTGAGGAATAAAATTAGCCGTCCGAAAATTGAAAGAGTCCAAAAACAGTTCACACGAAAACTGCTTTATCCAACATTTTCTAGTACTTCTTACTCAAATAGATACCAGTTAACGAAACTAAGGTTTGTTTGGGTCAGGAGGTTGAAAGCAGTTTCTTGTCTCCTTTTACGCTTTAATAATAGCACACAATCTCATCAAACTTTCTGTCATCATCCCCATCAGCCTTCCCTACAACCTAAGAAACTCGGCATTTGTTATACCCCCTCCTGCATCCTCCAAATCTAAACGTCTTTTGTTTTTTTGCTTCCAGATATAGCTTTCTTTGGAATAACTTGCAAATTGAAATAATGTCGTTAACTAGACTGTCTGCTTTCAAGCGAAGAGTGCACATTTATCTTAACACTGATTCTATTAACCATTTATTCTCCTCATCCTTTCCGTGCAGTTTTCTCCAGGACCCTGAGAAAGGACCATCGGGAATTTAGGAGGTCTTCTTGAAACTGTTTTCTCTGCCTCGTGTCTCCCGGAAACCTAGATGTTCTTATTCACCACCGCTCAATCAAACGAAGCCACGTGGACCTACAGTCTAGGCTGTTGCCGTTTCGTTGGCTACTAGCCATCATCACCCTTCCTACACATATCTCTACTCTTCTACTCTGTCTTATCTTTCTAAGCATTTTTTCTCTTACACGCTTTTCGAAAGTGGAGGCCCGTTAAACTCTGCCTCCATTTTAACTGTAAGAGTTAGTTAAACTGCCTTTACTTTGAAGTTGTTAAGTTCACAATTAACTGCAAAACATCGCTAAGTATTGCCCCAAAAGGACAACTGCTGCTGAAATTATTACAACTTTCTACGTTTATCTGCGCACACAGTCAAATTCGTTTTTGCATTATTTTTTACGAAATTAATTTTGTATGTACAATGCCGTTCTGGCGTTAACAAATATAAATTCAGAAATTCCAAATTCCAAACATCTTCAACAATGTTTGAGTGTACGGCATCCAACTTTTGCACGATTGTGGGCGAACGAAACAGCATATGCCTGCAAAAATATCAGAAAATGCTTACCATATTTCTTTGGAAGAATCCCATGTAGGACTAATATACCTGTGTAAAGCATAAACTGACGCAGTTCCGTCCACTTCAATCTCTCATAATCACTGATAGGCCTGGCACGCCCCGAAAATTGCCGCGGCAGGTATGCGTTAAGACATTTTAACCAATCTTTCACTGTACTCACAGACCCACCTGACAACTTAAAGGCTTTTTCCGTCAGGCTTTTAAGCCACAATTCTAGAAAACTACGCATCACACCTAGGTAACTTAAATGCAAAGGGTCAAAGAAAATATGATTAATCATTCCTATGTTGCAACCAATTAGGCCTCAACCCATATAACTATTGATTTTCCACACGTTTCAAATGCTACTTATTCATTGTACATTCCCTGTTAGTCTGAAGACGAGTTGGGACACCAAACTCGAAAGTTTACTAAGTTAAGTCACGTTTTATCCCAAGGAACAACTTGTTCTTCAAATTTTAAGTTTATCAATTCTTTAATTAAGTTTATAATAATAATAATCGACCTCTTCTAACTTAAGTTTACTACAAATCACAAAAGGGATTCACTTTCAAGCGTAAGCCGCCAATATCGCCGATCGCTATGTATCTTCATTAATAGATATCTGATAGATATCCTTAAAGGGTCAGAAATAGATGTCAACTAAACATTAGAATCTCTATGCATATAGATTCTAGAGACCTTAAATAGACGCAAAGTGCTATTAGAGGTGAAGTTGAGTGAGCGCAATGTAATAAGCTCATTCAAGTAAAGTCAGTCGCGCTGACTGCAGCCTCCATTATATTGTTACGCATGCCGCTGTACGAAGCCAGTACATAACATACAAACATGAGTTCCGCAACTCCCTATTCAGAATAAAGCTATCCTAATATCATAAATAAGTCCCCTATTAGCAGAATTATCGAGAAAACAAATGGCAATACACAGATGGCGAACGAAAAAACTCGCCCATAAACCGGAAGCGCAATATCTTGATAAAGGGTGTACTTAAGTCCACAGCAAACATTCCAAAGCAAAGGTGGACACAGGATACGAGTCGTATTAATGATTACGTCGACAGCGTCCTGCCGGATGGGGAGATCATTAGAGTACAGAACACTTCCTGACTAGGCAAAGCAAAACCAACGCGTGATTAAAACCTATCCCCATGACCCCTTAAAGTAGCCTTGAAGAACAACACCCAAGCAGCGCTCCTACTAGAACGACGAATGGCCCTAAGGTGCTCGCACGAAAAAATATTTTTTCAGCCGGACAATGACCCCATAGACAATTTGGAAATGCGGGAGCTGAGGAGGGACATGAAGGAGAGGATGGAAAGAAGGGAGATTGGTCAGATAATCAAGGACGGTATCATAATTCAACTGAAGAAGACATTGGTGGGGATCCCCGTCACAATGAAGGCTGGGTCTCGACAACGCAACCAGCAATAAAGGTGACCGACGCGAGCTTGATTTAAGCCAAGAACATGACGATGGTTTAAACAAACGTACTGTGCCTAGTACATAGGTGTACTCCGATATGGTCCAAGATTCACCAACCCTGGCTTGTTTCGCCTGGCGAGGTGTGGACACTTCCACTCTTTCTCAAGGACGAAACAATCATGTTACTCGCTAACTTTAAGTAACCAATGTATTACAGCAGTCCTAACGTTTGTCGGTAATACATTGGGTACTGTGTCTATTCAGCAAATTGGATGAACTCAAACTGGCTGTGGGCCATCTGCAACCTGACCTGATAGCGCTAACCTAAACGTTGTTAAATGAGCAGATAGCAAATGCAGAAGTCAGGCTGGAAGGATTTCAGCTTATCCGCATGGATAGAAACGGACGTACGTGAAGGGAATCACAATTTTTATACGAGATGGCATCGACTACGTCCCAGATAGTTTGTCATCACGCAGGAACCATGCCTACGATATAATTAGTTGTAAATTGAGAGTACCAAACCAACCTGAGCTCCATATTGCTCTGGTATACAGACTCCCAACACAAAGGACGGACGCGGGCAATGCACTCATCACGGAGATAAAACAAATTTGCCGTAGCAAAAAAGTGTCCTAATACTTGGAGATTTTAACTCTCCAGACATTTATTGGGAATATATGCACAGCTCGCGATCAGAGGACTCATTCGGACAGAAACTACTTCATTTGGTGTGTAACGAATTTCTTATCCAGCATTTCACAATGGACACGTGGTTTCGAAGTGGCCAACGGTCTGGCTGCCTGCATCTCATCATTCGTAGAGATGAAAACTGTATCTGTGGACTAAATACTCAGACCCCTTTGGGCCGAATTGATCATTGTGTTCTTGCCTGCGAGTATAAAGTGGACTGTTTCGTCCTTTGCTTTCTTCGACTGTATCCAGGAGTCACGCGTACGCCAAACCAGTGATAACGACTATCAAGGTGGTACGGTACTATTAAGAGAAAATAGTACAAAATAAATACACAAACCTTAACAATGGATATTTGACGTCAAGAGCAAAGGGAATCCGTCAAAGGGTATGGGTCCGGTTTTATAGGATCCCAGGAGTCGGTTCCTGGGGGCTCCCATTGGTCTGAATGCACTAGTCCAATGGTGGGGAGGGTGGACAGACGCGAACAGAGACAATATTTTGTTGGCAAAAGGGGCGATGCAAGCGCTTGACAGACAGTTGTGGTGGGGTGACTTGACGAGTGGGTCTCGGATCAGCCGCGGGCACTGGGTCAACAGGGGGGAACAGACGTCTGGGTCGACACCGCCGTCAAGCTGGTCGTAATGTGAGTGTCAACAAAGGGCCGAGACCGGGGGAGGGCAGTATTCAGTCATGTGCATTAGAGTGAGTCATGGGCGGCCAGCACTCTGGGGGGAAGGAGGACAGCCTTCGGAAGTGTAAACAATCATTTTGTAGGTCGGACGGGAGTCTCATAGGAGAAGAGATGTGGAGAATTTCAAACTTATTGTGCCGGAAATAACACCGCCCGCCAATTCTCCACGTACCGTCCACGTCGGCTCTGTTAATTCACCTACACTCAGCTCATGCAAAGCACATAACTTTTCGCTAGCAAAAATAGTTTTATATCTGCGCGTGACACTAGCACCACGTCCCTTACTTCCCTGTTTATTGTCTACCTTCTAGTAAACAAATATTACGAACGTCTCTCTTTACGACACCGCCCGCCGTTCTCACTTGCACTGTTCTAACTAAACCATCCAGACTCTCTTCGCACTTATCAATCACTCCTAAAGGCCATTTTCCACGAGGTATGTACTCCCCAGACACTAAGACTACGTCCCCTTCTTTCAGCTCTCGGGACTCTAGAAGCCACATAGCACGCTGTTGTAGTGTAGACAGGTATTCTTGAGTAAAGTGCTGACCTTGTTCGTACTTCATCAGACCGTCTATAGCCTGACGCATCTCCGTGACTCGAATATAGCTCTTCATCAATGTCTCTTGAGGAGCCTTGCCAGCGGAAACGATAATATACTGCTTGAAACGCAGGAGCCAGACCACGGCCCTTTGTAATCTGGTCCAACTTCAAAAACGGTTAACCAGTTTATCCAAACTGCCACATTGGCTTAACACGTGAACTTGAGCAATCGTTCTTTTGAATTCCAAATCCGCGGGCTGCACCAGTGAAGGTTGTGCAGGCCATTCGCTCTCCGGTCAAACTAAAAAGTCTGGACCGCGCAACCACTGTGGCAAGAACGCAAAGTTGCACGTCCCCCGCGAAGCTATGTCTGCTGGGTTAACACCCGAACCCACAAACCTCCACTGTGAAGTTGCAGACAAGTCAGGAATAACCGTCAATCTATTGGCTACAAATGTACAGAATCTGGTCGCTTCATTGTGTATGTAGTATAAGACTACCATAGAATCAGTCCAGAATGTCACACTTTTAAAGTACGTACTGGTAGCTGACCGGATTAGGTCAGCCACGCGTACAGCCAGGGTTACAGCCGCCAACTCTAATCGTGGTATAGAAACGGTTTTGAGAGGCGCAACGCGTGCTTTTGAACAAACGGGTGAACAATGTAAGTTCCGTGTTTCGTTACTGAAACGAGCATAGGCAACTGCACTAAATGCTACTTCTGATGCATCACAAAACACGTGTAATTCGGTCCGCATTGGATCGCTGATGCCTTTGGGTTTAAGACATCGAGCCAGCTGAAGCGTATTTTGACTCTGTAAGTTTGAGATCCAGTTTTCCCATCGAGATCTCTCGATAACGGATAGTTGCTCATCCCATTTCAGTCCGCTTTTGCATAAGGATTGTAGTAAGCACTTTCCCGATATCAACCAAGGAGCAGCGAAACCCAGAGGGTCATAAAGAGAAGACAAGCAAGACAGGATGCCTTTTCGAGTCGACAGTTTCGTAGGTATTTTGAGGCTTATCGCGAGCATGTCAGAATTCGTATCTCACTGCAGTCCTAAGGTTCGCTCAGTTGAAAGAGTATTGACAGCGATATCTCTCATATAAGAAGAGAGTTCGCTGGCATTGATGTGCGACAGCACGCGGCGGTCATTAGACGCCCAGTTTTGCATCCGAAAGCCACCATGAGATAGTAGCGTGCAAACTTCGTCCACAAAACATTTAGCGGAATCCGCATCGCCTAACGAAAGCAGACAATCATCAACGTAAACACTACGATGAATCGCTTCGCAAGTTGATGAAGAGTAGGATGAACCGAAATCTTCAACTGTTTTTCGCATCGCAAATGCTGCAATAAATGGCGAAGAAGTTAACCCGAATGTATGGGATGTCCACTGGAACTCAACAGGTTCCCCGGCCAACCCCTCACTTTCCCACCACAAGAATCTCAGAGCTGGTCGATCGACCGGATGCACTTTCACTTGTAAG
>JAYGXS010000002.1:68098948-68126721 GCA_036362985.1 Ligula intestinalis | reverse complement strand
GCCATTGAGTAAGGGTGGAATGACTTTCTGAAGCTTAGCCGACGACCGAAGACGGAAGATTTGAGCAACTGATCTGGAAGAATTCGCATCACTTAATGCTGTGGCCTCTCTACGCCTATCTCGTGCAAGCCTTATTTTAAGCGCTTATTCAAATATTTGCGCTATTCTTAAGTGAACTGATAAAGAGCTATTAGACGTATCCTTGAGTTGTTTTTGTAATTTCTTAAGTCGATTTTGGAGAAAATGTGGCACATTAGAAGAAGCTGAATTTGATTTAAAAATCTTAAGTGGGGTAAGAGCCTGAATATTTTCTGTAAGGTTTTGTAATAGTTCCTGGAACAAGTAGGGATCGTTAGTTGAAAATATGCTATAACAATCTAGGGTACTTACGAAATCATTTACTAATTCATGGTTCACGTTACCAAAGTCGAGGTTATTGCATTTTACATCGGGCTTTTTAGAAAGAGAGACTGGAAAACAACAGTGAATTAAGGCATGGTCACTTGTGAAAATATCACGATGAAAATTCATAAAAAGAGGGTGGATATCATTTGTAAAAATTAAATCTAATATGTTGTCATTTCTGGTCACTGAACTGACCAGTTGTGACATGTTTGAAAAGTTAATATTGTCAACCAATTTCTGAAATCTTGGTGGACAGGTATTTGCATGCCAGTCAATGTCTGGCAGATTAAAATCACCTACAATTATTCTGACATCGAATTGAGTCTCTGCAACTTTTTCAAACATTTCACACAGCTGCATTACATTACTTGAGTCACAGGGAGGATTGTAGACACACCCAATTATCGCTTTTTTATTGTGCGGCAGGATGACTGAAATAAGACAAAAATTTCCAGAAAATGACGAAATGCTCAGGTGATACGGGAAATGTACAAAGGATGATTTTATATAAAGAAGGCAACCACCGCCACGCTTTTCAATGCGGTCTGTTCTGTACAAACTATAATTATCTATGGCGAGTGTCGAGTCAGAAATAAGAGAGTGTGTCCAAGATTCAGTGACACAGAGCACATCTGGATCAAGCTCAAATGCTACTGTTTTAAGTTCTGTCATCTTATTAACAACTGATCTCGCATTGAGTGAGACTATACTGAGCGTATCCTTCAGATTCAGGTTACGCTCGTCAGTATTTATAAAAAAGGAAAACTTGGTGGCGGAAAGGGAAACGGCATGGGAGAAACAAAAGGCGGAAAGCAAATTGGCCCTGGTCTACAGTTTTTCAAGTAATTATTATCAAATGAACGGTGCATATTGTAGAAAGGCATATTAGAGGGGGCTCCATAGAAAGGGCGGCTGAAGTGTGGCATGGGAAAACCAGGAGGGGGCATAAATATAGGATTTTGATGCATCATATCAAAATTTGACGGAAAATTTGCCTTCGAAAATTGCATGACTGGTTTTGAAAAACGGTTAATTTTATTAGCTGGCTGAATTATTTGGGGATGTTGATGAGGTTTGGGGATAGGAAAAGTGCTAGCTTGAGCGGTTGGGTCTTTGTTAGATACTGAGTTATTATCGGTAATCATATTGTCGAATTTGAAAACTGACGTAGATTTACTAGGGGCGTTCATAGGTTTATCGGAATTTAAAGCTATCACAGACGTGGTTGGCTTAGAAGGAGAACAACTTGACGAGGCTACAATCTCACTCGAATCACGAGTAAGGTGAATGGGAGAAGTATCAGGGAAAACTGACATTGATCCAGAGGGATGTGGGCTTACCTGAGTGGGAGGGCCGGCCTCAGAGACAACTTTTGGTTTTGTTGAACCGGAGCCAGTGTTCTCATTTACTACTTTAGATAAAACCCGACGCTCCATTGGCGTTTTATCCCTGCATATGTAAAGTTTATTTTCCTTTAAATAGTTGGCTGACCGCTCATGTTGAGAGAATATAAGGTCTTCTTCTTGTAAAATTCGTTCATAATTACTTCTTTTGGTCGGCTACCGTATCTTTATACCATATGCAAAGAGGACTCCGTTGCCGTCTAGTTCATTCCTACAGTCATTGACATAGATAAAGAATGGTAATGGCCTAAGAACCGGGCCCTAACATACACCACTGACAACCGGTACTGAAATAGATTTCACATTGCCAATATGAAGGAACTGCGATCGGCCTATTAAGAAGTCTTCTATACTTTTCCCCCTTATCCTCGTCATCCCGGATGCTCGAACTTTATAGAGTAGCCGTTGGTGTGGGGTACTATAAATTAAACGAAAACCTTAACGATGTTTTCTGCTTCGATCCTCGGCAAGGGGATGGTTTCGGTCCAGCAAGCGTAGTGATCGGCATAGGTAATCAGATGCATGAAACCGTCAGATGGAGGCAATGGACCTAGGGCCTTATATATAAATTTTATATTTTAGGCCCGGAGGGCCACGTCATTGCAAAATTAGTGCTGTGGCAAAAGAAAATAAAAAAGTTGATCGATGCTGTTTTTTGTGAACAACCACATAGGCAGCGGGAGTGCTTAGTATGGTAGGCAGATAATTTCGTATCCGCCAACATATCATCATTTTAAAATAATAGTTAACATTCTTTGAAAAGTATGGTGAACTAAAGAGGAAGCTGTGAAAAAAATTATTTCAGCTGACCCCCACTTTCAAAAAAACTTAGGAGAAAAACTGCTTTTATAAAAAGAAAAGGATTGGTTGATAGGATTTTTGCGATACAATGAGACAAGACTGTTGATGAGAACATATGGGGGTTCGAAAGGCTTCTTGTCGTTGAAGAAATCATATCTTAGTAGAGACCACCGCTCACCACCGTAGCACCGCCGGACTGGCCCCGGGATCAACCATTAGAGAGGTAAGACAAGAGAAGGTTATCGCGGACAACCGGGTTGAAAGGATAAGTGAACAGTATAAGTCACGTGGTCATCACCAAAACGCCGGTGACACGACCTTGTGGACTGCAGAGTCCAGCGATGAACTGGTGGAAGTAGCATAACTACCACGAACATGACCAGAGGCCGTGAAGTCCATCGTCAGGGTTGAAAAACGGAGAATGGCAATCATGATTAGATGAAATACTGCTGCAAATATTACTCTATAGGGGATAAAAAGACATATGTATGTGGGAAAAAAAACAATTTAATATCAATAGAACCGCCTCAAATACTAGGAGGACCCTTTTCGAAGTCAAAAGTTGTGTGTTTGGGACGTACATGGATAACAAGGGTTTATATCTTCCGAAGTTAAATGCTGATGTAATTTGGCTTTAAAACTGCCCCGTTAGATGACAGCCTAATTTCGAGGGGAATATTACTCCAGAGGAAGGCATATTCAGAGGCAAAAAGCGATAATGGTTAGATGTGGAACAAAAGGGGGGTCGCAATTATCATGGAGGGCCTACAAGTGACATAAGGTGATCTGCCCGAGTAAGAGCATTGATCCGTGGGAGGTTATGGCTAGAGTTAACACGAAATAGAAAGCAGAGGCCCGCTCTGAGTCTTCTAACCCGAAGAAATTTCATGTTCACTAACTGACATCTCTCCGTATAAGAAATAGTGGACCGAGGAAGAGCAAATATTTTTCAGGTTAACACTCTATGAACAGTTGAACTAGGAAAACTGCCATCTGAATGGAAAATGGCAAATATTTACCCGATGTACAAGGGCGGAGCCCGAACGAAGGTCAACAATTACCGGCCCGTCAGCCTAACTTGCATTTGCTGTAAGGTGATGGAAACGATAATTAAGAAGACGACAATGAAGTTCTTGGCGGAAAATAGCCTACTGTCAGGGCTCTCACACGGCCTCAGAAAGAATCATTCTTGCCTTTCCAGTCTTCTACTCTCCACTGAGCAGTGGACTCGCGCAATAGATGAAGATGGTAAGGTTGACGTCATCTATACGGCATTCGACAGCGTTCCACATAAGCGTCCAATGTATAAATTGTCAGAAATTGGCATAAGAGGACACCTGCTGGCATGGATCACAGATTTTCTCACAGGGCGATCGCAAACTGTGCTCATCGGTGACTCGAAGTCAAACCCTACATCTGTTCTGAGTGGCGTTCCCCAAGGCTCTGTCTTAGGGCCACTGCTCTTCCTTATCTATATCAACGACTGTGTCAACGACCTGGGTTGCAGCGCTATCATGTTTGCTGACGACTTCAAACTCTGGAGAGCCATCAGGTCTGACGCCGATAGGAAAGCGCTTCAAGAGGGTCTCAATCGACTTAGCTGCTGGTCTGCTCGTTAGCTCTTAAACTTCAACATTAGTAAGTGTGTGGTTTTGAGACTCCGTACTAGAAACACTGATGAGGAGAACGATTCCTTCCAATACTGACACTTTGTTCATTATATCTGTGGCAGATATAATGAACAAAGTGTCAGTAGCAGCACCTTGCAACTGGCTCACACTTATCGCTGATGTTAAGCCTACATTTGTACATTTGTATTATGTACTATTGTTACGGTGGACCTATTATGCGATTTTGGTTATGAATAGGGAGCTCAAGGGCGAAAGCCTTCTTCCCTTAATAAAGTGACTTAAAGTGACTTAAAGTGACTTACCTCCCCGATGGGCACCCGCTTTCAAATGTGAACGAACAAAAGGATCTCGGTGTTCTAATAAATTCCTCACTATAACCATCTACTCAGTGTGTAAAGGCAGCTAAACGCGCGACACAGGTGCTGTTTGCGATTAGGCGGGGATTCGTCAACATTGACAAGAAGCTCTTCAGGAAAACCTACGGATGGTTTGTTCGGCCCCACTTGGAGTATGCTCTCCAGGCCTGGCGTCCGTGGTTCAAGAAGGATTACCTGCACCTGGAACGAGTGCAAGCGAGGGCTACGAAGATGGTCAAGAATCTTGGTGATCTGCCTTATGAAGACAGACTGACTGAACTTGATCATTTCCCTCTCAATTATAGGCAACTCTGCCGGGACCTCATAAAAACCTACCGTATTGCTAGAGGCCGAGACTGCGCCCTAGAATTTGATGATTTCTTCGAAATGGCTCGGACTGACCGTCTGCGGGGTCATCCCTTGAAACTAATGAGGAAACCGGCCCCTATCGACGTTCGACGAAAAACCTTCTCTCAGAGGGTCATTGGAGCGTGGAACGGACTCCCAGAAGATGTGGTCCTCTCAGATACTGTTGACATTTTTTAAACACAAACTTGATTCTCATTTGCTGAGAAACTGCGGCAGATATAATGAACAAAGTGTCAGTAGCAGCACCTTGCAACTGGCTCACATTTATCGCTGATGTTAAGCCTACATTTGTACATTTGTATTATGTACTATTGTTACGGTGGACCTATTATGCGATTTTGGTTATGAATAGGGAGCTCAAGGGCGAAAGCCTTCTTCCCTTAATAAAGTGACTTAAAGTGACTTTGTTGGATCTGGAACCCCGCCAGGTGGGCTTCAATCCCGGTGGCGAGGAGTAGGAGGAGTCGGAGCAGCATAGTCAGGAGGGGCTGCTCTGTCATAAAAAACAGATGGAGAAGAGAAGAGATGGATCCACCGTAGGGAGGTTTGGTGTAGCAGACCTTGGCCGCCGTAAGGACGGGTTGGAACGCGGTCAAAGACGCGTCTGCTGTGGTTCCCGTCTCATGTGGCAGTGGCCACTGGCGAGGCCAGGGCTGGTCCTGACTGCGTCCAGCCAGGCCTGAGAGTGTGCACTCTCTGTTGTTTGGGGTGACGACATTTGCTTTAGTAGAATTGTGAAGCAAGTTCAAGTGATCTGTGAGTGGTGCATTGCAATTTCCCGAGGGAATGTTGCCTGAAAAGGCCCCCTGCTGCGTTGGCCAGAAGTGTTGCGTAAAGTGGCTCTAAGGAAGGTGCGCTTATTAAGCTGAGGTCAACTGTCTGGACTGCAGGATCGCCACAGGACGGGGGACGCTGACACATCTGTTATCTGTTAGTCAGAAGCAGCTGCGAGGTCAATCCTCGGGGTTGTCAGTGAAGGAAAGCGTTAGAAAAGTTGTTTGTGACGACACGACTATGGGGCAGCGAACCTTGAAGAACGAAGGGGGGAGAATTATGGCACTTCCGCCAGACATTGAACGAAGTGAATGTGTCGAAAGTGAGCGAACGATGAAAAAAGGAGATAATCCAGTGCACATGCAGAATGAGGAGCGTTTGCCGTGTGTGACAGTAGTCGCTTGTGTTGGAGTCTAGGGCGATGCCTGCGACCTGTTCTGAGATGCTGGCGGTTTGTGGTCCGTGAAGATGGTGAAGTCCCGACGATCGGAATAGTGTCGGAAATGCGTCACTGCCAGTTAAATTGCGAGTTCAATGGCCAAAGGTGTTGCAAAGTATCTCAGTGGACAAGAGTTTCTTCGCAAAGAAGGTCAATGTTTGAGATGAATCAGTCAAGTGTTGTTGCTGTAGGACTGCACACGCAGCTACGGTTGAGGTGTCTGCAGTCAAAGATAGCTGAGCTTCGGGAGCAGGGAGTGTGAGCAGGTTGGCTTTGACCAGGGCAGTATTGCTTCTTTAGAAAACAGTCAATGCTTCTTCAGTAACTCCAAGAGTACCTTTGGCACCAGCCCGCAGAATGGTGGGCGGCGGCGAAATGTCGGCACAGTTCGGGTGGGGGACGTACAATAGAATGTGACCATACCCATGAATTGTTTCACCCGACGCTTGGAATTGGCTTTAGGGAAATCACGAATCATTTCCATCTTGTAATGCAGAGGACTAAAGCTGTTGGAGTCAACTTTATGGCCGAGGAATTCGAGTGTAGGCACACCAAAGACACACTTGGGTGGATTTAGAGTGACACCGAACTTTTCGGGGCTATCAAAACCAAAGCTAGGTGTTCTTTGAGCTTCTCCGCACTCCAAGTAGGCAGGCCACGTAGTACTTGGTAGATAAACCTCTGGGACGTTTGGGCAGCACTGCGAAGACCCAAGGGCATGCGGCTGTTTTGGGGACATCCTCGGGAGCAACAGAGATTTGATTAAAGGAACAGACCAAGCCAATGTTCGGGAAAACCTTTTTTCCGAAAAGGGTTCCGCTAAAGTCTCGAAGATGACACCAAGGTTACCGATCGAGTATTATCGTAGTAAGGCATTTGATAAAGTACCTCATAGGAGACTACTAGCCAAACTAGAGGCTAAAGGATTTTGTAGTCCTCTCATTGACTTTATTAGATCATATCTTTCTAATCGAAAACAACAGGTCTTAGTGGGGTCCTCATACTCTACCCCTACCGCTATTTTAAGCGGTGTCCTTCAAGGTACCGTTCTGGGCCCCCTGTTGTTCTTGCTTTATATAAATGATATTTCAACAATAGTTAAACACTCTCAATCGTATATATATACGCGGACGACTTGAAATGTGTATGCTCCTTCTCTAATTCTGCGGCTGAGGAATGCTTAGAACGCATTCATTCGGATTTGGACGCTCTATCTGCTGCACTTGGCAGATGGAGTTCTCGCCTTCTAAGTGCCAGTTCATGTGTTTTGGGCCTGAAAGGCTGCCACAGCCTATCATTTTTCAAGGTTGCCCCATGACTGAATGTTCTAACATTAAGAACTTAGGTTTCAGTTACACCAATAAATTAGATATTTCACCTCACGCTGATAGAATTACAGCAAAAGCTGCTCAGATATGCGGCTTCATCTCTTATAATTTCTACCTTTCCGAAATAAAGCTAAGACTTTATCGTATGCATGTGCTTCCTATTCTCGAATATTGTTGTCCATTCTTCGGTCTGATGAACGAATCTAGCCATTCAAAAATTGAAAGTGTCCAAAGAAGAATCACTAAAAGGGTCCTCTACCCGGCATTTTCGGATACTTCCTACTCAGATAGATGTGAGATAACGAAACTGAAATTTCTTTGGGTCAGGAGACTGGAAGCAGGGTTTTGTCTCCTGTTTCGCCTTAATAATAGTTCAAATCACCCCAAGATTTCTGCCCTTACTCCCGTTACTCGCCCTTACAACCTAAGAAATTCAACGTTGATTATACCTCCTCCTGCTTCGTCCACTTCTAAGCGATCTTTTTTTTTTTGCTTCTAAGTATAGCTATCTTTTGAATAATTTGCCGATTGATATTCGGGCGTTGACTAGTCTATGTGCATTCAAGCGAAGACTGCACATTTATCTTAACACTGAATCTATTAACCCTTTGTTTTCCTCATCTTTTCCGGGCAGCTTTCTCCACAATCCGGAGAAAGGACCATCGGGAATTTAGGATCCCTTCTTGAAACTACCTTCCTCTGACTCGTGTCCCCCGGAATCAGGACGCAGTCTTGACGGCTCTCGTTTCGCTGGTCATCAACTATCATCAGGGCCTTATATTTGGTCACATCTCAGACATCCCCAACGATGGTCTTGTAGATTTGACGGACTTTTGGATATCATACGGTTGTGCCCATCATGATCATAAACTGGTGGGTTCCCTATGTTCCATTATGCCGCACCGGTTTGGGAACCCGAGTGTAGTACCGGGAACCCGTCTATACCAGTAATGTTTCCTTAATACCTATTGTTCTGCCCCATGCTCAGCTTCGACTGAGTTTGCTTCCAAGCCCCCCCTTACTAACAGAGGCAGTGGGTACCAGAATACATAGTCAGAATCTAGATAACGATGTGGCTCATCTGTGTGTGCCCTTGAATTTCACCTTCCACATGACACTGCTATATTCATTTTTTTCGAATCTAACAAATTCGCTTCTAAACAGTTATACTCGTCTTATAGCTATAGACTACGGATACTGTTTGTTAAACCAATTATTTATAGTACTTCGTGTTATTGAATTTTTGGTTTATTGATGAGGCCCATTGGGCCTGAAATATACAACTTATTATTATTATTGTATTCTTGAGGGCTCGGTAGTCACCAAAGGGTGGCCAATCGCCCGATGGGGCCTCGGAAATCATGCGTAGAGTTGACGCCCAGGGACTATCCGAAGGTTGGAGGACGCCCAACTGCAGCACACATTCAAACCCTGCCGTAGCGACCTGCCGGCGGGCAGGTGCCAATCTTTTTGACCGAGCGAAAGCAGGAGGAACATACGTGCAGCTGGGATGTACGACACCGTGTTGAACCTCGCCGCTGCGAAACATAGGATTGAGGATGTTCGGCTGCTGAAGAAAAAGCTCCCGATATGAACAAGCAATATTTGTGCCCAGTACAGATAGCTTGCTGGGAGTCGTGAAGGGAGTCAACTGGCGAACAGACAGAACGATAGAATGTTCAAAAAGTCAGGAACGGCGACAGTCCACGAAGAGATCAAACTCGGAAAGGAATTCGGCACCAAGGATAGCATAAGGGACATTGACTATCACAAAAAAAATCAAAAGAAAGATCTTCGCAGGCCAATGGTTGGGGTCAGGGATAGACTGCCAAATTTATAAACAGAAGAGGAGTTAACAGTTTGGATATTGAGGCCAGAGTTGGGACAGCAGCGGTCGGCTGGAGTGTGTGACGACACACTGACCTAGCCCCCAGTGTCCACATGAAACCGTCCGAGGGTCAAAGTGGTGTAGGCATGGAAGGTGCGGCTAGAGCCTGAAGAACCACAAAAGGTGGTCGCCTCTGTTCTCTAGCACACTGGATTTCCTGTGTTGACTTGAAAGAACAGGGAAACGAACACTTATAGGCTTTTTTGCCGAATTTTGCATGATACTGATATAGGTCATCGGATCGAGGCTGTGAACTGGAACGAGCATGGCGAGAAGTGGAAGGTTGACGAGAGATGAGACTATGAATTTAGATTAAGAACGTTCCTGTAAGACAAATTAAAAGGGTCAGGCTTGATCAATCTCTCCTGATATGGTAAGCCCCTGAGACCATCGACCATCTTTGTCGCCCTGCGTTGCACTTGATCAAGAAGGTCCATATCTTTCTTCAACTACTGTGTCCAAACTGGCATTACTTATTCAAGATGTGATCTCACAAAGGCGCCAAATATTTTTTCCAAAGAGTTCAGGTGGGAAGATTTTGAATGCTCGTCTGATCCAGTGCAGGGTACTAGTTGCCTTCTGGACGGCCTTTTTACAGTGCTCTGTTAGCATCAAGTTCGCGGTTGTCGATATACCTAGATCTTTGTGCGTATCAACCTCTTGTAATGCAGTGCCATTGATAAAATAATTGTGTTTCTGCGACAATTTTTGCCTGGGCTTTTGTGTAGAACCAGGCACTTGGATACATTAAAAATAAGAAGCCACGTGGACGACCAGATAACCAGTTTATCGATGTTCGACCGTAACATCTCTGCGTCGTCAGCGCAGCTAACTTCAGCCCATATTTTTATGTCATCCGCAAACATGACGGCTGCGCAATCAATCTAATTGTGGCAGTCGTTTACGTAGATCAGGAAGGGAAACGGGTCCGAAACTGAGCCACCTCTCTCGACCGTTGTTTATTCTGAGGTTGAATTTCCAGCAACGACCCTCTGTTCTCTGAGAGACAAGAAACTTCTGATCCATTTATACATTTTTCCTTGACTTCCTACGTCCCAAATCTTCTTTAGGAGGAGCCTGTGCGGTACACTATCGAAGGTCTTCTTTAAGTCAAACAATACGGCATTAATTGAGCAGTACTTATCTGTGGCCTTCGTCCACTTCCCCTGTGAGTAAATAGCACTCGTGAGGCAAGAGCGTACTGAGCGAAAGCCGTGCTGTCCATCACATGATATTTTGTTGATTTCTAGGAATTCTATTAAATGCTTCTTGATAATGCGCTCCATTATTTCGCACGCCATGCAAGTTAGACTAACAGGACGGTAATTTGCTCAATCAAGTCATGAACCTCCCTTATAGATCGGGGTGACGTTTGCCCACGTCCATTCTTCCGGGAGTTTGCCTTCTTCAAAAGATCTCTAGAAGATGGCAGCAAGAAGTTTGTACAGTTCGTTAGCTAATTCTCTTAGAGCTAGTGCAGGAATTTTATCCAGTCCAGGTGATTTGGCGGGCTTAAGGTGCAGTATTTCGGCCTTGAGAGTGTCATGTTAAAACTCTAGGTCATCTATTTTGGGCAATTAGGAGGAAGGTAAGGGTGGAATTATCTGTCAATGAGCAGACTTACCGGAAGCAAGAGTTGTAGGTTATCGACTGTAGATGGATTTAAAGAAAGCGGAGAGAAGGGAGACTTTTATCTGGTCTTCGGTCGCCAGCTACCCATCTGCTGATCTTAGGGCAGGGATCAGTTCCTGAGTTCTCTTCGTGCTTCGTATATAGTCATACAGTATCTTGGGGTGTTTCAACGACTTATGTAGTATGTTCAACTCGTATTTCTTACGCAGCTTAGAAGTTTCACTTTTACAAATGTTACGTTGTTGCTTATACTCCTGTAAGTGTTAATCGAAGCCGGTCAGTCCGTAACGCCTGCAGAAGCGGTTTCCTTTTCTGAAAGCGGCCTGCAACTTTGAGTTTATCCACTTCGGGCCATTTGTATATGTCTTTCTTCTGAAGGGACAGTTGAGACAAACAGTTCTTGTCAGCGTCGAGCTCCACCGTGGAGGTCCATTCCCCATGATACCTCTGACATTTCTCCTCTCATAAATGGGCAGTCGCCCTTTCAAATGTAACTTTCCCATATATAGGAGAAATAAGGTATGGAGAGCAGCGAGTACTCGAAATACAGCATAATGTGGCCGCTTGACCGTAATGGGGATTGATTCTGCAGGTCAATCACAGTTTCCTACTCTCGGCTAAAGATAAGGTCAAGATAGTTCGAATGTTGCCCTTCTCTAGCCCGTGTTCCAAACGTATGATCTGGCAGAGCAGTTTGTCTGTGGCCCATTGTAGTAGTTTATGACTGAAGTTGTCTGGAAGACCCTGTGCAGTCTATGTCTGCCTATCAAAACCAGGAGCGTTAAAGTCCCCAACGATAAGTATGTCTTTTTTCTAACTGACCTTATACATTTCTGCTATGAGGATAGTGGCTTGGTCAGAAGCCTGATTTGGCGGGCGATATATCACCGAAAGCGTCAGTTGCCTGGCATACTTAGCAGATAAGTTAATGTTTAGCGTTTCCACATCTCGTGTTGATACCGGTACTTGAGTTAGGCTATCAGCTTGCAAGTGACATAGAATATAAGCCCTCCTCCCTAGTTGTTCAGTCTTTCCTGAAAAGCTGATATCCTCTAAGCGATATTTGAGAATCAGCGATATCTGTCAAATACCAGGTTTCAGTGAAAGCCATGATGTCTGGTTTCGACTCATCAACCACGTTCTTTAATTTGTCCACCTTGTTAAACAAGCTTTGTACATTTGCGGTTAGGATCTGAAGCGATATTTTTCTCCGTAAGGCCAAACCCTCATTGTGACAGGTTTTAGCCAGAGGAAGGTCTCCTTGACTTGCTTTATTTGGCCGTTTTTCATTTTCAGCCCCGTTGCCCCGCTTTCGGTTCTCCCTCTCAGTTCTGTTCTTGGCTTCACTCAACCTCGCCTCGGTCACCTTTATTGCTAGTTGCGTTGGCGAGAACCGGCCTTCATTGTGACGGGGATCCCCACCAAGGCTACTTTAAGGGGTCGTGGGGATAGGTTTTAATCGCGCGTTGGTTTTGCTTTGCCTAGTCAGGAATTGTTCTGTACTCTAATGATCTCACCATCCGGCAGGACGCTGTCGACGTAATCATTAATACGACTCGTATCCTTTGTCCACCTTTGCTTTGGAATGTTTGCTGTGGACTTAAGTACACCCTTTATCAAGATATTGCGCTTCCGGTTTATGGGCGAGTTTTTGCGTTCGCCATCTGTGTAATTGCCATTTGTTTCCTCGATACTGCTGGTAATAGGGGACTTGTTAATGATATTAGGATAGTTTTCTTCTGAGTAGGAAGTTGTGAAACCCGTGTTTGCATGTTATGTACTGGCTTCGTACAGCGGCATGCACCACAATATAATGGAGGTTGCAGTCAGCGCGACTGACTTCAATTGAATGAGCTTATTACAGTGCGCGCACTCAACTTCACTTCTAATAGTACTTTGTGTGTATTTAAGGTCTTTAGAATCTCTATGCGTAGATATTCTTATGTGTAGTTGACATCTATTTGGACCCTTTTATAGATATCTATCAGATATATTTTAATGAAGATACATAGCGATCGCCGATAATGGTGGCTTACGCTGGATACTGAATCCCTTTTGTGATTTGTAGTAAACTTAAGTTAGAAGAGGTTGATTATTATTTTAAAAGTTCATTAAAGAAGTGATAAACTTAAAAATCTGAAGAACAAGCAGTTCTTTGGAATAAAACGTGACTCAGCTCGTCTTCAGACTAACAGGCAATGTGCAATGAATAATTAACCTTGCAAACGTGCGGAAAATCATTAGTTATATCGGGTAAGGCCTTATTGGTGGATGTGGCCGTCTTCTTTTCTTCTACCGTTCTTTCAAGGGTTCATACCAATCGCGAGTCGCCAGCTGCACTCAGAATATTTGATGGCCTGTAAACGGCTACGAATTCCAAGTTCTTTGCATTAATCTTCTTCATCTTTATCCAGATGATTCATACTACACAGCTAGGGTGTTTTCTCGTTCTACAATGGAACTTTCTGCTCTGATATATACCGCAAACCCACCGCCTTGTCTGTCTTGAGGGCCTTTATGGAAAAGCTGGCATCCTTGTATCCAAATCTCCAAATCAGCGATCTCTCTTCTAAGCCACGTTTCCGTTATGGCAACAACAGAATGTTTCCGGTCAAAAAATAATGCCTTGATTTCATTGATTTTTGAGGGACGACTTTGGGCTTTAGTACACCGAAAGCTCTATTTAGAGTAAGTCACCACGTTGTGGGATACGATGTGGCCAAGCCAGATAATAGACAAGAGAACCTATCCCAACATGTATAAGCTAGTGGAATTGGATAAGGCGTGAAAGGCCATAGTGTCAGGGAGAATTTACTAAGGTAGGATCAAGCGTAGTACGTAAGCAATAAGAAAGTGACTTCAAGACGAGTGCAGCCCAGCCATGAATGAGCACGAGTCCAGAGAGTCTGCAACCGAACAGTGAGTCGTCGTCTCTGGAAGTGAATGAGCGCAAACAATTCGTCCGCATCTCGGGCACTGGTCTAACCTTGAGAAGTGGTTGGCTAGTGAGACTAGATCGCCTTAAGAAAGCCAGACAGGAGTGACCTTGAACGGAGGCCTTGACTATGGTGTCTTGCGGACGCATGGTGGTCACGCCAGAAATGACCTAGTCCGCGCGGCGTCCGAGGAAATCATAACTAAGAAGGGGGGTCGCTACAACGTTATGCAGGCGTTTGCCTTTTGTGCGAGATTGCATGCAAAACTCTGTCCCTGTTGATGGAGACGGACTGTTGTCCGTCCTGGCTAGGCCTTTAGTGTTATTGGCTTTCTCCAGAGAAGTTAATTCTGGACATGGAAGATTTTACCGTTCAGTATTCGGAGATTACTCTGGCCGAGTTCGAATCACCCGAGGAGTTCCGCTGTGGGTAATCACCATTTCTCCTGCTCCGCCGGAGAAAAATCCGGCCGAAAAAACCGTTGGATGGGAATACCTATCTGAGTATTGGTTTTCTGTTCAACAATAGCTGGGCCTCGACCTCACTCTTCAGGAAACCTTTAACGGTCTTTGTTGGCATTGTTAATCTTTCTGTTTTACGGCCCACTCGGAATGCCTTTAGAATTTTAACTTTCTCCTCACTCTTTAGGAGGGATTTCAAATATTCTTTAAATAGTTTCCTGTTCTCATGTATTCTTGACTTCGGAGTGTCGACAGTGGCTTCAGTCATGCCTTTGATGACTATGCAGTTTCTAAGATCCGCTGGAAGGCCTTTTTGCGGTGCGTAACCCTAAGAGATTTTATACTTGAAATGCAGAGGCAACTTAAGGGAAAAGCTGCGGAGTTAACTGAAGGACAGCGTTTTCTTTTCGGCGTTTTGTAGAGGAGGAAAAAGCGTCCTCAGCTTCGAAGCCCTTGTCGGATATTGGTAGGATTACCTCGTGAGGCCGCCCGGTGAGAGCGCGAAGCGCGCCCCTCGGTTATACAGACTCCTGATTTTAGGAAAGAGGATGGGTGGGGCATGTCATAGGAAACAAATGAGTTCACAATAATTCTGTAAAATAAAAAAAAGTTACGAGGGTAAGTTTGGGTGCGTACTCAAACCTCGAGCGGTGACACTGATGTACGCTTAAATGTCACTGCGAACCCCCCACCGGACCAAGGGCAAGCGCGTGTATGTAGGGGAGTGTGCTCTTACCTAGGAAGAGGTCATCAAGGTACATTTACTAGTAGTACCACTACCCACCCAGAGTAAGTGTTAACGAGTATAGAAGTTCGAAGATTTAGAATTCACAATAATTAAAATTTTCAAGTAAGAAAGTCTTCCCGTGGTCAATCTGAAAAGCCATATTTGTCTAACATACTGACTTAAGTGGTGATAGCATGCGGTGGCCTTCTAAGGACCCCTCTGTTGTTGAATGCCGTCAACCAATCCGTAATGAGTCGACACCGGACGTGCATAAAACTGCAAGATTGTAGGTAATTCAACCTACATTACATGTGTAAGAAGGTGGTTATAATACATAAGGACCGTCCTCCGGACCCAGTAAGTACTCTCATCTGGATATTTTGCCCAAAATCCATAGTTGTTATTCTCATTCCTCAGGACTGAAGCACATGCATTGGCACAAAGAAGATGAGAACTCCATGTGCCATGTGGAGTTTCACGCAACAAGAGCGTCCAAATACGAATGAATTTGTTCTAATCATTGCACGGCCGTCGATTTAGAGAAGGGGATATCATCCGTATGAGTAAAAGATAGAGAGAGTTTTATTCTCAATGAAAGATCATTTATGCAAAGCAAGAATAACAGAGGAACTAGCACGGTAACTTGAAAAAATACCACTCAAAATTGCAGTAGCAGTAGAGTATGAGGATCCCACTATGACCATTTGTTTTCGATTACATAGATAAGATCTAATAAAGTCAGCAAGAGGACTACGAAATCCCATAGCTTCTATTTTGGCTAGAAGCCGCTTATGATGTACTTTATCGAATGTTTTACTAAGATCAAAATAGATAGCTACCACAGGTAAATGATCATTACGATAGTTAGTGAAATGGGCGGCGAAGAAACGTCTACAGCGAAAATGGAGACAGAGTTCAATAACTGCCACCCCCACCTCATAATCCATGTTAACGGCATCCCCATTGAATGCACCATTAAATGTGTTCTTACAACCACTGAGGACGGTAACCATGCGGTAGGGTAGCCTTTGTCACATCTACCATAGTTAATATGCACTTTATAAACACTCACATTAATAATTTCATTGTCATTTTCATTCTTTAGGTCTGCTCACATTTGAACCACCTCCACATTCATCGAACAATCCTACCTCCTTTATGGGAAATACCATTTTTTTCACTTTTCTACTGCTATTAAATAAACTATCGCCTCCAGCTTCTCCCGTTCCGCTTCGATGGGTGTGCTGTGGCCTTTTTAAGAAATCAAGAATTCTTGGATTAACACGCTTTCTCTGGCCTTTAACTGCGTTGGAATATTGCATGAACCAGTGCAATATACATCTATGAATTATTTAACTATTGTTTGAATACCTCGATAACTCATCACATTTTCAAGCACCTCCAACTTAACGGCATTGTTTAAATGAATTGGTATACATCGCGGGTTCATGCATTATTCGGGATTGTACGGCACTTGGTCATGCACGAGGCGTTACTAATTCGCGTGCGAGTGGAACTGATAAAGTCGAACTTTTTGAGTTTGAAAGTGCTTCTCTAATTACAAGCTCATTTTATACTCTAACCCTGATAGTTTTTCCCTATACGAATACCAACTGGTGCCCGTACGCGTGTAGTGTGTATGCTAGCCCCTTCCATTTTCATATATAGATGCTCCTCGATGTGCATAAAAGTGCGATTTAAAGGTAAAACAATATGTACATTCGCACTGCCGTAGATTTTCCGGGTTTGGACGCACTGTGCACTTTTTCGAGATAGTTATATATGTTGAAGTCGAATACGTTCTTTGGGAAATAGAATTTATTGTCTGAATTTTCGAGCTTAGAGCCCCAGCACGTCATCAGGCACAGAGTAAAGTAAAAATGCTAAAACAGATGAGTGGACAGCCATGTGAGAGTGGGGAGACGGGGGTGAACAGCATGCTGTTGCGACTGGTGGTGATGAAGGCAGGTGTTAGCAGCCTCACGTTTGACTGACTGCGCCAATAAGCTATTGCCGTCTGTTTCCCGTTCGGATTGGTTCGCGTATCGCCCATTTCTGCTCGAGACTTGTACGAATAATCCCCCCTTCTCGCTCGGCTGTCCGCTCATCTCTTTGTATGTGTACTCACGATGTTAATTGTTTGGAAACTTTCACTATACTCTGCGTCTGATGACAAGAGGGGGCTCCAGTCTCGAAAATTCATGCAATAAAATTCTATTTCCCGGAGAACGTATTTGACTAAACGTTATATTTCTTGAGATGCCTTCCTTTTAACATGGTAATATATTTATATGATCTTATTGATAATATTTACGATTAGTTATATATAACTGGTATAATATTACCGTATAAAGTTAATGATAGTAATTATTGGATGGCATGCTTTAAGTTTGTGTCCTTTTTTTATGCAGTCATCTGTCTGCAGCTTGAAGATGCCTGCATTACAAGTAGAACATTACTAAAAAAGCAAGTCTTACCTAGTAAAATTTCATATACTGTACATTTGTAAGATGCGTGTTTGCTTTGTTGCCTTCCATGGGACGTAGTGGGAAAAATGGTTTCGTCGGCAAATTGTGCGCTAACAATTCGATCATTCTTTACTCCAGATGGGTTGTTTATATGTGACATGGGCTCATACTCTACTCTTGTCTTTTTTACACGGATTATCTAATTTCCTTCAGTAAATCTCTCCTATTTACGTTCTCTTTCTTCCGTTATGTTTGCATGGGTGTGTTGACATGTTCGACGGTTGCATTTATTACTTGACGTGGTGGTGACGATAGCAAATTCTACATAGGCTGGTGTGCTCATTTACCAAAATCAGTGGCCAGCACACTAATACGACATGATCGACACCCTTATGGGGGGACGTAGGGAATGTGGCTTTCTCTCAGAAAGTTGTTCATGTGAGGCAGGGTTCGACGTCTGGTGCCCTTCAGCTTTTTACAGACATGCGGGTCTTGCTGACAGGATAACGCTCTATTGAGCCACAATAACTAGTGAAAGTTATTCTTTTCGTCTTCCATTATCCGTCCTCTTCACCATATATTTCACTGTATGTATTTAGCGTCTGTTAAATGTTTTATGAAGGGAACTAATGAAACAAATAGCAGACTAAACACATAGTTTGTAAATGAGCATGATTTTACGTATTTTTTAAGCAGATAGTGCGCACATAAGTTGGTAAGATGCAAATTAACCTTATCAATTTGGAAAGCAAATACTTTAATGGTAAGATTCAGCCGTGCATTTTGTAACACTTTCACGCGGATGTGTGGCTTATTATCCTATTCGTGAAGTAATAATGAATTAACACTATGTCAGTTGCTTGCGTTCATACTTCATAACGAGCTCGCGCCATGGCGTAGTAGGATCGTGTCATGCTAACACTATCTTGACCCTCGTTGACGAACGTTAACCCCTGCCCCTAACGAACGTTCACTCTGAATAAAGCCCAACCTAGGGTAATCGTTAATTCTAACTTCTTGTCTGTTTGGGTCCTACTTTCTGAATCTCGCGACTATCTATTCTGATCACGACAGACCGCCATTACTGGTGTGCAGATTTATGGATTTGCCGTAAGAAAATCAAGTTTCTGTTACATTTGGGTCCTTTGTTGTTACTGACACGCGTCTGCATCTTTGTACTTGATGCGGCTGTAGTCGTGCGTGAAAAATTTAATAATTTTAACTGTGCGTTTGAGTACTAGAAAAGTTCTGGTTATCGAATTTCAAAGCTGTTTCAGCCTTTTTGCACCATAAACCCATCCAAAGCTACGAATTAGGTGGTTCGGAGGGTCGCTCAGGACATTTATTTCCTACATTTTATGAATTCTTGACCTTATTCTCCCCCTGTCTTCTCTGTATATTCTTGGGTAAAACTGCCGCTTTCACCGACGAGCAGCACTAGATTAATCAACCAATTGGAATGGGCATTTTGCTCTTGGCAAGTCCCGCTCGGTGAGCTACATTGACGTCAGTGTGTACGGTTGTTTTTTCTCGATGGTCACCCGTCTATTTTAGTTCAAGAGGCGTCTAATGTATAAGTCGCGTAAGTACTGAGGATATAACAGTTTGTTGTTTATAGTGTGCCAGACAAGGGGATGGTAAATATCACAGCAAGCTGGCAGAGAAGGTAACTTTTTAGAATCTGGCTCAGACTAGAGAGGTGTCCCCAGCGCGTATGATAAAACTACGTACAACCCTAACGTTTTATTATCCTTAAATGGACGAGTCCGCTTCGCCTCCTTTTTTTCATCTAGGTTAGTTGCCCTTCAATAAGTTTTCGGGATGCCAATTACTCCCCCGAAAGCCAAAGTCCTAAGTAAGGATTATTCTTAATTTTCCATTGACCTTTTACTCCTAAGTTCCGTCACGTTATCGACAGAAAACGATTACCAAGGTAAGTCATTTTTGCGACGATAAGCATCTTTGTTCAGGTTAGGCCGCATGTTTCCTCCCCAAATGCCGGAAAAGAGGGCTGTGACCAATCTTTCAGTATTCACGTGAGTCCATATTATTAGAAATTTCACTAATTTGTAACTTAAATTAGACTCCTTTTTATCTAATCACTGTCCTAAGTATGTTAGTGGCCTCGCCTTGTCTTGCGCGTAATTAAAAGCACTCGAAAAAATGCGTTTAAGTAACCCCTCTCTCTCTCTTCTGGTATTTTGTGTTAGGTGTGACTGTTGTGACCCGCGCCTGGTACTGCTAATTAAGTCGAACGCCGAACCAAAAAAACCGCAAGAGTGAGGCAAAGAGAAGACCGGTTGGCCAGAGAGAGGGAGTTTACTGAGACAAGCACGTTACAGGAAGTCATTCTCACACGGAGGCTGCATGTACTCACGCGGGAACGCGAGGCACATAGCTGAGTCAGTGGGCCAATCAGCTAGGAGAAAAATCGATTGTCACGGCGCGCTCTCGTGACAGTGGCGTGATCTGCACTTGCGGCCTTTCTGTGGGATGAGAAATCATGGGAATGGGCGCCTTCCCAGCCGTAACCATGTGTGGTGTAGATGCTGGTGAGGAAAGATGTGGCAATGTGGTATAGATGGCGGCATTCTACAGCAGGCTTTCACGTAGTTCTATTCAGCCTAATAGGCCCTCGAGGTGTAGGAATGTACGTGCACAGTTGACATAGGTGTGGCGACCGTATGCTGAGGCCCTAGACACTGCTTCACAAGCATACCAGGTCTAGCATCGTAAATCCAGTATCGCCGATTGCAGTGACTTGGCCATTTCCTGCGCAAACCATCAACAGATCTCTGCAGATTTCCCCTGAATCCATAACTTAGTGTAAGCTGGAGATACCGACAGGGCGGTTGACTGAAGAAGTGGCTGAACACTGCTAAGTCGGACGTCGGACGCATGGCCTTCGTAATCGTTTACGGCTTGCGACACTGAAACAAACACAGGGTTCACATTTGCGAAGAGCTCACTTCTGATTGCCGCCAATGGGCCGCCGCCATCCGTGAAACCGATTCATCCAACAATAGGAGCTAATCGGGTCGTGTACAAGTAATGTGCATGTGCGGTATAAGTGGGAGCAGAATAGATTAGGAGATGTCAAGGTGACGGTGCTTGCGTTGGTGGTCACGTCGATTAGAAGGCTGGGGTAGAATTGTTGACGGGCGTTCAGGCTCTGTTATGTATGTCGGCATCGCATATGTCTGTCATGGATATGCATATAACCGAGTAGGTCCGTGCGGTTAGCTAATGCACGAGAGCAGTTAATACAGTGGAGACGGCGATCTTTGCTGCGTGTTGGCATTGGTTCGCCAGCCTCTTTGCAATGGATTCGCAAGTAAATAACTAGGCCGATGTGTAAAGTGAATATACGACCGCAGTGGGGACAAATAAGGCCCGAGTCTCCATTGCTATTGGAAGGGTCGGTGATGGGGGAAGTAGCAAGTAGCACTTCGGTTGTGGCCGCCGCGATGTTCGCGATGGGGAGAATGGTGTCGGTGATTGAGGGCGATGGGGTATCGGAAGTTCGAGCATTGATTATGGGGGTGGTCGCCGTTGTGAAGTTTAAAACAGAGAGAACTGTTGGAGCATTGGTCATTGTGGAACTTGATGTCGTTGGAGTGTTATTGCATCGGGTCCGGGAATGTCCGAAGAGGCCGATTCGCGCGCGGAAAATGCGTTGGCAGCATGGGCATGTTGGGAGGACTTGACCGTTAATGGTGGGGATCCGAGATGCCTGCATCTCCCAAGCTGCCTATTTACCCTTGACAGTGGTGGTTCCATCGGTTTCGTAGACTGTGACGCCGGCCTTCATTGCCCCTCTCCATGCAGGTCGGTCCTAGGCGTGGTCCTCCCAGACTGTCTGGGTGATTTGTATTTGCTTCTGGGAATTCTTCAGGGTGTCTTCTTAGCGTCGCTTTTGTCCTCGTCGGCGAGAACCCACAGCGACATCTTCGTAGTCTTTCATCGTCCATCCTCACCAGGTGGTCCCAGCACCTCAGTTGCACTTGTCTCGGCATGGCGTAGCAAAGGACGAAGACCGGAGAGTGTGGGAGCGAGTACCTAACCCCGCTAACACTGCTAGTCATTGGTAACGCTTCGGCGACTGCCCCGTTGTCCGTGACAAGTGCCGTCATCCTGTCATGAAACGTACGCACCATGTTTGTTAATTGTTCTGGACACAGGACTTTTTAGATGTTTTCAACAATCCACCGCGATTCGCTGTGTCCAATGCCTCCGCAGATACACAAGGGTGGTATTGAGGCGGGTTTGCATTTCCTGTCAAGTCTCTTGTAGCTGGCGAGTTGAGAATATAATTTCAGTTGTTCCACATTGCCGTCCAGGAGCGGTCTTCAAATTCGAACTTAGACTGAAGTTCTTAGTTGTTCTCAACATATAATCCACTGTAAGACAGCTTAAGTAATACTCACCGGCATACTATTTCATGTCAGTTTTGTGAAATGCTTCGAACAGTGTATGCACTATTAAAGACACAAGAGTGAAATAGATTGAATTCTACTGTCTAGCATCGTCTCCTTATCATGCCTTCTTGTTTAATCTGTGCTGGGTGTCTAGCCTGTGTTCATTATGGCTTCTGGCAACCTACTGTCTCCAGACCGTTTTTCTTGATGCAACTTGTCCTCCTTGCTTCCCAAAGTGCCCCAACTGTTTTATGACAGTATTAAGTGGTCTTTTTTCAGGATTCTGTAGCTTCCGCGATATTTCACGACGCGGACTCGCGTATCAATTACGGCATTAGCCTAGCATCTTCCCGCCCTTTGCGCGGACCTCGAAAATCCCTCTCGGTACCAAATTTACTGGGTGAGAGTTCTTACGCTGGGTCGTGTATAGCGTCTGCAGACGGAGGCGCATTGCCCGAGCAGCCGAACTACGAGTACAGAGCCTGGCAGGCTCTTTCGAAATTTGCCCTAAAAGCTCGCGACACTTCTGTTCAAACTGAACAGGTAAGCTTGGTACCAGACCGTTTTTTTCAAAAGTAACGGCGAAAGTGCCAGTTACCAGCACAGCCAAATTTTCGAATTATTCATCTACTCCATAGTCCAAACGGACACAGTTGTTGGTAGAGCTGACGACGCTTGAACAATTGGTCGCGCGCAAACGTCAGACAGACGCGTGGTTGTCTAAATGGTTGATTGCGCAACGTGCTATCGACTCAGAGGTAGGCACTTATTATTGTGATAAACTACCTCTCCTTCTGAGTATACTTCTGTGCCACGTTAGGTTTTTACAACTACTGGACTATTTTCTCTCTAGGTTGAAGTATTGAGCAGGCTCGAAGGTATTCTAAAGGGCAGAGAAACGGAAAGCCAGTCGGGGCTTATTGCACTGCTGCGAAAATTCGGTGAGGATGCTCTTCTCCCTGCACGACAAAGGTTGCCTACAAATGGTCTTGTCTACGCATCTGAAGAGGAAGTACTCAGCACCGCAAACCTCGCTAAAATCGCAAAGGATAAGGTTTGAAACAGTTCTGTTGTTTTTTTCCCAATTACATTTGTATTCGGCTGCTCCTACGAATCTGAATGCCAGATCGATGTCGGAGGACTTTCTTTCAGTCTCCTCATGCTCTTCACCGTTGTCTTTTTCTAGTTCTTATCCGCCTTCACTGGGGATCTGCAAGCTCTAAGAGACTTATCAGGACAACTTATGAAAGTCGTCGATCTCCTAAACTCCCAATCATCTCTATTCGAGGTGGAGAACTATGTGAAACTCAAGGAGGCTTACCGACTTCTGACTTATTTGGTGTCTTTAAAGACACAAAAACTGCAGTCCGAACTTTTGAAAGGTTTGAGCCCATAGCTTACATAAGATTAACTAAAAAGATCTCCATAGAATTGACTTTTTGACAAGGAAATATCTTTTCTGGAACACCTTATGAATACACACTTGTTATTCATTCCTGTTGGCTCAAACTTTTAAAAGTGCATGTTTCTGGCCGAAAAGTTCATGCTTGCTATGATTAATGTGAGTCAAACACTTAGGGAGTCGCGTATCGTCAAATTCTTCCGATATACCCCCACGATATAGTTTTTAAAAACCTATCAAAGTCGAAGTAGGCCAATCTAGACATACAAAGAGGTTGAAGTTAGTGTAAAATCTAGGTGCTCTCGTGAAGGTCTGGTTCACGCTTTGGGGAGCAGGTTGTTCCTTCTACACGTGGACGGACTGTTTATCATGTCGCACTGCGATAGAATCCAACTGGACGTCGTATTTCCGTCGGAGTCCGGTTGGTGAGGTAGGCGATCGTGACCGATGCTGCGCAAGTCTGTCTCAACAAAGTAATTTACGCAAAAATCGTCCCGGCAAACAAGATAGAAGTCGTTTGCTGCGGTCGTGTAGGAACAAGCTACGCTGTTTGCTGGCAGCCTTCCAAGCCACGTCTGTTGACAGACTCGGTAGCGCCAGGGCACATTTTGTTGTTAACAGTACTAAATAATACGTAATTATAAGCTGTTTGGCCTAGTACGTCTTACTCGTAGGCAGCATGGTTCATTTGCGCAAACTACTTTTGACTAAAGACGGACCGGCGTTGGCGACGGTAGCGCAACGGTATTAGGGTTTTTAAAACCGCTCCCCAGCACGCTGTTACCGCGACTGATGAACTCGACCTCACATCAGTCCGACAGAGACACCCTCAGCGATTGCAATTACATTCTGGGACTCGGATTTCAGCCCCTATTGGTAGTGTCCTCGTGGAACAGGAGGGAATATTGTACACGGAACCTACGAAGTGCAAAAATGAAGAACTTATTAATTTTGAGGAGTATGGACACCATGCAGATGCGATTCAGTAAACGACTTCATCCATAATAAATTTCTACATATTGGTATATCCAATAAAAGCCCAATTAACGACTACGGAACACGACTTGCAGGCTCTTGACGCATTTCCTTAGTTGAAGATCTTGATTCTAGTAGAAGTGGCCCAGTTTCCACGCGGAGCAAAGTCAGCGTCCACCACTTCGTGAATTCGTTTACTGAACACTTCGAAGGTGGAAAGCCCACTATTTCTTTCGTTATAACCTTAATTATGAAAATCTGATGCCTCCACTTTCAGCGTTTCTAGTTTACAGAAGGCTTACCGATCTTCTAGAGGTTCGTGTGCCAAATACCCTTAACATCGCACTAGAAGTCTCTGTCCACTCGCAGTTCAGCTATTCGTTAGTTACAGGCAGACGAGGGTAAGTGGTGTTTCTGTTTACTCCCGATGACAGAAAATTGTTGGTTACCTTCCGCTAGGAAAGTTCTTTGTTAATTATTGATTGTTACGTTACCTACGTGCTCTATATTGGAGTTCTTGTTCAGAATACATTCTCCAAGCAGGCTATTTGGCGAGCGCCGTTCTAATCTGACCAGTAAAAACCTGAAAATGGTCTCAGTACTTCCGAGGTGTGGTCGTTTAAGTGAAAAGTTCGAATCCATCGAAGGCAAACAGTCTTATTCAAAACCCATCCGATTTCATTTTTCACAACCATAAAAAGTAAAATTGGTTTCAGCCTTCGTGATTGACTATCCCCGGTGTTAAACGAAACCGGATTTCGTCCTTCGCCAAGGTCAGTTTTGTCTGATTGACACCAGCAACGATTCATTAAAATTATGTTGTGCGAACTGGATTGGTAAGTAAAAAAATAACCCTAACATATTTACTTAAATCAAAAATGATGTCAAAATAGTTCAACCAGTGCGGGAACTCGACAGTTTTGGGAAGGAACTCGGATTATTGGCCATCTCTGGTAAAATGTCACAAGTCACAAATCGTCCACCTCTTGCGAGCCTGTCTGACGCAGATGTTTAACAACATCGACCCAATTCCATCCTCGCGGAAGGTTTCCAGACGCGTCAAGGCGATTAACTTGTCTTCGTTTCTGAGATTTCGTCAAGGCTGGCCCTTTTACAGATTTTTCTTTAGTCTTAAGTTTTGTTAAGGCCGATATAAAATCACTTACCGGTTCTGAATTTCTTTGAGCAGATGCAACAGATCTTGCTAATTTTATTTCTTCAAAGTAGCTTGCAGCGTTTTCGCGAAGGTGTTCGATGAGTGTAAATGTCAATGGTTCTCCTGTGTTGACTTTGGCTAAATCATTAAGTTCGTTAATTATCTTTTCCTTAAGTGTTTGGGGAAGGTGCCGATTGCAGAATGCGTCAAGATCAATTGACGGGATCTCGAAGGGATAGCCTTTTGGCCATGTAATGTTCACGACAAATGAGTCGGATGACCCGGGATCATTTAACTAACCAGTCATCATGTATACAGGGATAACCAACGTGAAATGTGACGGTGTAGTCGGGACTAATGGAGAGTTCTTCTGGGGTGTATATTGATTCCAGTACAGTCCGCTCTTCCTGCAAAAAAAAACAAAAATTCAAAGAAACGAGTAGTAAAATAACTTGATAGTTGCAATAAAATTATATACAATTCGTACTAAATTAGTAAAAGTAGTGTGCACAATACAAGTGAACATGCGTGTCCCAGGAAGCAATTGAGAAGAAGACTCGATCGCTGGGACAATATGTTTATTCGCCTGACGTTTCCACATCCGTCGCGGATTCATCATCAGAGACATGAACAGTAGCAGAAACCCGTTTCTGATGATGAATCCGCGACGGATGTCGAAACGTCAGGCGAATAAACATGTTGTCCCAGCGATCGAGTCTTCTTCTTCTCAGTAGTGTGCACAGTCTGACAACAAGACGCACACGAAGATTGATGGGAACAAGCGTAATTCGCATACGCTTCGTACTTATTTGGAATAGTGACTCTTAATACCACCTCGAAGGTCTGCAATGGTTTTCCGACCTAGCTGATGCACACTGGAACATCGTGAAATCACAACAGCCTAAGGCGACTCAAGACTGGGTTTCATAATCATTCAACAGCACATGCGTCCCAACGGCCTCTTGGCAGATGCCACGCTATAAATTCTTAACATTCTTCCGAAAAAGACAACTACTCTCACTACAATGCGACTGAACGCCCTTGGAGAGACTACAACTGCTAAAATACGTTGAGATTTGTTCCGCAGGTTTGGGTAAACACAAAGGGTCGTTCATACGACTATTTGACTGTGGGTATTGACGACGTCCACCGCATGCTTCAGGAATCGCGATTAATTGCGCAGCATCTACCACACTCTTTGTTCCCTCACCCACATGCACAGGGTGAAAAGACAGAGTCAAGAAGACCGTAGCCGGGATCGGGTGCAGGTGGCTGGTGCGACCGAAGCCGCCTTATATGTATGCTGCCACCCTCCTTCCCATGTTCGGCATTTAAAGGAGCACAAATCGAATAGCGCCTACCGTGTTGATTCAGCGCATCTATCACACCACTGTTTCGGGAGCACAGGTTAACCACTACATATATTCTAACATGCGGCCACAAACTATCACACCAGCATGGCCGAGCAGAAAAAACGCTTGCGGAGACTTTTCCCGTAGATGGGCAACAGAGGAAGGTTTATATTGCCCATGCCTGCAATCCGTACAAAACAAAGGAATCACCCAGAAGTTTGCTTCTATAGGCGCTACCGTAAAACAGCATCTGAAGAGGTTGCACGGCAGTCTAGTGCCCTGCAAGCAGTTTCAAAGAAAATTGTGCATCACCTACTCCAAATCGAGCCTGGTTAGTAGCACCGAAGAAAACCCGCAACTGTTCTTTCAACAATGGTCTTGATTGACGAGAATACAACTACACATATGAGGTATGGGTGTTGGTGACTGATGTGTCAGTTTTAATATTAGATTTCATAAAAGAAACGGCCCTGTCGGTAGCTGTCGGAGTTTTTTATCCCGTGGCTTACACTTAGCCCAATAGGTATAGCTTCTGTTGCCCGTCGTGTGTGCCTTAACATTAAAGGGTTGGTGCCTTGCAAGTTTACTAAAAGTGGGAGGCCGATGATTTTTATGTGGTGGATAGTTTGAGGAAGCGGAAAGCCTTGAGCGTAGTAACCAAACCATACAGCAAATATGACCACTCATGCTGATGTCCACTGTCTTCTTCAATACTAAGAGTGTTCAAATTTATAGAATAACTTCCTTCTTTTAATTAAATTTTAACGAACCTTACAACCAGTTAAAATCCGCGGTGTTTACAACAACCACACAAAAATTTGCGGCACAGTACATTACCTTCGCGGCCAACAA
>JAYGXS010000002.1:67844245-68064362 GCA_036362985.1 Ligula intestinalis | reverse complement strand
TTGAATCTTGTATTCTGCGTTAAGTGATTTTCAAAATATTCGAATAATATAATGACGCAGTATTTTCTCCGCAGTGCATGCTTCCAGATAGGCTGCAACGTAGTCATCCAGGATGTTTTTTTCCTCAATTATACTCTTCTGTAGTCAGTAGACAGTTAAAATCAGAAGAAGATATCTAAACAGGAAACGATCTATGAGAAGAGTCTTCAAAGTTATGTTCCCCCTCCCAATGCTCGCTGCGTCAAAGGTCTGTCATCGCAGGCGGCTGTTTTTTATTCGCTGAAATGAAGACCAACCGACCGCTATTCAGTATAACACTTACATGCGCACACACACACGTATACACTTGCCCAGCTAGCCAAGGTTTCTCCAGTGCCATTCGAACAGGAAAAGCCGCGGCCATGCAGTAGGGGGGCTTTGCAGGCAACATCCCCTGCATCCCTTCGCAATCCTACATAACCATATCCTTTTGAAATGCTTTCCAGTTAAGGTCCTGAGTGTAGCGTAGTCCCCAATTCTCTAGCATTTAGACCTTTGTAACATGCTTATAATTACACCATGAAGAATGGCAAAATGTCTCTTTCCAAATTCCACATCTTACGACATAAGATTCTGCCACCATAAAATGGGTGTTAAATAGGGCATGGGATACGGTTCATTTTATTAAGCCTCCTACGGACTGGTGGTAGATGTCAACAGAATACGCACATAATTTTTTAATGGAAGCTTCTCTAGAAGAGGTCAACGTGATTGTGAATTCTAGATGCAACTCGGCCTTGTCGAAAGGCAGTGCCTTGAAGCTTGTTTTAACTGGTAATTGAGAGAACATAGCCTTGCAAAAATTGCGGGTATATGATAGTGTCTTCAGATTCGCCTTAACTATGCCACATGGGATGATATTTCGCCAGATCGCCGTTTTTTATTTACTTGTAAACGTGATAGTAGCAAAACCAAAAAATTGCCAATCGCAAGAAGAGCAGCTGCGGCCTATTTTAAACGGAAGATCTGCTGTTGATTTCGTAAGAATTTTCCTGAAATAATCGCGTAGTTTTACTTCAAAAATGACACAAAGGAAACTATTCAACTGACATGGGCTGGTGATGCAATGGGGGTATGTGGATTTATGCGTTCATTTTTCTGAAGATAATTATCTTGGTTACTATGACGGAAGGTGATTTCGGACTTGGTCAGCCCTCGGATATATATAGAAGGTAAGCCAGTGGCTATAAAAATGCAAAATTTAGCATTGACAATGGGAAGTCGTTTCAGAAAATCACTCAAAACCTTGGTGAAAAAATATACATTAAAAGGGAGAATGGTCTCCAAACCAGGAAAACTTTGCAAAAAACTCGAAAAGTATGTATCATGTGGATATGGTGATAGAATTTAGATGTAAAGATTTATGTAATATGCCAAGACGAAGCCAATAAAAATGCGTCCATTATGTTTTCCACATCCGATGCCGGTGAATCCTGGGAAAAAGCGAAGGTGGACTTTATTTTGAGTGGAAAACTGAAGTTTTCCGCCCGAGACCCTGATTCGGACAACATTCTTACGCTAGAAAAAAGGACACAAGTATGTCAAATTATGTTCCTTTAAAGTTTAGACGCTTTACGTATCTGAAGATGGCGGAAAGAATTGGCGACTTGCTCTTCATGATGTTCATGATTTTACATGGTTAGTTATTTTTGAGTCTGATAATTACTTAAAGGTCCGGATTTTCTGTGGATGATCCAAAAACGATCTATGCTCTCCATGGAAAGACATCTGGGAAATGTATGTTTGCATTTGATTGAATTTGTACTCTTTTGATGAATTCATTTGATGACCCAGTCGTTTTGTTGACTAGTAAAGAACCTAAAAAAATTCAGAAGAGCAGTTTGCAAGCATACGTAAACTAAGTATAGTAATTCATCACTCGCATTAATGCAGATATACGTCTCCAGTAGTGGCCCTTGTTTTTTATTTTATCTTATCATTTCATGGCAATCAATATAATTTAGTAGTTTTAATCACCGCATTGTTTATAAAAATAACCATTAGAATGGTTTTCTTCGAAAATCTGAGCACTGATTTTACCGATATATGTAAATGTTATTTTGCTAGTTTTTGGTCCCATCACTGACCTTTTATAAAGTGAAGAATTTATTTGTTGCGGACCGCTTTTATTTTTAAGCCGAAACCGACAAGGATGTTCTGACGCTCTCGAAATCCGTTAATTGCGGTCGGTCATGGAACCCCATACTAAGTAAAGTGAGGAAAATGTGGGTACCGGAAAGTATGCAAAACGACGAATTTGCAGCTCCGGGTCAGGAAGGTCAGCCAAAACTGGGAAGATTTCTTTATGCGATGCATTTTGACGAAGATGAGTCCAAAGTGCAACTAAGTGTTTCCGATGACGGTGGCCTATCGTTCAAACGTGTTTACCTCCCAACGGTTGCACCGGAACGAGTAAGTATTGTTAGCTTTGATTTTCCTCGAACCACATGTTTTTAGTACCACATATTGAGGCTACGTATTTGGAAAAGAAAGGTCTACTACTAGTCTAAAATGACTAGGAGATTTCACCACGATATTTTGCCAGTAAGGTTTCAATGATTTGATTCGAACTCCTTAAGACAGATTTAACTTAACACTGATGTGTACTGCTTCTGTGAAATTACTGTTTGAAGACGTATTAATTAAGAATAACTGAAACTAGTGAAGGTGTAAATGTGTGTATTTTTACAAGACATGCGTTCCTGACCTTGCTTTTCGAAAGCGTAGTGTTGTGGACATATTTTTAAGGTTTCTCAAATTATTCAAGGCTTATGGTCTGGATTTCCCTTCTAGACTAATAATTTTTTCCATTTTTGCAGTTTTTTAACGTCTTGGAGGTCGAGGAGGATTTCGTCTTTCTTCACGTAGATGAGCCAGATGGCAAGTATTTACATTCCTTGAATTATTGCATATAGTATCAAAATCCTGCTTAGTTGCTGAACCAGGGTGAAAACGTTAATATTTGCCGACAACAATGATTTACTTTTCTGCAATTATTTTGTGATTTTTGGGGAGAATACTTGTGTTGCGTAAAAAATTGGTTATAATTATTGCTCTTATTGTTTTTATACTTATAGTGGGTTGCTTTATTCTACTTTAATGGACTTGCTGCTTGCTTTATTTTTAAATATTATTTTTTCCAATCGTAGTAAAACGATCTGGCAAATTTCTGGGTCTCCTAATGTCGATGTTCCCACGGTTTAACGTTGAAACTTGCCAATCAACAAGGTTGTATGCACATTTTTGAAGATCTCATTCGCCTACATATGCCTGGGCTAAGCGCTTTATAGGAACATTCTAGAATTTAGTATATAACTTGAGCAGCGATGTCCGATTCGTCTCTTCTGGGAATCGCCTACATAAGACATTGAAAAAAACGTATTCTTAAACGATCAAACCGTTGACTTACTTAACACAACGAGAATATGAGAGTATTGTTGCAGCCAGGACTTACTGTTTCACATCCTCGTTATTTATTTGAACCATGCCTTAACAAACTAACGGTGGAAAGCCCGAAAAAGGTGAGAAACTTTGTAAAAAAAATTGACGCATGTGCAGTCTTTTGTGTATAACCATTGTCTTAAAAGCGAGACAAAATGAATCACAGCAAACAAAGCAATATATGTTCATCAGTATTTGAAATCTTATTGTCCAATCTAAAACCATCGCGTTTTGACAAGCATCGCTTTTACTTCTTAATGCAACTCTCTGATAGTTGGAGCTTACAGTATATTTTTAGCTCGAAATTTCAAGTAAATTTTGCTGAGACTGCAACACACTGAATAACTTTTCGCATGAAGACTGACTTATGACATATATTTCCTCCACAGAATACCTTAAACCTAAGTTACTCTTACTGAAAGCGCTTCCGTGCATAATCTTAGTGCCAATTTCGATCGAAAACACTTTTTGGAGCACTCAATTAATTCAGAAAGTGAGTCCAATTGAGTTCACTGATATCCTGAAACCAACTGAATATCACAAAGTTGCGTAGTGCGTTTGTTTAGATACAGAATAAAATATCGTTTATGCACCTGGATGCGCTCGAAAGTAAACAAAGTTTTGCGTAGTTAATTCCTATGATGAGAGTATAAAACAACTTCCCATGGCAAGTAACACCCAACACGCTAGTGATGGTTTTCATTGTTCGGTAAACAAGTAGTGGTTGTTTCTCATAAAATTGCTGCAGATGCAAGTAAAGCACTAATTAATTGAAGAAGACGTGGTTCTCATCATGGAAATATTTATCCACGTGTTTATCAGTCACCGAATGTCACTTACTACTTCCTTAGCCTATTAAAGAACCGAATCCCTTCAGCGACCCTTAGGCAAATGTCACAAGGAAAGATCGCTCATTCTCAGGCAGTCGCAAACGTTCAGTCGGTTCCAAAAAATCAAATCCCATTGACAATATGATTTCATTTTAGCAAAGCCTTGATTCGTGTCTATACTTCCCTAATTGTCTTTCCTAAAAACAACCTGATCAAACTTTCAAATAAATCCGTGTAAATAGGGTATGCATTTCTCGTACTGATAATTATTATTCTTTTCTTGACTATTGCAGTTTGTTTTGTGATTAAGTGTTCCATCATAGTGCCGTTTTCTTGCTCTTGTGGGTAGTTCCTAAAAAGCCGAGGTGTTTTTATCACTCGTAAACAACAAAAACTCTTTCTTAAAAAACTTTGGAACGGTAATAGTGAGGAGTCATAAGTCGACAACTTGAAGGTAAATATAAAAAGCACTAACTAGCATAAGTGAAATGTAGGCAGTGTTCAATTGTCATCCTACGATTATGGAGCTTTGTATATACTTCCGTCTCACAAGTCTGAGAACTTCCGATTCCAGTGTATAATGATGTGCTATCGTGGCGGTCTGCATGACAACGTTCTTCGAGACGTATTAGAGGCTTATTTCAAAGTTTCACTGTATGCCTCACTCAAGCAGTCATCTCTGCTGCGAGTAACACCGTGTTTTCATTTCTATTTTCTATACCCTGAGGAATTTACAGATTCCAAAGCCTTGCCTAGTAATTCAGAACATGGCATTTGTTATAGCCCGACAATGCTGTGTTTTATTCGATGTTAACCCCCCTCTGGCTAGCTTTTGTAGGATTGTGCGCGCACATGCGCCACCCGACTGACATTACGCAGTCAAGCCATGCTATGAATTGGCCGGGGCATGTTTTGACTTCGTGTTTTTGCGTGAATGAACACATGTCTGTTGTCGCATGATCTGCAGATCAAGCGAGCCACCTCCTCTGCACACTGCTGTTTGGGGATTTAGATAGGGGAAGGCCAGGGGTAGCAGTGGAACACCGGCTTGTCTCTCATAATTCCAGCACTCGAGTGCGAATTGAGGATACACGAGAGAGGGAGAGAGTGGCTGATGATGGAGGTGGACCATTGACTACACCCACAGCTGTACTGAGGCTGCATTTTTCCTGCCTATACCAGTCTCTCACAACATCCACGTTAGCCGTTGGTAGCGTGTATCTACGACTCCTATAGCTCCATGGCGCTGTTCATGTCTCCGATTCCCCCCCCCCTTCACCCTCCCCCTCGGCTGCAGAACAGCTGGCCAAAAAGGACACACCGGCTCATGGGAAACCTTCTACATTTTCTGCCTCCACCCCCGCCTTGTCCTTCAGCCAGAAAAATGCGGTTTTGCACGTTTTCCCCCACAGTTTGCGTCAGCGAATGCCCTCTGCCGTGTCAGTTTTGACTTGCGAGATTCCTTTCACACTTTTGCTATGCGGAAGGAATAAACTCAGGCTCGGGCGGTGCCGTCATAAGTTATTGCAGCGATTTTCTCGGTGTCCTGTTTTTAGGACCGCTGAATGCACGAGATGGCAGAAATTTCGTCTTTTGCTTTGAAAAGTTGGGTTATCTTTAAGACTAGAAGGGCTAGCATGACAGTAGGCCAAAAACAGTAGAAAAGCTGAGTCCGCTCCACGTCTCTGGCATCCCTGAATGACATTAGATTGCTTGTATCCCTCAAAACAACATGAGGATCTTCATCTTTCTACTGCAATATGTGGACATGGTAACTGGCTAATAAAATGCTTAGTATTGAAAATATGATACGCGGACTGCTTTGTTGACTGTGTTTAGTTTAAGGAAAGGGGTTTCGTTGCAATTCTTTGGTTTCTTTAAACCCTGTACTGCATATGCTATTAAACCAAACAAACGCACTCCCTAGTTCGGAGTGCTTGGCGTTGTTTACTGTTTGCAAAGCGCAATACGGTCCATTAGATGACTTCAGGGATATAGCCTGATTGAAGACGCTGGTTTCGTTGGGCATTTTTTTCTTCAAATTTTCATCCAAGCGATCGTAAGCTGGATTTGGAGGATTCCATTTATTAGACTGAATGAGCCTTAGATTAAGACGTTGATGAGTGGTTTCAATATTATAAACCCTGACCTTTTCACAAATGAGCTAGAATATGGCTGCTGTGGAGTACAGGAATTTCACGTGGCCTCACTGCTCCTGATGGGAATCAGCTGGTGGTGACCTCGTAGATCAGATGGTTCAAGTGCACAAAAGGGCACCATGAAGATTGGATTTATAAGATCCATATTACGCTTTTAAGGAGAATTTTCGGTCGGTTGGTCTGACACCGCTAGGAAATACAGACGAGCTCTTGACAAAAGGCCGCGAGAAACTTGCACGACTCTGTCTTGTTTCAGTAAAGTTTACTATAGTTTACTAAAGTAAACAGTAACGTATAGTATAATGTAGTATATATTATAGGCAAAAATAGATTAGCAACTAAATCAACAGAGACTGGAACGGCCATTTCTGGCTTATTAGTCGTAATCAGCCAACCATGCCTAAACTCGTGTGTCGCAACCTCGGAGGCTGGAGCCTGTGACCTTATTGGCTAGAAGTTCAACGTTCTAGTCACTACGTCTCAGGATAGTTGCCTTATTAGTTTCGATCGGTAATTTACATAATAGTGTATTGTATATATTCCCATTTATTGCTCATTTTCCATGCTATCGGGTTTCTATTTTCTAGGGCAAACTTAAAGTTGCGAACACTTGAACTTATTGTAGTTTTTAACCTATAGTTCAAATGTATTCAGTTGTTAATTTAGATCTGCTAATTATCGCTGTGGACAGTTTAAATTCGAAGAAGTAGACCCATATTTTTTCTAGAATTCTACTTTAAATGGCTATTTTTGACTAGATGACAAACTCGCTGGAATGTCCATGATGTTTTCACTGTAGTTGCTCTTTTCATTCACCACTATTGGTCCGTGCAGTTTAAAGCTGCATCTTATGACACAAAAGGAAAACTTCAATGTCGGCTTCGATAAACTGTGTACAGACGATATTTGAAAAACAAAAGAGGTGAAATAAAACCAGTCTCCTAACCTCCATCTCAGTTCGAACATCGTTTCGCCAATAATTTACAGTTATCTTTATATCAGTCCATTTTAAGCTCTTGCGTCCTCCATGAGACTTGTAGGTAGAGTGGTTCGTGATCTACTTAATTCCGACCTCTGCAACTTGCTTATGAGTTTTTTTCTTGAGGCACCATCTTGAGTGCTTTGCTCTGATGGAGCGGGACTTTGTAAGTCCTCCGGGTTTACTGTTAGCAGCAGAGTAAAATGGTATAATCCGCCCCCCCCCCCACATTTGACCATATTCAAGTTTCCTTGAAAGACTGATCTGTACTACATTGACATAGGGGATAATTTATATTTCTGCGCGTAAAGTAAAAGGTCAATAATTGGGATGAGAAGGTTTAGCATGCGATTGAATGTCCAAAGGGGGTTGGAGGATTATGCTATCTGAACCTGCTGCTAACAGGAAAGTGTTTTCGCGAATAATCAGGCCCTGCCCTGCCCTCACCTTATTTTTGTTTTGAATCCCACCGAGGCTAGCGTCTTTTGGATCAACCAAATTCAGTAAGCTTTGAATCGGACAGCTTTCATACAGTGTATATGTCTGAGAAGCAGGCCACGTGATGACTTTTGCCTGTTACTTGCTGACTAGGACGTAACGACTAGTCAGCACTAGCGAAGACGCGGCATGTATCCTAGGCAGATAACCTGTCAGTCCGAGTTTTAGTAAACTGCGGAAAAGCAACACATGCGTTACACTAACATCCTGCTAAACCGGTGACCGTTTAATCAAGTGACTTAGTCATGACATAGATATTATGACCATATCACATGGTGTTAAGTCCACACGTTCGGTCCAGCCTACTGATACCCACATCGAGAGAGCACAGCGAATTTGAGAAAATTGCTTTGAATGCATGTAGCTAATCAATCCATTTATTTTGTAGCAAAATAGAGTAGTATGAGTTGCATTTTCTATGAGATACAAAAAGAAAATATGAATACCGAGGGAGACTGAGATGACCATTTCCGTCGTATTAACCATTGTTAACCAATCTCCCTCAACCCCAGATTCGCAGGCCTGCGATTCCGACCCCCATTCTTTGGCCATGCCAATTTCCTTTGTGTCTGTCGGTAGACCCTGCATTTACATCTGCTTGCTGTACAACTGCCGGCGAGGGTTTTAATTAAGTCCCAAGGCACAACGGCTCGAGCATATCCCGTAGTCCAATCATTGAATGCTTTTTCAGCGCAGAAAATAAAAATTCTGCAAATACCGAAGCGTACGTATGAAGTATAAAGGCTGTGCTTTGCGATCTTTTGGATACGAAGGATACAACCTAAATGCGAGTGTCGTTCGCAGTTTATTCTTTGCCCACCTAGTTACTTATCATCGATTCAATATCGATATTGACGGCGTTTTCCTTAGGTCTGCATAAATTTGCTTCGTTATCTCGAGACTTCCCTTCGAGCAGAACTGTTTGTTGCCCTAATTAACGTCGAGGGGTCTGAAAATTGCTCTAGTTTGCGACGGTGGCCATGAAATGACACCGTGTGGCTCCATCTGACCCATTTGCGCATCTTAAGTTAAGATCCTAATAGTAGCGAAAATTCGATTTCCAGGTGGTAAGTCAAAAAGACAATGCGCGTTCACCAGGCGGCTGGTACGGCCATCGCTATCACCTAGAGACGCGAGCTATGCAGAGTGGTTCAAACTGCATTGGTAGACTGCGCTCGCGGATGAAAGGAGCAACATCTAACGAGAGCCAGGAGCCAGAGTATTAACTCTCTGAAGATGGATAGATGAGACCACTATCCGAAACGTCAGATAATAAATAAACCTCTCCCGGTTAACTCCCTTGCTCATTCCAAGTTAAGATCGTTCAGATAGGATTGGCTTGTCACGTTTTGCAGTTTCCATATCCTTCTCATCCTCCACTGCAAAACTTGCCATCACAATCAACGACCATTAACTGGCTTTTGCTGAACCACTGCCACGAGACGTGCATAACCAGATGACCGGGTTTTAACGTACACCGCAGATAAAACAGATGGACGTAAATCCTCTGTCTTGCAGAAACCAGCGCTCCTATTTATTTCCAGTCAGCCATCTGGAGCATGACCGAATTCTGCATAGTCATTCTTAAGAAGCACAAAACGGCGAAACCACCGAAGAAGTTCGCATAAGCAGTATTTTATTGGTCCTGTATCGGGCATATAATGTTCCTTAAGTAAGCACTGTCGGAAGTTCCATTCAGCAGAAAATCACGCACTTCGCAATGCACACAGATAGAGAAACTGACAGACCAAATTTTGCCTGTCATTAATTCTTAAATAGAAAAGGTACTGTTAAGTGCAGTCTGCTCTTATGCGAAAGCTACGCCTTAGGTCAGCCACCTGACATCTACTCCTGGCCTGTTTATGCACGTCCACATTGACATGCAGTGCAGTGAAATTTCTTTATGCTGGCCGTCTCTGTTGGTGGTGCAGAAAGGAGTAAAAGCTGCAGGGAGAGGAACTCCTGTATTGCTCTCTTCGGGCCGAAAGTTCAAACTAAATTGTAAAAAAAGTGGAAGTGACGCTGGACGAGGAGCGACGTCCGGCCTCCCGCCACCCTTCTAGATTCCCGGTTCGAAATTTCAGCTACTAGACTGTGCAGACGGTAGGTGCTGTCCTAGAAAAAAAGAGATAACATGAGGGTTCTCGCGTCAGCATTTGAATGGCAAAAGCACAGTTAAAGTGAAGACCCCGGGAAAGTTGGTGTTAGACAAAGTTAGAACAAGGCCGCAGATTTGCCATACTTTTAGGCCCCGTCCATTTTTCTTAAATTTTAAAAGCGTTTTGCGGTGTTATGCCGTATCATCAAACAGAAGCGGAGGAGTTTAGCCCGAAATGTCACAAACAAGCTGATGGTGAAACTTGAACTTTATCCAAAGACAACCGCTGGGATATGAAACAGAGGAAAAGCGTGTCGCAATCTAAGCAGAATTTTTTTCGATTTTCCGCTTTTGTTAAGTCTACTCTGCATACCTTGGCTGCGGTCAAGCAGTTAAATGACTTTTATAAGCAATCAGTTTACAAAGCTTTTTCTCTACTCCATATCCAAACTAAAAATTCACTCAAAACAATTGCGTTGGAAAGTTTTTCAAAAATTTAAAGATATTATATTCAGCGTTTATTCATAATATCGATTATGACTACCTTATCTTGCAACTATGATGTATGATTAATCATAAAACGAAGAATACACACAGAAGCATGATCCATTTAAAAAAGTTCAACTAAAAGATTGCAAACTGATTCTCTCCAATGGCATCATTCAGCTTAAGTCTTATTCGAAGTTGCCACACTCTCATCTTCTAACATTTTCTTGTATTTGAAAGTTTTAAAAGGTGAAATTTTTCCATAACTTGGAGAAAAGTGGACATGTTTATAGTGATTCAAAAGTCAAGTGACGTCTTCTTCCCATTTTTACCTAAAGACAGTCCGATGCCATGCTTTCATGTTTTAGTTTCAAGTTGCACTCCTTATAAAAGTGATCTAAAACACAGACCAATAGGCCAGCCAGTTATTTTTTATCAACCAAACTCGAAAATGGTAGAAGGTTTTTGTGAATGTGAATGATTAATTTGACGTAGGTTCGAATCCCAGCGTGGCTGCCGAGCTCTTCAAAACTAGGTCAAATGAAAACCGAAAGTGCTTATTAATCTTTAACGTAACTACTGTTTAAAAAAGTACATTTAGTTCTGTGCTTCGGATTCTCGAGTCACGTGGTCACGGACGGTCACTATTGAGGACGACCGTACCGAGGAGCTTAACTTGATGAACCTGTGTTCAGAAAAGAAGTCTTGCAAATGAAAAAAAAACGTCCAATTTGTAGAATTTTTTTCATCCAATTACGAATGCTCTTATGAAAAAAGAATATTGATTGACGCGTTAAGCGGTAAAGAATGCGAAGTTAATGTTAGTCAATCACGCAAGCATTGATTTAACTGATTAGCCAGAAAATTAATTAGAGCAGTCTTATATCAAGTTAAAAGCATTTTACAAGATTCATTATTAAAATTCGTGATAGGACCTGTTAGAATTGTTTAACGCACCAAGCTTACAAAAGCAGTTGGTGACTTAGGAGTTTTTCAAGGGATCTGCTTTAAAGAACCTTTAGTGAGGCAGAAAACTTTCAATAACCTTCCTACTAGAACTATTGTATTTCAAAAAGTTTTAAGTTGAGAATGAGGAGACAACTTTATCGATGGGACACTATGTTTATTTGCCTGACGTTTCGAAATCCGTCGCGGATCCATCTTTAGAGAAATACTCACAGAACCGTAGCAGAAACAGTTAGTGTGTGCACAGGGCTCCGCCGTAAAATGAAAACGCACAAAAAAGATCGATAAATGCGCTGGGCGTGTTCTGATTCGTCGCGTCAGCCATGACCATCTGGCCTTGTGGTGTTGGCATAAGATGATGTAGTGGCCGTCTGTTCTCCGTACGGCGATTTGCTTGGGCCAAATTTAGTCTCAACACCGAATATGGATTGGGTAAATCGTCGCATTTGTTAATGGATTGGGGGCCCGTGAACCATGACTCAAGTAATTCTCGGCTTATTCGACTATCACCTCTTGCGAGAATTTCGGCCTCATAAAATTTTAATGTATGGCCGGGTCTCATCGACTGAGCCGTAACTTTAGAATTGGCATCATGTCGCCTCACTGCTGCCGCGTGTTCGGCAATTCGCGTCTTGAGAAGCCTGACAGTTTCGTCGACGTAGTTGCTTTGCCCGCAACTGCACTAGATCCCGTAGACAACTCCCTATGTTTTTTGCGATGACAGGGGGTCTTTTGGTTTCATAATCTGCTGCCTTATGGTTGCTTCCGGCCTGTGTGCGACTCCAACTCCAAGTGGTACGAGAAGGCGGCCGACAGTCTCCGATACGCTACGGTTCTGTGAGTATTTCTCTGAAGATGAATCCGCGACGGATTTTGAAAGCCAGGCAAATAAAAATAGTGTCCCAGCGATTGAGTTGCCTTCTACTTCTTAATTACTTCCTGAGACTCGCATGTTTGCTTGTATTCGCAAGTTTTATGTTTCCAAACAACAAAGAAATTAATAAAGTCCCATTGCCAGCTTCAAAACCATGTGGAATTTCCAACTGGTTTCTTTCGACTCAAACCGAAGCTGTCCTTTTCTTGCTCAACGATATTAAAATTTCTTCCTAAAGTGTGGGATGATATGTGTCTTGATATACTTACAGCCTCTTCTAACAGACCTCGTGCATTTGAATTTTGTCAGAAGGCTTACAGAGCAAAGCTTGTGGTTTCCATAATTCACCCAAGTCAAGTACTTTCCCTTTGTTCAAAACGGTCTTTTTATGCTAACTGTGTATGTGAACGACTCTAACTCGATCACATTTATTTTAGAAACGGATACGATTGAGACGTATTTTTAGTCACTGCTCACAGGAATTAAAAATGAGAGGACGTAACAAGGGCCGTTGTATAACTCTCTTCCCGTCCTATCTAATTTACCTTCCTTTCAAACAAAAAAACATTGTTTGTCCACTTCTGCGAATGCATGAAAACCCTCTATCTTTGTACAATGCACCGGAAAACGAAGATCCCTACTAAACCCCACTAGGAGTGCACGCCTTGACGTTTGCTTGAACTGTGGGTAGGCAGGCCACCGTAGTCTGAAAGAAAGCAGTCTTGCAGATGCAAAAGTAGTAAGATTTGTCTCGTAGCGGGTCAAATGAAGTGTAAAATTACTTGAATTGACCTTGTTTAGTGAAGTATTCGAATTCTCTTTTTGTGCACTCATTTGCTGTCACGAAAGTACTGATACAGTTTATCGACATCGAACTTGTTTGATCTTCTTCTGACGATGTTACTTCTGTGTCATTTAAAAAAATATATAATAATACACTCAATATTTTGCAGTAACTAGGTAACATTTTAGTGTTTCACTCCTTCCTAACCACTAGGGACCTGCCTAGTGTGTTTCTTAGCTGTAACAAATGTGATATAGCACAGGTCAGCCATTTCGAGAAATTGCCTCATCTCTCCGCGCTATTACACCCAGCTCATTTTTCGCGACAGGGCGAAATATGTTTATCATATGGGAATATTTTATTGTCAAATTAGCATGCTTTTTATGCCTATTGATCAATTTTTGAGCGATCTTCAAGATTTGTTGTGGTTTTTACAACTAACTCTGTGTACAAATGCCCTCTTCCACAGATACTGGTTACGGGACGCTCTATGTATCCGATTCCACTGGTACAGTTTTCTCAGAGTCTCTGAGACGTCACCTCTATCCGAATCACTCGCCTGTGACTGACTTCTTCCGTGTAGCCTCTATGCGTGGCACTTTTCTGGCTACTCAACTCAATCCGGACAGCACTCTACGTACGGTTATTACCCACGACCGCGGTGCGACCTGGAAACCTCTGCCCATTCCCGAAGGCATGGAGCTGCAATGTGGTGGTGGTGGGAACCAAAGCAGCACTGGGGCCTCGTCCGACCCTGCGGGTGAAGACGCCAACTCGCAACGCTTTCGTTCACCCACCTTGCCGGTGTTTTCCAGTAGTTCACCTGACGCCACGCTGGCTCAAAACGGTACCTCCGCAGCAACCATAAAGGATGCATCTCCGGGCTACAAAAAAGTGAGTGCAAGTTGTCTGCAACTGAGAGCTTTTGAGTGCTTCACGTTACTGTCTTGCAGCTGAAGAGCGAGAGAGAGATATGAGAAAAAAAGGCTGTTGCTCCCCGACCTGCGCAGATTTAGCATTATATATGTTTGATGGCGATTTCGAAGTTGCTGATCTGAGGCTGAAGCGATCGCGCTTGTGAGTCCGGCATTCAGTAAAAATGTATCTTAGCGTAAATCTCAGTCCTCCTGTACACGGAAACGCGGCAGAACTGGTTAGTGAGGGTAAATAGGCGACAAATATTAATTCCAGTCTTTGCTGTCTTTGTCTTTATCGGCAAAAGTAGCTTATGTAGCCCCACTCATATACCCCTATTCCCAGCATTTTTTCCTACTAAACGGTGGTTATAGAGTTATGTGAGGTGGGGAAATAGGAAAGGCAGAGAGATAAATTTTTAGAAGTAAGTGTTAAGTGAAAAGATGTAGTCGAAGTTGCTTCCCGCGGCCGCTGGGAGCAGGTTGTTCCGCGTGAAAATTGAAGGTTTGCGCGGCGCTTGGCACCGCGGACTATACTAATCTAACTCCACAACGGTAAGTTGGACCACAGGTAAGTTAAAGTAGACGACCTCCTAACCACCATTTTAATTTTTCGGGAAATTCAAGAAACCTGCAATTGGATAATCGGGTTTTTCCGTTAATAAGTTAAGTTAAGTTAATAAGTTAGGAATATCTAGAGATATAAATCAACAAAACTTCTACATACAGTAAAATAAAAATGCATTTAGCATTTATTAAAGTATATTCCACTGCGTGTCCTAATTCTCCGCCCACAAAACCAGATAACCATCGTTTCGTAGGCGAACATGCAGGTTGTAGGGATTAATGAGTGGGGCTTCATAAGCTACTGTTGTCTCTTTATCACTTATCCGTATACACAATAAGTGGGTTTCAGAAGACGGCAGAGGTGACCGCATAATCCTCTATGAATGGGACAAATTCAAAAACTGTTTTGGTGGGACATTTTATTATCTCACATCCTTGTTAAGCTACTCTTCAACTTTTCCCGAAGTGTCGGGATTCATAATTTGTATTTTCTCTATCTAGAGTTCGAACTCATAAGGGCATCCAAACTTATTCAGTAGCCTCCAATGGCGATTTGTGTTAACAGCATAAAATTATTTGGTAAAATAACCGAAATTAGAATTAAAATTAATAAACACCTTTTTGAACTTCTCCTTGAGGCGTTGCTCAAAGGATAATGAATTTGGCTGCGCCCTCTTTAGTGGACTCAAACTGACTCACCGATTCTTTCGGCAGTTCTAACTACAAAGCACATAACATAATAAGAAAGGAGCACAGAGTTATATGTCACTTTACCAAGAAGTTTCCTCAATTATAATCGCAGCTTTTTCGATTTCACACTTTTTTCCAGAAGTGCGATGTGGCGCATTCATTGAAGACCTGTTTGCACATTTGTAATAAAGGATGGGGTTTCGCAGATGTTGATAGCAAAGGTGATTTTACACGGTTGACTGTCAATGTCTATTTTGATTGCCTAGTTCACATATATGAAAATCAGTTTCTAAACTTTGGTTTGCATGGTACACCCCGCACGCGTGATAAAGTTGGCGAACTGCAGGTTCTGATTGGCTTAAAAGGCCGATGCTTTGTTTATTCGACAACATTAGGATTCTTTTGTAATAACCATGTTTTCTAGCAGTTAAAGAGGCAGTTGGTTGTATTTTGACATGTTAAATACAAGCGGGTCTTCAACAGCTGCTTGGACTGTTTGTTCGACGATGTTTCCACTGGTGCTTTGATTCAGGAACCTAACTACAAGACAGTGGCCGCAAGCAAACTTATTCAGTGACGATTGATGCTTGCTAGGTCACAATGACATCGTCGGGATTTGCTGCACTTTATAAGGCAGTCGGGATAATGGTGACTTGTATGGCCGCCTAAATAAGACACAGGAAAAAGAACCGCGCACATCACATGTGACTAAGCGTCAACTTCCGAGGAACTTGGACTTAGGATTAAGGTGCGGCTTGGGGTTAAGGTCTGAGTTGAAGTTAGGGTCAGAATTATGTTAAAGGCTAAAGTTTGAGTTCTTGCTGACTGTAGGGTTTAGGTTTAGGGTAGGACTAGGCTTAAGATTAAGGTGGCAGTGACGTCTTATGTTAGGGTTAAGACATGGGATTATTTGCCCTCCCTGAAATGTATCGCCACGTCATCTATTTTAAGTAGGCGGGACTCTCCTATATCCGTGTCATGGTTAGGTGGCCATACAAGTTATTCTTATCGCAGTCAGCGTACCAGAGCTCAACCCTCCACACCCTGGTAGCACAGTCGCTGCTAGATCAGACTTGCTCAAAACCGTACGCAGTAGAAGAAAAGGGAGCTGACCAAAGCGCCGAAGGCAGGTGAATCAAAGCGTAACCTTGTCAAAAACGTAGGTGAACCTGAAACTTCGGGTGATTATCACCGAACTCGAGATAAGGTTCTGCCAGCAGTAAAGATGATGATGAATAGGATGTTACTAACCCTCGATTCGGTAAACGAGGAGAAGGAGGATCCAGGCTGGCAACGCTGAAAAATGCAGGCTTATAATTTCGGAAATAGGATGGGCTCGTACGCATATAGTTTCCTAGATAGAAAGACTGTGTGAAATACACCGACTGGAACCGGTTGAGCGTACATTTCAGGGTTAGATAAGTTGAGTTTGACCTGGTGGATATGCAAACTAAAACATATCAGTTATATTAGTAACGTGCAGATTAGTGAGCATTTTCTCCGCCACATTTCGGAACAGCACAGGCAGAAATAAGGTGTCTCCACTGAGAGACAGCTAGACGGCCGCAAACTCTAGCAAAAGGGTGAATTAGAATAGAACACTGTCTCATCCCGATATTGGACTATATAAACCTACACAAAAGTACTTCGTCTGCATCTACTCCTAACAATGCCAAGTCTGCCAGTACGACGGCGCACCACTTGACGTTTCAAACGTCTCCGTAACATCAGTTGCCTTCCATGGCCAGCTGAGTCTCCAGACTCAGCGGGCTAATTCCAGAACACCGGAACTGCAGATGATTACCCAAATTAGGCTCCCTTTTGTAAATACCCGAAATACGATATAGTGGGCACAAAGTTATACTCTTTTGACATATGGATGAACCCGGATAGCCCTGTTAGCACCAGCTCCTCCAATCCCCTTTATGCCCCGCGGGGCACCAGACAGATTTGGCTGGGATAGAGGAGGCACAGGCGGGGATATTGTGGGGGCAATTCACCCATGTGGCCCATTCTTGCCCCCCCCCGTGAAAAAAATTGCACAGCGGACGCTCATTTTCGCTATATTGACCCGTTAAAACGGCTAACACACCCCTGACAGGACAGTCAGCTGTACCAGGTTGTAGAACATACAATGCAAGTTGTAAATTAATGAGGGTGGATATTTTATTGACAGATGACATATATTTGTACAGAAAGTCACTTTTCATTCTCAGGTGCTATAGGCAGGAGAGCTTTCATTGTCCGTATCGGGCTCCTGCAGCATAAACAAAACCACTTTTAACATATATTTATCGAAACGAATATGCCAGCATATGGCGACGGAAAATCCGAGGATAAAAATTCTTATTGATGGACGATATAGTAACCTTCTCCTCTGACAAAAAAAATCAATTGAATCGGAACACGCTAGCAATGCTACTGAACCCCAAAGTCGTAACCGAGGTCTACTCTTTACGTCATCGACCTGAACTTTTGATTCGTCTAGAGATAAACTCGTTTAAACCCTCTGGTTCGATAATACAGGAGTGGATCTGTCAAAATTGTGCCCCATGGTGCTCCTCATTTAGGGATGAAAAGTCGTCAATCACAAGAGCGGTAGGAACATAGACGCTTTATCAATAAGAGACCGAACACACAGTACTACTTGTTCATTTTAAAATCGAACAATAAACGACTTGAGAGTTAATTCAACCGGACCCTCCCAAGCTGTTTGATTTTAAAATTAAACACACTACTAAACAGGCGGCTCCATTAAGCCCTGTAAAGTTACTTCCGCCAAAAGGACTCCGAGTTAGACGCTGTCTGTATCAAATGAAAATGAAGGAAGCTAAGCAGGTTGTCTCCAACGTTGGCCAAGAACAAGCGTTTACATTTACAGCACTGGCAACCAGACGCAGGTTTCGTAAATCTTCACACGCTTATACACCTGCAGTGTGCTGACCCAATCGCCCTTGCAGTTAACGGACAGAAAAACTTCGGTTTACTACGCCATCAGACGCTTGTGTGGCGCTATAAGTTGTCAGCATTGTTTGGTCTAAGCGGGCGCCACGGCGGGGTGGCTAGAGAGGCACAATCGCAGCCAGGGGGCCTGTAGCCAAGCTTCGCATCCGGAGTGTTCGATGAGTCACCTCTGCTCCGTCTAGACATCTCAGCTCTCCGGGGGGTGTGCGCATCTGGCTGCATTTGATCCCTTCAAGCTGCCGTTTGCCTCTGCTGCACGTTCCTGTAGGCTGTCGGAATCCCAAGCGAGGTCATTTTACCTCTAGCAAACAACCCCTCTTTGTCCCGGTGCCAACACGGCTGACTTGTGTTCGTTTCGCTGGACTTTCACAGATGCACGTGATGGCGTCGAGCTCGGAGGCTGCAATTCATTTTAATCAGAATTTCGTCAGGCGCCTTTTTGTCGCTACTTTCGTCCTCGTCGCCGTCGTGGTGAGAAAAGCTGTTGACACAGTTGGTAGTACGCAGGCACAGTCAAGGTTGTTCGGTTTGACCACGCGGTCACAGACGGACATTTATTCTCGCTTGTCGCAGACATGTCGTCTTAGATAATTGAAGGAACACCGAAAGTATGTTAGACCGTTGATTAGATTTAATCGCTGAGTAAGGCTATACCTTATATGACCCTTATAAATGACATGTAATATATCAACGCCCGTCCAAGTAAGAAATACTGCCATGCGTACAGTAACACATAGTTACTACTAACTCTAACCGTACATCTGAATATATTTGCCCAGGAAATCGACGCGAAGACACCTGTATTGAGGGCGTTGTTTGTTTAAATGTCCCGTTTACGTGCCGTATACATCATCCTTACCCATCATCTGTTTAAGGTGCCTTTAATATGCGTTTATATATCCACGGATTGGCTGTTGCGTTCTCCGACAACAAGTTGGGAAGTACCCATACCATTATTTTACAGTATTTTTGCTGACTGTGTTATCGGTCCGCTATCGACGCGCTGGTGTAGTTGGCTTAACTTAAGTGGCTCGTTGCAAGAAGGGTATAAGGAAGGCGGCTGAATGAATGTTTGGCCTCTGTAGGAAGCATATGTTGACCCTTCCATCAGCTGGCTATTTAATTTGATTTAACCCTTATTCTTCTGTACGTGCGGCAGATACATTCAGTTTCAAATACAAAAAGCATAACAAAAATTATCTTATTATGCCGGGTATTTTCAGTCCGGGGGATAATTCTGAGACGGAGGACGGTTTGGAGGATCGTCCTTTGAGATTGGTGCCCTCTTACAGACTAATTACACGCGTCAATTATTCCGTAGGCTGAATAAGCCCTCCGCAGTTGTTGTCAAGCCCAGCTACGAGAAAGCTCATTAACATGAGACGAAAAGCCTCCGAACTGACAAACCGAAGAAACTTCACTTAACGACCTGAAATTTTGAAAGAGGACGTGTCTTCAAAAAGGTCTCAATTTTCACAAGCAATAAAAATACTCATTATGTCTTAATCGAACATCTAGCATACATATTTGTTAGGCTGAGTCATGCCACTCCAGTCTGCAGGCAAATTTTCATCCATGCAGAGTTGGAGGTCTTAGTATTGGCTGAGATACACCGTCCTTTAAGCTAACAAAGAGATAGACTAGATTTTTCACAGAAATGTTAATATTGCGAAAATTTCTGAGCTTAATCCATATATAACAATCGCCTTATTTTCTGCAGGAGGTGAAGAGAGCCTAGTGCAAAGGGACTTAATCAGTCACAGAAAATTTTTTAAATACAAAATTCGATACGATAGGTTAATATGAGATTTAAAATGTAAAGTTTTAAATTAATACCACTGGCCAGATGGATTTTATTTGCTTACAATTACTCCTTCGAAAAACAAATATTTGCTTTTCTATAGACTCCTCAAGCAAACGATGGAGTATTTATTGAACCATGTATGCTAATGTGCTTAGGCTCAAAATGTTATAAATGTTGCCTCCTTTAATAGAAGACTTAACAGCAAGTGGACGCATTGGCATTTCAAAAGTCGGTGAATGCTTTGTTAAACAGCTTTCGGAACTGGGGTTCTTCTGGCTATATTGCTGTTTATCCGTCCTAGGTTTTCCAATAGGTCAGCTGGAGAACGTTAACTGTGTATTCCAAGTAGAGTTTGAAGAAAATAGTTCCATAGACCAGCGTAATATTTGGTCTTATCATTGGTTCCTTTGTTTAGCTTCTAAATTAATGGTCATAGGACGGGGAAAACACGAGGAATGTTCTGTGAAAGTGAACGAATCGAGAATGAAACCCACAAAACACGGTCTGCTCGGTAGCGGACTGGATTTTCGTCTAGAAACGCGTGTAGTCTAGCAAAGTGCCTTTGACTAAATCACGGAATGGGCCAGTTTTGGAGCAGCACTCGTGACAGGCCACCATCTTATCACCTTGCACTATGAGCTCTGAGTTTGGCTGCGTTATCGTGCTCTCCCATGTTTTCAATATCGGGTCGTCGAGACAGTCGGGGATGTGTCAGACTCTTCATGTAGGATTTGTTGATGGATGAATTACGATGACTGATCACGGCGCACTGCGAGCACGAGAAGAACAACCACCCTGCCCGGATGACTCTCCAACTGTCTCGCGAGTGAGACTTCCCCGATGTGTGCACGGGAAGAAGGCGAGTAGTAATTATCTTTAATTAATTTCTTTATCGTCGAACTTAGCAGACAAAACGGGAAGTGCGCCGGGGGAGGGGGCGGGAGAGGGGAACCCACTCCTGTAGCCTTTTAGGTAGTAGCGAATGAAGCAGGATTGCAGTGGTTAGGGTCTGGGTGATTTGAGTGAGTCAAATCTGTGCGTAATTTAAGCGAATAACAGGAAGTGATTTGTGGTTAACTTAAAATGTGCCACCCAAAATTAAAACTTCCATTATTTTTGATGTTTTCGAACTAACCAAGGCAAGTCCCCTCCGTAGTAAGTTGCTAAAGATGAGGCAGTTCGAATACGAGAGCGTACACCAGTTATCAAGCTCATTTTTGACTTAATCCAACCATTTGACCTCGCCAGGACGTCTTTGCGCGTTTTTAACCAATGTCCTCTTCTGCTGTTCCAGCCCTTTTCTCATTCTTTTCCATCCAAAGCTGTCAATCACGTTCCCTTCTGGCAATTTCGAGAAGGTATTACAGGTGTTTTTGCAGTCGAACGCCCATATTGATCTGCTTTCAGTGAACGCACACAGGTAGCTGCAGTCAGCTGAAACTTCGGGGCACAGTTTCGCTGGATGCCAGTTAAAGCAAGTAGTACTCTTTTTAAAAGTGAAAAGGATTGCTACTTTATTCCTGCTAATTGCAATGCTTCTTGCTTGGCATGTTTCCATGTCATCTCCGATCATCTAACTTTGAACCGGGAGTCGCTGTAGTCCACAGAACTAAGAACCTTCCTTCAGTTACCCGTGCAGTCTTCTAGCATAGTTCTTTTGGGCGCACAGGACTGGTTTGCTTAACCTGATTCAGTCGCTTCTGTCTTAAAACATCAAAAATGGCTGCACCTTTGACCTGTTAATGTAAATAGAACTGTCAATTCGAACCATAAACATATACCTAATATACCTTTGTGTATATTAGAAGAATTCTCTCTTCGTCAAAGCTCTCTATCAATAGTTCTGGTTTTGGATCACAATTAGTTTCAGATCATCCTGAAACTCAGGCAAATACTTCAGGGTTTTCTCTCTTTTCAAGCTATTCGGCATGCATATAGATTAACATTTACGTGTTCATTAAAACCTTCAGGATAAGACATTTATTATAAAGCATTTATTGGAGAATTGAGTTTTTGAATATGATTTCTTATGAATATTGCCGTTTTGGTCATACCTGTGGACGCAAACATGAAAGCATGAGTTTTCAAACATGAAAACTCACTGCCGATAAAAATGAACGTAACAACAAATGTCGCATATTTAAATACTTCCCATACTGAGTTGCCTTTTAAAAATATTTTAATTAGATGTTCAGCTGAGTAGTGTCTGCATAGTTTAAACCGGGGAACATCGACAGACTTTTTGATTTTCCTGAAAATAAGTGATAACATATGTATGGCAAACCAAATAACTTAGTTTTATTTTCATTATATAGTTTATACAACTGCGCTTTTTAAAACTGTCAGCACTTTTTCCAGTCAAACCTATTCTAAGTTTCTCGTTTTATACCTGATTATTTACCATCCAATGTGGGCATTGAGTTACCAGTTGAATCGATAGATTGACTTGGTCTAAGATACTGGCGCCAAATGATTTTGTCTAAGTTTAGTTAGAGATTTTCTGAGGCAAAGGCTCCTTCTCTCAATAATTTCTGGTATCAGGTTGAATTGAGGCTTGTCCTGTATTTCAAACTTTAGCCAATTAAAATCGGCGTGTTCTTGAATTAGGAGAAACATATTAGAGACCAGTTAAGTATACACTCACACTTTCAAGTTTTTATGTAGCTTTGCAGAGGTGTATGATTTTTGCGAACTGTAACTTGTACACTTGTACACGGAATACTTTCTGTGGCTGCTTTTTAAAAGGAATAGGAAGCCGGCGCATGTTCGTAGGTTAGCTAGTCATGAACTAACCTTCTTATTTAGTTAAACTCGGGTTGACGGGTTGAGACAAAGTACTTGGATTAGGTAAATGTGTTTGTATACGGTTAACATGAACTTACTATATATGGGAAAATACCAACTGCTTTTAGTACACCAGAAACCCTGCCTTTGATTGTCAATGGTTGGGGAAATTGTATTTCTTTGGAGTACAGTCAGTTGAGAACATATGACCTGATAAACCGACCTCCTCTGTCAGACAGCAGTGTGCCCCGCAAGGTCATCGCCGGAATAATTTTTATTAAGGAGGAGAACTTGGAGGCTGAACTTGGCGTCTAGACAAAGAGATGACAAGGCGAGGGGGGGGGGAGAAATAGCACGAGCCCGGATTTTGTGTATGTCGATGCTGGCTGCTGTGCTTATGCGTGCACGTCATTCCGGTGGATGGAAAACCAGCGCTTGCACAGTTGTAGTTGTCTGGGCCGGTGAGTGTTGCGTGGGGGGGGGGGGGGGTTAAATTCGTATTTGGTTAGTTGCGGGTAAAATTGGCTTCTTCTGATGTACAGGAATAAAAATCCGTTCCGTTGGATGTGCCACAACCCTAACGTATTTGCATGACAGCCGCCTAGATGATAGAAAACGACAAGGTGGATTTAGATAAGGGTAAATGAGATTGAAATTAAAGACACTGACATAGTTTGCGTAGTCCCACAAGGCAACAGACTCGGTCTGAAATACTTAATTTAGTGGAGGTTACTAGGTAGGTAACAAACTGTCAACCTACTGATAGGTTGCAAGCTCTCAGGCATACGTTCAGCAATGGAGGGTTTGGCATATTTGCATAATTCCTTTGACCCAGTTGGGGAAAATTCGGCAGCTGCAATGGAATTCGAAATTCAGTACAGCCAATGCTCTGGCCACCTGAGCTACCCAGACCCAACCGGAAGCCGCGAGTTTAATCACACTTGGGTCAAGTTATCCACCCAGTCTACTGCAACATACGGAATTAGCCGATTCCCATACAGTAGGCTGACTACCCAAACAGAATTTCCTAAGCCATCAATATAAGATACATCAGAGGGCAGCTAGGCGCAATTCGTTAATAAAAGTTTTGGTAGATTTGAAAATTCAATTGATCCAGCTGTGAAAAATGGGGCAGCCTTGATGGCACTACTGTGCTTGTGTAACTGTACTACCAAGTTAGTATGCTATTCAAAGCACCACCGATTGGATCACTAAATGTCTCGGCGTTCAACTTGAATTACTTGATTGGCTTTTTAGAGCCTTAATTAATTGGACTTGTTTCTGTTGATGGTGAAAAATGCTACTCTTATATGAAATGGTTTTTTATCAACTGATCTCCTATCTGATTCTTTCCTCATATTAAATTAGTGACAAAATTTACTATCAAATAAGAGCACCCTAATAAATCCTCCAGAAATTAGGGCCTATTTTCGGTAACTGAAAACTTTTAGCAGCATTTTATGTGGATGTGGATAGTGTCTATTGCTAAACCATGCCGTCAGTATCCGCATTTGGACGAAAATGTCATGCATTTATACATTTCTATGTCAGTAGATTCACAAAATACTCCAAATATATAATTATGGTCAATTACACAACTTTATAGCTATAGGTAATAGTTTGAAGGAGTCACCGCCAGTACATATACGTCAGTAAATTCGAGGTAGAGAATCCTTCATGCCATAGCAAACTAAAAATGTTGCAGTTCATAAATTCCATGGGAAATTACCCTCCCACGGATTCTTCGATAATCTATCAGCCATTCAAACTAGCTTTTAGTTTATATTTTAAGGACTTATGAGGCATACTACTTGCAGGGAAAGACTTAATACTTGCGTCACTTCGTATGGTAGGATTTCTACTCCACATTCACACTAACTCTGGTTCAGCAATCATATGTAGTGCAATCTAAGATTTAAGGAATATCTACATGTAAGTTTACGTGTTTATCCTTAAATCGTTCATTTGATTGAATGAATCCGAGTTGATAAAAGATGCATCCAAACCCTCAGTTATTCTAATACAGACGCTCTTTGAAGCTGATAACTCAAACCCGTTTTCGGAAAGAGGTCCATTAACTTTCATGTTTGACAATAAAAACCCCTGCCTTGTCATCTAACATTAATTCTTCCCACACTAGAGCAAAATGCCGTCAATGTGGGAGTCAGTATGGCTCTTGGCTTTCCGTATATTTTTGCTGCCTCATCCACTCTACCAAATGTCCTTCTGACTTCGGGAAAAATGTGGCCTTGTAACTTTTAGCTGCATATAGCCCTACAGAAATGCCTCTTCCGTTGTTGCAGCGCTTCAAGTCCCAATTCTCAATTATGAGATAAAAGGCAGCCAATGAGAAAAAATAAGCAGACTCTTGAAACTATAATTTATCTGATTAGCTTCCGACGGCTTTATGATTGACAATTTATTTGGTTAGGCAACTAAGCCTGTTTGTGCGATCATGAAATATTCTCAGATACTTGAACAAGGGGAAATTATCATTTGAAGACCTAACGTCAGTTCATTCCGATCGTAACTTTTCATTCATTTCCAATCTGCTCTGTACTTTCTATGCTTTCCAGTTCTCCTGTTTGGAGCTACGTAGGCACCATTTTTAGTGGTCGGCCTTTAAATAATTTCTGCGGCTAACCAACTCCGTCATAATGGCTTTCATTACTGCTCTCTTGCAGGTCTGTGGCCTTCAAATCAGCAACCAGTTCAGTATGCGCAGCCGGGTCGTCGCCTCACCTCCGCTGGCTACTTCTACTGCCCGAGGCCTCATTCTAGCTCATGGACACGTATCAACGCATCTCAAAAACACTCCGGCTGATGGCTACGTCAGTTCAGATGGGGGTTACACTTGGCGCAAGGTGAGATACGTTGACTACTCCTGTCCGTAATATTCTAAACTATCTGTAAAAAGCTTTCAGGCGTATAAACGATAAGAGAGAGAGGAAAAGGTCAACATTAATAGACCCTCGAGAGAAAAGTTTCATCATTGCCTTAACATCGATAAGGCAAATAAATTTCCACTTGGTAGATAGCTTCCTTGCTCATGCAAAGAGAAGCTGCTTCATGCGTTGAGCCTATTGGCTGTCAGTAAGCGAGCCTCGATCTGTCTCAAAGTTTTAATTAGAAATTATTTTTGTTCTTGTGGTACAGTTGTCATCGCCCGGCACGAAACCGTTGTGACTTAACTAACCCGATTTTTTAATCAGTTATCCCACGCAAGCTACCGAAAGCAACTGCAGCGACGTAGTTTGGCGAAAAAAGTTTTGTTAGCAGGCATTTTGATATTTTTTCCTTATCTGTTGAAGTGCTCAAATATATGTTTACAACAGAGGCGAACAACGGAGTTTGGGAGTAGTCTGGTACAGAACTGTTTCGGTTTTATTAGTCTTCGCCCATTCAGTAGTCACCCTGGCCACCAGCTGAGACATGAATCACAAAAATGCACGTACACACAATGCAGATGATCCCCCGCAGGGGTCTATGAGATGTATATTAAGCACTTTGTCAAGTGTAATTTACTCAGGCTTTTGCATCTTGCCATTATATGTTGCTGCAGCTCGGTTATTTATTCACTCAGGACTGTGCGCACACTGAACCATCGGCTTCCCGAAGCAAATAAGCTTCGTCTGGGCGATATATAGAGGAAAATTTATCTGAAGATGTGAGGTCCAGATATATAATCGTGTTCCCCCAAAAAAAGTAGAACGGTGTTCGTGGACCGAGATAAATGCGAGCTGACGTTTCGGAGGCTCCGGTGTTTCCGTCATCAGGGCACGGGACTTACTCTTTCCGCTTGGTCATTTTTGGTTATGACCACTGCTAACACCAGCACCGATGAGACGTGCATGGATTGCAGTTAGTCCGTCAACTTCTTTCCCCCGTATCAAGTGGAACGATGATTGAGGATCACTTCCCGCCCTGGTACTCATTCCTCTGCCCTGGCACACCCATATTTACAGTAGTCGCCGGGTATTAAGCCCATGGTTAATAAGCCCAGCCGCGTATTAAGCCCAAGTTAGCTTGGGACGGAATTTTATACAGTAAAATCCGCCGGCTAATAAGCCCAGTCGTCGGCTACAAAGCCCAGTTTGTCAACAGGATAGAGTGAAATTCTCATCCCTCTGCGTGTGCAACTGGTTACGTGTCGCAAATATTTTTCTGTTTGTGTTATTACGTAAAATACAGGCAAACAGCATGCTTTTCTCGTACATAACCAAGCTCTACACATAATACAGTACGTATGTAATGTATAGTGCCTATCCTGTGTTTGCTAATCAGGAACTAGGACACTCCGCTTAATGCGCCCGCCGCTTATTAAGCCAAATTTGGTCTGAGCCCGAGGTGGGCTTAATAGCCGGCGACTACTGTACTATGAATGTCGCCACCTTGAAATGCGGTGGGGTGCAGTACCATTATTTTCTCCGACGATGAAAGCTTGTCTGCTTTTGAAACGTCAGGATGATACACGTGTGGTCACCGAGAACGTCTTTTCTTCTAATTTATGTCCGAGGACGCGTATCGTCGCTGTTATTAGCAATATTTATATAAGCATATGTATACATTGGAATGTGATTCATTTTATACACATATGGCATGCTCGACCACCTCGATAAGCAAAAGCTCCAGCCTAGTACATTAGTCGCCGGCTATTAAGCCCACCTCGGGCCCAGACCAAATTGGGCTTAATAGGCAGCTGGGCTTATTAACCGTGGGCTTAATCGCCGGTGACTACTGTATTATCGATTCAGGTTTTGAGGGGAGAAAAAACACAGGGAATGCTGAAGAGTATATGCGGCAAGGTGCACACAATGAGTGCCTATCGTATCGCTTCAAATCCTTCAGTCGGCGAAGCGTTCCCCTGAAAAATAGATGACCGGAGGCGAAGACACCTGAGGACGCAAAACAGATTCTTTCGCCGGATTGTCACTGCTACTGTTACTTCCATTTTGCCTTGTTCGGTCAATGTTGTTCAGCCTCGCATAAGAAACGCAAGAAGGTTTTCTAAGCAAACAAATAGAGACGGGAAGAAAATTGACTAAAAGTTTTTTAGATCAACCAGTACTGTTTAGCAATCCGGTAAATTTTGTCGCAGCAAAACATTTTAAGCCCTCACTCACAAAGTGGAGTATAAGTTAACGAAGCTAAACGTCATGCTTACGCCTCACTACACTGCCTGAACGTTTACGGAGATTTTAAGAACTGCGAGCATAAAATCATAAAATGCTGAGAATTGTAGCAAGTTAAATTAGTATTTTCATGGTTTTTTTAAATGTATCCAGCTCCTCTTACTTGGGTCTTTAATGTTGCAGAAGAGAAATGAGTGGAATGCAGATTGTGCTTAAAGAAAGACTCTGTCAAGTAATAGGTTTTAACGTTGCGAAAATCCCCATTCGATAATTCAGAAGGACAGTTGGTGAACATACGTATACTTTCGATAAATTCTTTTCGGACCATTACATTTAAATGGAAGGGGAAGGTACAGGGTAACAAGCAATCAATTAATTATCGTTCTAATCAACTTCGTCTTGGGAATGGGGGCTTGGTGTTGATAAAAAGTGGGTAGTGACAGGGTAATTAGGAGAGAGAGGGGGGAAAGAACGCGGGGAAAATGCTGGTAGTTCTGCGGCCGTTGGTCATGCTAAGCTTGGGGCCTGAAGAAGGTTCTTCTGCGCGCACAACACCAGCTTCATCAGGCGAATGGCCGTGGCCTCCGCTGTTTCCAGCAGCCGTTAACCCAGGGACTTCGGGTAATCTGGTGAGACCTTGTAGATCACCTTAAAGGCTTCGTTCGCGTCAACACGGTGTCCAGAGTTCACTATATGAGCAAGAATGGAACTGTTGATGTTCCTGACTTCGCCTTTGTTAAGCCATGCTGGCAGATGCTCCCGTATCCTCTTGGATAAACGCCGGCTTGTGCGACCTATGTAACCTGCTCCACAGGAACAAGTAAATGAGTAAATGCACATGGAAGTGGTCTAGGCTGGCAGCTTATCCTTACCTTCGCCATGTAGGACCGGGTTTGTTGAGAATAACACCCGAACTTTCGCCGCTGGGAAGGTTCGTGATATGGCTTGGTTAAGGCCTCGGCTTAAAAGTTCACTTGCTGCGTCCCCTTGAAAGGGGACTTTGAGGAAAAGGGTCTTCTTTTCCACGGTGGGTGTTAAGGATTTTCGTTCTCTCTCCATCATGTTCTTCTGAATAAACTTGTCAGGGTACCCATTCTCTCGAAGCAGAACTACCTGCATTTTCCACGCGTTCTTTCCCCCCTCCCTCTCCTAATTACCCGGTCACTAACCCCTTTTTATCAACCCAAACCCCAAGCCTCCATTCCCAAGACTAAGTTGATTAGAACGATAATTAATTGATTGCTTGTTACCCTGTACCTTCCCTTTCCATATAAATGTAATGGCCCGAAGAGAATTTATCGAAAATAATAGGCTTTACTTTAAACGTTACTTGCCTGCCCAACTGTATAGTTTGAGCGTACGCTGGCACAGAGGACCGGCGGTTTTGAAATTCGACCGAATATTTTGAACTCCACTTCTGGCTTCCAAAGAAGTCAAGACCTGGTATGGGGTTTTTTGCTATGAATTGAATGAGAGTAGAAGGGAAGGCCCATGACTTCACTTTGCCTCAATAAGCTATTGTTTTTAAAGTGCTTCCTTCCTTTGCACAATGCGATCCTGCATATGTGGATTTATGGAATTTCGGGTATCAATTGTTTGCTTAAAAAGGCTGATCAAGCTGGGTGTATTTGACTTAAGCGCAAATCTTTAAGGTTTTAATCGAATTACGTAATCGGTTTTTCTGGGTGGACTGACTTAAGAAAATATTCACAAAATTCATCCAAGGCTACAGTTGGCATGGTCGTGAGAATGCAACGCATTTGTAGTTGATTCCGCACATTCCCTTGGCAAGACTGTCCGGGTACGCTGGTGCAGCCAGAAATCACTTAAACGTCACACAATCAAGGAATTCCTAAATGAGTTAACTAGCTTACCGCTCACACAGCTTTCACCTATCACGAAAATGTTGGGGGAGGGGGGTCGGATCCGAAGGTGTGGATTAATTCTGCCGAATGAGCCCCAATCTGAACGTTAGTGCCATTCGTTCCGAATGCTACTGCGCGCTCGGCTCCCTCCCCCCTGGACAATCTCCCATTTTTCTAACGCTGTAGCTTTTCTCACAAATGTATTAGATTTAGTCAACAATTCCAGTAGACGTCTGCCATAAAAACGGGTCTGTCAGCTTCACTACTTGACAACGAATCATCGCATTATGTTCGAGCATCAGTGATGGGTGCGGGATCTACTAGTTTTTTTAGCTGTGTTTGCATACCCTAAGCGTCCTGCTAAATACTATACGCATCCACAACTCCAACTCGCTGCTATCTCTGAGGGTAGATTTGATTGCAGATCCGTAGCGTCCACCGACCGAGTTTCGTGTTCCGCTACATTTTTATGTAATACGTCGCTTAACTTGTGTCAGTCAAACAGGGGCTACTTTCCTCGCTAACGCTGTGTATCTGCTCAAAACAAACAAATATGTCGGTGCTACTTTATCTTTGCTACCTTATCTGTAGACGGAAATTCTTACAAAGATATCAAAAATGTCGCACCGCGCTGCTGCATCTTTTTGCGCAAACATGTAGCTTGACGCTATCTCAAAGTTTTGGTATCATGGAGTCCTTGAAGACTCTTTATCCCCGCCTCCCTTCACAGTCGCACATACGGGGCCTGGAAAAGGAAGTAACTAAAGCCGACTGCAAGAGTGCATATCTGATCTCTACTCAGAAGAGATGATTAAACATCAATATGATGAAAGTTTCCACATTCTTGACCTAAGATACACAGCGACAAATGCAAATGGATGGAACGTTAGGCCTAGACGCCCATTTAAGACATGTATTCAGGGTCCCCAAGGACACTGGGCCTGTTAAGATTGAATAATCTTGATAGATAAGATAATTTCCACTCAGTTTGACTCAGTTGCTATCTTTTATAACACCGTGCCGGATAAAATTAGCCTTAAAAACACGGTTATTGCCTTATGATTTTTTAAAGTTGAGCTCCCTCACAGTGACGGTTTTTGAGCTAAGTGCGCATTTGGGGACAACTTGGGATGGAATCACAATCAAAGTCTGATTGTGAAACTAGATAAATCTAGGAAAAAACGGTCCGGCTGTCTGTTTGCACCCCGCCGCCCTACCACTGACATGTTATTTCAGATTAGTTCGTTACTGTCGCATAAAGTTAAAGGTTGATTTTTTCTTCCACAGAAATCGTTTTTAGTTGTTTTGTTTTAAACAAACATTTGTAGGCTATTTTCACAAGCTTGCAAGGTAACTCTTTAAAATAGATGGAAAATTTGGGCAATGTAGTAAAAAACACGGCAAAAAAATTGTATTCGCGCCGGACAAATTCATTGCACCAAAGAAAATGAAGCCCTATCTAGAATAGACGAAGACACATAAGTGTGTGACCTGAATTTCTGGAGATAAACATCCAGCATGAAATGCACGGTAAAGAGCAGGCTAGTTTACCTAAGTGGGTATTTTGAGTCGTTAAAATCATGACCTCGTTATAGGCATCTTCGAAAAGAATATTCACTAAGGTGTCTACAGGGTGCAGGAACGTGGGAATCAGAATTTGCTAAACGGTGTTTCATGAATTGCTACAGTGAACATTACCGGAGCAATTTAAATTAGATGGTTTTTTCCTCAGAAATACGAGTTCGTCGCACGTCTTCTTTAAATTGCCTGAGTTTATTGTTATTCGACATAACAAACATGAGCATATTCTCGAATTTACGTATCGTTGTTTGCGTTCTAGAATCAGATAGTTTGTTCTGATGCTACATAAATTTTCGTGTTTAGCTCACATCCGCAGAGAAGAGATTTGGAGTTCCCTTTGCGGTCTTCAATAATAAATTTTTGGAAGCTGACCTTTAGTTCTACGGGACTAATCAATGATCTTGCTTTTTCAGCCACGTGCACTTAGCAAAATGTGCTTCTATATTGTGTGGAAAGCCGAAGGAATTTACCAGAAGCTGTGTCTTGCTGTTGATGAAGTGCCCGGCGATCAGAATCAGTCGTTGTATTACCTGCTTAGCCTCATTAGTTCTGAATGAGAGGACGTGGATTTTTTGTGGGAGCGTTCTGCTGGAGATTGGTACAACTGAGCCAAAAGCCATCTCAGCAAGCTCTGACTCGTAAACGTTAATGACAGCGGTTTTATTATTTTCATCATTTTGTCAATTGCAAATTTTTTCACGTTCAGTAACATGTCTATGGCATGAACGTTGTCAGCGTTGCGTTCTTTCAGTCAACTGAAGAAACTGGACATCCGTGAAGAATTTATTTTCCGGATAAGATCAGAAACCACGGGAAATGTATGCGTTTATTTATTTTGCAACCTGTACTTAAAGACTCTGATAAATTTGAAAAACTGCAGTCTTAAGTGAGAAGTATAAACCAGACTCACCTAGTCGTTTAAGTCGAAAAATATATATAATTCTGTGTGGTTGGACATGGAACAATATTTATTTTAAGTTTGAGGCAATATAAAACTATGATGATATTTTCTAACTATTTGTTAGTTCGCACCGCAAACAGCATGTATCCTCAACTTGATGAATGCGAAGATAATAAAAAATAAGCCAGTAACTCCGTCGCTAAAGGCAATAGAGAAAGCCTTTGATTTTGCTCTCACTTTCGCAGATTTCAAACAGTTCATTCACGCAGGCAAGGAGCCGTCTATGTATATCGGAGTGGTTTTCATAACATAATGGCTGTTCTCATTATTAGGCGCCTATTTGATGTGCTACCCCTTAAAGTACTAGCGGAAACACTGAAATATTTCTGTCGAAAATATTACTCACGTAGGATTGCAGTATTAATTATCATGCTGAGAAATCTCAAGCTATTGAATTTGCGTCAAGACACCGGCTTTCGAAAGAGATCCTCTTTAGCCGCGTGCAAAAATCACACTGTAAATGAAATGACAACTTTGTTGGTAAGATTTTTTCCCCTTGATTTTTGATGTCCCTCTAAATGTCAAAAAGTTCATGGAAAGCTTGTACAAGAATATTATTCCTAGTACTTATTTAGTAGCCTACTAAACCGTTTCCAAATTAAGTGCTTGAAAAACATGATGTTTTAGTTTAAATAAACTACCTAATACTACGATTTTTAATACCATTGAATCTGTATTCATAAAGCATCGAATGTTTGCATTTATTAATGTTTATTTTAAATTCTACATGACAAATCGCATATACTGCACAGTTTTGTCAGCAATATATGACGTCGGCCTAATACAGGAGAGAAGTCTTGTATTGTCCCTTGGCGGAATGTATACAGCTTGTTGTTAGTAATCCCTGAATAAAAAGGTAACTGTAGGGAAATATCAAACTTATTTTGAAAATGCAAGAACTTGTTTAAGCCAAAATTTTGTTTTTAAGTAAAAAATTTAAAGAAGACATAAGCTCTTATGAAATGAATATAAGAACTTCTACTTTTGTAATGCTTTCTATAAAACATATCTCATTTTCTAAAGGCATCGAAAATCAATGACAAATTCGAATAATTAAGTAGTTTTTAAATACTTTAGCTTCTGGAGGGAGCTGAAAAGGAGATCGCTCCAGAACCACCATTCAAACTGACTGAAAATCCTTAAAATAAAGATGGATCATAATTATTGGTTAAACACAATTTGAGTAACTTTTCCGAATCGAAAAAACATATTTGAATTTTTGTCTACATTTCATGGAATAACGTACATACTGGGCAACCAATAGTGTACTAGATGGTATGCTTTTCTTAGCATATTTACGTTAATTCTCTTTTAAAATGCACCTCATTTTCAGAGCGTGCTACATTATTAAATTTTAATGTCCCAACAGGCGAGTTTATCCGATGGTCTGTTTTTAAATACGTCTCCATAAGGTCGAATTTGATTACGTAGCAAACCACTTTAACTCATCGACTGTTCTTTACTAGGGTATTTATTTTTTTGGCTCGATATGCACAGAATGCATGACCATTCCGATGTTAAACTTTCAAGTCAATTTTACGCCCTTGTTCTGGATTATTAGAGGATAGAGAAACTATTCGAAATGCCACGCCCTCTTCTTATGGAAGTCCACCGAGCACACGCCCGAATTTCGTTCACATAAAGGCATGACCATGACTGTGTTACCATCACCTATGATTAAGGTTGCTTAACGGAATCCGAAACGTCAGGCAAATAAAACTCTTGTTCCAGTGATTGCATCCCTTTTTTCGGGCTAATTATTTGTTTGCATCATATGTCTGTATGCTGCCCTCTTGACTTTCAACGGCAATATGTCATTGTAAATGACGATAATTAGTATTTTCAACATCAAGCCAAGTTATGTTGCCATGACACATCTCACTTACTTGTGATGCCAAGACAATTTTTAGTACCGAATTCTTTGCAATCTTTAATCAGGTTCTTTTAATCTCTTGCTTCTTTTTCCAATAAAAAACTCGAACATGATGATTAAGTACTTACTTACTTGTACTTGTAACGGCATTCACCTCGGGCGGGTTGAGCCAGCATCAGTTTTGACATTGACTGCATCACGAATCACAACTGTTTAGGCGCGTCGATCTTGCGCCTGTTCACACGAGAGCGCCATCCATTCACGGTTCCACCGGCGTAGGCCGTAGACGCATGGGCCGGAAACGGAGGACAGATCCTGCTTGACCGTTGCTGTCCAGGCTTTCAGCTGCCCACCGCGACTTTTGTGCCAGGTGGGGGGAGGCGACGCCACTAGCAGGTCACGAATCAGCTCACCATCGTCACGCCGGGACGCATGCCCGAACCACCAAAGTCGTCTATGAAGCAGGAGTGGAGGGAGAGCGTCCAGGTGACAGCGTCGGCGGAGATCGGAGCAGCGAATTCGGTCGAAGCGACGGTGACGAAGGATGCGGCGTATGCATTCATTGTCAAACACCTCAATGCGCCTCATGTCCTCGACGCGCATAGGCCATGTCTCTCCGCCATAGAGCAGGATAGATCGAACCACTGCTTGGTAAACACGGAACTTTGTGCGTAGTGATATTTCCCTTCTATTCTATAGAGGAGCGCACAGACGGTAGAAGGCAGATCGGGCACGGTTGACGCGTGATACAACCTCGTCGACACCTTGACCCGTTTCCGTGACCAAAGAGCCCAAGTATATAACCGAGTCTACCACTTCGAGAGGAGCACCATCGAGAACAATAGGAGTGACAGATGTAGGGGGCACACAGGAAAGCATGACTTGCGTCTTAGTGGCGTTTAGGCGTAATCCGATGGATCGTACACGCTCATTGATCTTTCCCAGCGCCTGCTGAACTGCAATACAGTTGTCGCCAAAAAGCACGACGTCATCAGCATACACCAAGTCCGTCACCCATTTCGAGCGATCAACCTGCACTCCCGGGAAGTTATCCAGTGCTTTGGTCATGCTCCAGTCCACCGCATAGTTGAACAGGGTTGGTGAAAGAGCACAGCCTTGGCGGACGCCCGTCCTGACGCTAAAGGCTTCTGTGTCACCGTTCTGCGTCCTCACCCGTGTGTAAGGGCCACGATAGTATGCCTGAATGAGAGTGAGAAGCTTAGATGGTAGTCTGTTCGTCCTCATGATGTTCCACAGCGAACTGCGATCAACAGAGTCAACTGCGGCAGCATAGTTGATGAAGCATCGAACAGTGGGTTGTTGGTGACCCCATCTCAGTTCCAGCCCACGGCGGAGATTGAAGATCTGGTCGGTGCAGCCACAACCTGGTCGATTAAGTAACCATGTAACACTGCTGATTAACTCATTTTATACGCCTAATTTCATTTTAATCCTCCTCCGAATAATGAATTGCGTACCTTCTAAAAGGTGCATTATTGCCCTTCCAAACCAGCAAGACAACGAGCTCCTGGCTCAATGGTCCGAAATTTGGGCTTTTCATAAACAAGCCATGGGTTTAAACATCGGGTAGTTTATCCCCTGAGATTGGGTATAACTGGTTGATGACGACTAATGGGCCAGAAATGATCACTCATCTGGAAGTATCTTCTTAAATCTACTTCGGCAGTCTAGACACGAATAGCTAATTACTGAAGTGTCAGACCCAGTTGTTGATTTACAAATTGTCCAGCTGCAGATGCTGGCACTTCTGGTAGTACTGTTTAAATGTGACTACTTAAGGACAACAAATATGTCAGAAATATCCACTGGAGCCCCCTCCATCGGTTTCCCTTGTCTATTTTTTCTGACTCCAGGACAAAACTTTGTCTTCCATTTCTGTCCTTCATTCAAAAAAGGTGAATAAAATCCTGCATTTCTTCACGTCTGACAAGATTTCAAAAGGATCTAATGTCTGGCACTTAAAGGTGACTTGCCAGCCTTACTAAGCGTGGGTCTCTGAACTGTGACTCTGTCTGATTTATATTTCCCCGTCCCTACTATTTAAAATGTACTCCTACTCGTTAGCAAAGCCAGTTTTTTCAAGGTTTTTTGAAGGAAAATAGGAAAGCACAACAAGGCGAGCTCTTTACCCTTATCACCGTCGGATACGTGGCCCTAATTAGTCTTTACTTGCAATTTATACCTACATTATATCATTTGAGCAGGCTGGATTTACAACCCCTTCAACTTCGCTCTTTCGCCATCGCGTCTCCCTTGGGCGTTATCATTAGGGTCACCGTTTCCAGATGTTGGCAGTTATGCTAGGACTAATGGTTAGAAGCTGAAGTTAGGGATAGGCGTTGTGGTCAAGACTCGAAATTAAGGTTATGGGTACTGGTAACACCCTTCCGTATTACGGGAGTCCTTACCTTCGGTTTTCGGATTAGATTGCTGCGTTTTTCTAACCTTACGTTCCCTTGAGTTCTTGATGAAGGGTTCTTTTTGGTTCAGATGTACAGCATAGATTTTGACATACAAATGCTTGACTTTTGAACATAAATTTTGATAATGAAATGTCATTACATTTACAAGGCGTTCGACGGTCCTCACCACTACCAAATCGCCAATCGTGGCGGCCTGATAGTTGCAGTGCCTGCGGACACGCTCTGGGTTGATGTTCTGCGTTTCAGTACTGATGAGGGTCGCTGTTGGCACACAATTCCGCTTACGTACGCCCGAGAGAAGTCTACTACTCCAACTAAGACCACGGTTTCAGTTCCGCTGACGTCGCAAAGGCAGCCAGAACAAGGGGATAGCAATGCGCCTAGCGATGCGGCCGCCGCCGACATCGGGACCCCCGCGCCGACTCGTATACCTTCAGAGAATGATGAGACCGTTGTCTTCACCGGTCTTGTCACCGAGCCCGGTGGTCAGGCAATGACGGTCGCCGTCTACGGTTATGGCACTGTGAGTCAGCGCTGGCGCGTTGCAGTCGTCGACTTCTCCACCAACGGCATTATTTCCCGAAACTGTGAGTTAATTTTGCTTAAAAACAGTAACCCCTAAAATATGCGATTTCCGTTTTTGTTCTACGCAGTGTTCGCAGTGTCACAGATCAAACTGATAATAAAGGACGTAAAATGTACAGGAGTCGCAGATCTGCCAACTGGAGGTGCGTAAATAAACTGTAACTAAAAATGCATTCTGCCTTCGGTCATGAAGGCTGCAGTTTGTGAACACAACATTTCCGACGTTAGATGACGGCCCAAAGAAGGTTTCTGATGGCAAATCGAGCATTTGCTTCAGAGCAAAGGGGGCGTGAGTGGTGCTAGTGCTCGTTGGCGCACAGCTTGAATCTTGAGCAATCCACTGAAAACTTGGATGGAGTATTTCGTCTCATGGGAGATAATGTGGCAATGGTAGTCTAGCGCAAGTGCTCCTCGATAAAGGACAGTTTTACTGAATTCTTTTAGATTACTTGGATTCTTCGAACTTGCAGACAGTTTGGTTATGCTAGATATAATTTTCGCTCACCTCTTATTACTGAAGCAGGCATGGCAATCATATGAGGAAATTGAACTTGTTTGTCTTAGAATGCATGGGAATTACCTTATTCAGACAGCTAAATGAATAAAAATATGGGAGTCACTGCAATTACCGAAAGACCTTCTGGGCACGAATTGTCAGCTTCTTTCTCTTGATTTTATTGCGATTTTATAAGCATGATTTTTGGCGTTTTATCGATCTTTCCCGCATCGGACTCGGTGGTCCTTTTCTACTTTCTTCTTGTAAATGAAGCACGGAAAGTCACTGGTGGTCTAGAGTTGCCGGGAGAACAAACCCACGTTTACGGAATATCGGCATTAGGCGTCCAAGAAGCTCGTGACAAAGTCCAATCAAACAGGTTTCTCAGCATTTGGTCTACTTAGTCCGGTCAGCATCAGGAACGGTGATACACCTTTCTGGAACGGCATTATCGCACTCGGCCGCAAATGTGCAGAACCGATTTTTGAACACCGACTTGAATAAACACCCAGTCTCCGTAACTTTCAGGAATTTTTAGCGTATTCAAATGATATTAAGTTAGGTCCCCTGTCGCAAAAATTATCCGGGAATAATGTGCACAATTTTGCGCAAAATCAGTGTTAGGGTTGGTTGTGGTCTCGGTGATCTGGTGAAGTTCGGGATTGGGGAAGTCTGATACGATTGCTAGATCGCTTGAAGAACATTAATTCTGTCAAGTTTTTGTTTTATAATCGGGGGCCTACGTATAATTTTCGGTGCTGAAACAGGACCTTGGTATCTATAGACAGTCAAGTGGTAAGGGGACCCTTGAAAGCAATCTTCCGACTATTTTATTCATCTTAGTTCAGTTCAATATATTTTCGGTTTTTGCCAGTGAATGGAAGTATTCTGTCACAATTCTGTCTTTCTGTTCTATCATCGCACACTAAAATAATAAGTAAGGCCGTTGCGACATCCCTTTTCCTAATCCTAAAACTAAGCAATAGCTATTGTTATTTTGTGTATCATGAGGATTATGGGTTATACAGCTTAAACTAGCTCTTTCGTAGAGTTTTGCAACGGCAGGGGAAAAAGTTGGATGCCCAGTAACTACGACTTATCAGTTGGATGCCCCCAATACAATGTATATTTGCTTGGGCATGCCAGAGCAAGGCGACTTCACAGCCAAACAATCCAAATTCTGATTAATATCCATGGGATCACGAATTCGGGCCCTGATCGGACGGATAAAATTTCTTGAGGAGAATGCTAAACGATAATAACCGTCGAGCATCCGTTTCTGCTACTGTTTTCTGCTAATGTCTCTGACGATGAATCCACGACGGATGTCAAAACATCAGGCGAATAAACTTATTGTCCCAGCGATCGAGTCGTCTTCTGCTCAACTATATCGAAGAAGCTGTCTGTATCTGACACAATATTGATTCGTCACATGAACAGCTCTAGTTACACATAGACTTGGGGACTGAAAAGTACTACGCAGAGTAGTACATTTTTTAAATCTGTAGAGCTTTCTTGCACTAGAATACATTTTCTCTCCTTTTCATTTTACCATAAATTGTGATGAAATTGCTGCCCTCATTACCAAAATATCGATAGTCTTAAATCTTGGCATTCATTTGTCAAAATTTCTCCCTCTCAAAGTTATTTTGTAATGTGTAGTTCTGTTTTCGGGGAAGGATAACGTAAATACTTTATATTTGGCTTAATTGTTTGTGTTCAACTTTACTTGTGTACAACTTGTAAGAAAACCTGCTAAGGTTTTTCACAGAAATTTAACCGTACTGAAATCTTTGACCATTAGCGTGCAAATATCGCCAAAAGTACGTCACCGGAAGGATTTTGGCCTGATTGCGCTTCTGGGCACATACTTAAGGCTTTCTTGCCAGAGTGAATGACATTTTTGGCTACTTCCGCCACCAGCAAATGAACACTGAACTCTAAGCCGGAGATTACTTCTTACTGCACAGTTGATTGACAGCTAACATAGTTATCTCCTTCACCTTCACGCAAATTTTCTTAGTTTTCAGCTTTATTAGGGACATTTTATCGACGGCTGAATGAATCCACTCTCCAAACTAGACGCCATACATTTAATTGAGATTATGTGCACAGAAAAAATAAGAAATGAGGGTACAAATTGTAGATTTCGTTGGCGCACTATTCAGTGAAATGGAGTGATCTGAATGGGCGAATTAGAGGTTTGTGTGAAACATCGGGAAAGAGGGATTTTAAACATGGTGAAAATGTATAAAAATACCTCAACGAAACGTGTCTGTCATGCTGCCTAGATTTACGGAGAACTACTGCATAACATAGAAGTATGTTTAAAGTGATAGTATTCAATATACAAGCATAAATGTTTAAAACTACCTTCGTATACCGGGAGAAACTTCATCATCAGTAATAACAGAAATTGGAAATCCTTTGTCCTGACATGGCAACACCACTCCTCATCGGCAAAAATTATTTAAGTCCTTATCAATGACAACGGAATACAAACCCTAAGTGAATAATCAGACGTTGTTAAAACTGATCATATATGGGATATCTTGGAAAAGAAGTTAGTCAGCTTGAGTTTCCGCATAATTTAAAATTCCCGAGCAGTTACAAGTACACTGGTCAAGCACTTGGTGGATGGTTGAGGAATGAGAGGCGGAAAGCTTGGTATCGTGAATGGTGTAATTGAAGTTGGCAGGACACGAATTACAAGTGAATATGCGATAAATGTCATGGAGAGGGGGCTTAGGGCTAAGGTTAGGGTTAAGTTTAGGTGTATGGATTCTGGATAGACTTACGGTAAAGGTTGGAATTAAGACAAGAAAATAGGTTGGGAGGTGGAAATAAGCGGAAGGCGACCTCCTTCCTTTCTTATTTACGTGCCCAAACATAAAGTACACCAGTGCAGGATTCATGCAAAATGTAACGTTGCCGTATCCGCCCACGTTTATAGTTGGAGTTTCTCAGTTGACCTAAGGCAGTTTTTTCATTACGTTTGCGCACATCAAGATACACTCTTGCCCGAATGTGAAAGGGTGTCTTTTGCGCAGATGTATCCAGGTAAGCTCTAACTTGTGAGTTTTAACTGGAAGAATGGCATCGGTGTGCTTCTGGAAGTATTAAGGCATAGTCGCTTATTAACAGTGCCTAAATATTTAAAAAAATAACTGAGTAAAACATTTCCTAGCTCTCGTTCCATTGTACAGAATATGATTTAGAGCAATTCAGTACTTGAATTCAAAGAGGAGCTGTGTTTTCAGAATAAACGTCGTCGCATAGGTTAAATTCTTAGAGAATTGGGCGTTAAGCGATCCGGGATACAGAGTGCCCCAAACTGCCCGCTCCTCATACAATCTTGTTTTTTTAAAGGTTTGCACACAGCAGATATCAATTTGGTTGTGTACTTTAAGTTCAAACCACACTTTATTAATATAATGGGGTGAGTGGACGGGATCTCGTTTGTTTTCGAAATTGCCTCCCCACCTGAGGATATCCTCGTTTAAATAAATGAACGAATCATAGATCCTGATTACATTTTCCTGATGTTGCTCTAGATGGCTGTTTTTTAGGCCTCCCAACAATGTATTCCATACTGTTGAATGTCTTTTGATGCGGCATGGAAATACGTACATCCAGAATTGAAGGTTGGGGTTTTGGAGTTAAGTTTACGAGAAGGATTTTGGTGCCCCTGGAGTTTAAGAGCAAGCTAAGCCGTAATACGGATTGTATTTATTTCCATGTCCAACAGATTTATATATTTTACTTCAAATCTGAACATCTATTTATCCATTTTATCGGTAACTGGATGTTGAAAAGTTTTTTGAAAATTATTTTGCACCATGAAACGTTTTCTGGGTGTGATAACCATGCAGATATTTATTTCGGATCGTTTAAGTGAACTTTATTGTAGGAAATCTGAATAGCCATTCCATGCGTCAAGTTCATTTTTATTGAAGCTCGAGTGGCGAAGACAACATTTGTTTCGTTCTTACTCAGTGCTCTATCCACCATATCGGTCGGAAATAGCTGTCGCATACCATTGGTCTCGTTTGCGTGGTCTGTCTGAGACTTGCTTGCCTGTTAATCGGAACATCAGAAGAAGCCGCTAGTTTAGGTTGAGACACTAATCAAAACAATCAGCATTTCTTTCAGTTATTCGGCCCTGTTTTATGGTTTAGAGTTTTCGAGGCCTTAAGTGGGATGTTTTTCGATAAAGCAGCTCCTGCCTTAACACTATCCGGCCTGTATAATTAGCTCGTGATAAATAGTTGTAGAGGTTAAAACACAAGAAACTGGACATTCTAGAATGGGCACGGTGGGTTTTTGGCCGTCATCAGGTAAGAAAACATCAGCCACATATGCTGGCGCACTCGAGGGCCAAAGCACAAACACTGAATCATTCGGAGTTTTAGTCTTACTTTCTATCCATTTAAACTTAACCGCGATCAGCTTAGGCCAGTAATATGTAAACTCCCACAGGAATGGTGTATGCCGATTTACCCTTAGTGCAGCGTGTGTGCAGATCCCTTCGCTTAAGACTCCCCGTCTAGAGCATTTCTCGGTTACCTTCACGTTCGCTCCAAGCTTATGCGGGTTGGAGGGGAGGGCAGGGGGGATTATTTAAAGATCCCACTGTCACATCACGCACCCAAAAGCCTAAGCGAGTTGAACGCAGGGTAAGTGACACGTCTGCACAAAGGTAGTTTAGCAGCACAGTGTATCATGGGTAAAGAAAAAGGCTTTTGTGGACCACTGGGACAATAGGTTTCTTATCCTCAGCTTTCAAACTCTTGCAGGAGTTCATGTTCAGAGGTAAGAAACAACAACAAAGAGGAGTGATTATAGGACGTATACTTTAGTCAATTGTCAGAGGTCGTCAGGTCGTCAAAGATAAGAAACGGTAACGAAAAAACTGCAGAGCAACGATAGGGGTTTGGACCATTTAAATGTCAGTGACGGACATCTGGACGTGCCTGCGTAGGGCTGTGTACACCGGCGCATCATTTATACTTTACTCATTGCTCTTGCCTTTAAAAGAATCCGCGGTAAACCCCCGGAATACAGTAGGCTAGGGAAGAAGGCTAATTTAAGGACAAGGAGTTTCGGTTGGATTAAGGTGTGAGTAGTCTTACTGTTAGAGTTATTGTTAGAACATACGAAACGGTACACTTCCTGGAAGTGGTAGATTAACATTACATTTTCCTACTTCCGTGTCTTTATAAATCCACTGTCGTATAGCCGTTTGTAACCTTTTGACGTCTGGCTGTCAACTGGAAGGCCTTAGTTAGAATGGACACCCTGGTTCGCGTCACCCAGGCATTGTGTAGACACATAAAGTAGTTCTTGTCTTACAGATAAGAGTGAAGCAGTGTGTTCTAGAAAACAACTTTGGAGCATAGAAGTTGATTGCTAGCTGCTGGACGAGCTTTTTTTGCCATTCGCCTGAAAGAATACACCGTAAAAATTTCCAGATAAATAGTATGCATTCTTCTCATTGATTTTCTGAAAGAATGCAGGAAATACTTTTCTGTGCTCACTTTGTAACAAATTGCGTTCTCTGCAACTTTTATGCTTGAAGAAAGGGTAGTTTATGGCTTTGAAAGGTTTACAATGACGACAATTTTTAAGACTGAAACGCTTATTCATAGTGTATCATATAAATTCATTAACTAATGTATTGTCCTGCCAAATAAGTACAAGGAAGCCAGCATAGTTGAATATCTAAGGGCCTCGAAAGCCGATGAGAATAGTGCATAAAACGAAAGCAGTCATTTGTGCATTCCGTAGTTTCGTCATGCGGTCGGCAAGGAGCTTGTTCAGAAGCTAGTATCCTGCTTGGACTGTCATACATGGGGACTATGCTACATGATAACTAGTCTTATAACCCTACTAAAGTATTCCTTTCGAATCGAAAACACACTTCGGTATTTTGACTAACCGTTGAAGGAAATAGCATTCGTGGGTGCCCTTTGTCGCCCTTCCCCTTCGCTTAGGCCCGACGAGTTATCTTAATCCCCCATTGTAGGCTTTCATTCTGTGAGATGCTTTGTAATTTCTGTCTCGGTCTTCTAAGTTACCTTTATAAATGTTTTAAGCCATTATGATCACTGATTCTTGCTCATTATCCTACTTCAAGCCCTCTCTCCTGATTCAGGCCTTGCTAGGCCTCCGGTTGTTTAATCTCTTGCGTCTAACAAACCGCAGCTGCCTGCAGTAAACATACTTGGAATGACCGTTGGACACCAAGCGTGTGTAATTGGCAGGAGAGCCTGCAGTTCGCCGAACTACTCCCCTCAGGTTAACATCGCTGTGCGCTCAGTCATTCCGCCTAGACCTGACCGTTAAAATCGGTTTGTATATGCTGACCTCATCGACCAACGTTCACATTTGACCGCTGAGCTTCCCACCACCCTCACCGGCCTTCCCGTTAAACTGTCGACCAGGCATAAACAATAACAAGGAGCGAGCGAGAGAGAGAAATTTGATGCCACGGGGTGGAGTCTCAGGCCAGGCACTCAAATAGGCTTTGCCGTTCTGTCTGAATTTCCATACAACTACCTTCGGCCCTCACAGACAGTGAGATGCTGTCTGGTGACCTCGTTGGTCAATGTCTCCCTTCCTCGTGTGTTAGACGGGGGGGGGGGGGGGGGGCGGTTAAGTCTTACGCTTGCTAGTGGACGACACCAAGAACCCTTGGGTTTCGGGAATTGTGTACCGTGTGTCTGCAAGCACCGAATGTCATCAGTAGTCCCACAGTTGCCACTCGTCCACTCGCTCGCCAGTCTGCCATCACCTAGCTCTTACACGACGGCCACTACCACACAAAAAAACACTTGTTTTACCAGCTTACCGTGTGTACTTTTACGCATTGCGCAGCTGCAGTCGTCTACAGACACTAATGTCCGTATCACTTGGTTTTTCTCGCCAACAAACCACGTGATTTTTCTTAGCCCTGAAAAAAAGCAGTTGTACTCCTCCTGTCGTTCTGAGAAACGAAAGTTTGTATTACCAGTTTTTCAGACTTCTTGGACGAAAGGTGACAACCCGTACGTGGTCTAATGTGTCAGGGTGGGGCCATCAAACTGGCCGTAGCAAACCTCTTCGAACTACCAAGCTGCATGATTCTGTTTACCCTGTGCTTGACCCCACCTGCACGCAGCTCTCAGCTACGGTCATTAAAAACAGTGACCCTAGCGACCACACCCTGGTAGCGGCTTCAGCACACGAGACGAGTAGATTCCAGGCAGATAGTGAACACTGGAAACACATAAGTGTAACTTTTCATGAAAAAAAATGCGGTCGCAGTTTAGCTCGGTACCCTGTCCCCGAACTAAATTTAGCTGAAGTGGTAGGATTCTAATCGGACATAAGTTTCCGCAACCAACATAGTGTCCATTAAGATTTGGGTCATTGTCTGGCAGAATCAGTTAAATGTTGTCTTATAAAATGTTCCAGGGGAGGTGTTCGATAGTTCATTGCATTAACAGTCCTTTTCCTGAGGGATGCTACGGGTGCGAATGTTTACTTTTTTATTTGAAATCAGAGATAATAAGCCAATAATGAAGACTTAACTTGTGCCGTACACTTTGATCATATACCTTCATGGCTATTAGGTGAAACAAGACAGTAATTGTTGATCGCTCTTTCTGATGTAAAATTCTAGTATCTCCTTATGCTTAAGGTTATTTGATTGCGTGAACTCTGATACAGTATGGCATGTGGCAGGCAAAGATGTAACCTGCATAGATAGCGGACATACTTTTTCATCACCGAATACACCCAATCCGATCTTAATCGTTCTCGGTCGAATGCTGAGAAATAGACTTAAATAGGTTAGGTAGCGGGATTTATGGAAGAGTCATTAGTCGCTTACACGTGAGAGGGTCAGCGTCACGTCCGATGTAAGTACGAGAAGGGGTTAATCCTAGGTGTTATCGATCTAGTGTGGCCAAAATTGTAGTTGCGGGAAATGCGTTAAGTTTCTCCGAATCGCATAACGCACTCACTCATTCACCGAAACGATAGGAGTGTAAGAATTTTGAGTAAATAATACTCACTTAACTCCGATCTTCGCGTCGGTCACTATATTCTCTGACATGGTGCTTTACTCAAGAAGGTTCAACAGGCTACGGTGTGTACTCGTATCCGCTGTAAACGGGAGCTTTTTATTTGAACTGAAGTCACTGACTTTGCACTAATCCTCGATAACCTTGACTTGGATGGTTTAAAATTCTTGCAGTCTCAATTTTACGACCGAAACTCACGTGTGACGACAACACCACTGAACAGTGCTTGTTTTTCTGTTTTCTTTTGGTGACTAAAGTGGTAAATAATGGTGGTATTCTGATCGGAACCCATGTATTCGAAGATTTGTGCTTCTCCAAATAGTATCCTGGGAAGAAGTTAAGGGTTTGATACTAGGGTATTTAAGTAGGCACTTGTTAGTAAACCTGATATTTTTTCCGCATTTGCGACAAACTACCTACCCTGACATGAACAGAAAGAACAATTTGTTTTGCATTATCTTTCAATAAATAAATCAGCAGCTGGTTCAACCAGAGCTGCACGCTTCCTCTTGGCGCGCACGTGAATAATAACGTCACAGCAGCTGGACATGTCAGCGGTGGCCACTCGGCCCGCGCGCGATGCCTGCGTCTGCCCCTGTACTGTGTGTTCGCGCCAAGTCGACACTTTTGAGATATTCGTCTGGGTGTGGCTTCACTGTCGTCCTACGCGGATCACAGCGTTTTAATATTCCAATGGCAACGAATTAACTCGATGATACTCTAGTCTTCCCCCTTACTTAATGTGCAGGGTATTGGTGTAGCTCAGTAAAAGTATGCAGTGTCTGATGGACCTGTTTGGAGTCCGTCCTGATATAGGTTAGCAGTGTATTTTTGTTGCTCCGGAAAAGCCAGAAACCTAGCCTGGCCGGAGTGCATTCAATCCACTGGATTTTTCATAGGGTTCTCTGGGCGCACACAGGAATGCGACACGTTATGCGGGCTGTACGGCGGTCCTTTCGTTCAGGTAAGTCGCTGGGATATGGGATTAATTTGACAGGGGTTGGCGTTTTTTCCATGGACTCTCAGTATGATGTAAATTCAACAGATCATAGGTGAGGCTGATGCTCCGATATTTTCTGCTTATAAAAGCCTTTAATTCGTTTATCCTTTTTTCAATGTGCTACTATTGCTTAAGTTTTGATAGATATCTTGAAAAAATTGTCAAGCAATTCTCTTCTCTGCTTTATATTTAGAACAGAATTTACTTATGTGCCGAGACTTGAGGCCAGTTGGTCGTCCATAGCTATAACTGGGCTCAAAGGCTTGGATGTTAATAGCATGTATTTAACTGGAAAAACGATTCGATTCTTGCTGAGGCAAGGTAGTTCTAGCTAATTTTTGGACTCGTCTGTCATGTACCGGGATCTGTAGAGTTTCCCAGCTTAACGCCACAACTCCGTTATCTCCTATTTTCTTACCATCTTGCTTAGTGCGTAGGGCCGATTTTTCATTGCTTTTGTTGTTGTGCAGTGTTGAAAGCCTAGCAAATTAGCATAAAGCTGCTCTGAACCAATTCCTGACATGTTTCGCCATGGTTCTTTGTATAAGGGTTTGAAAAGCTTTGAAAAAGGCTTCTGTGGTTTAAGGAGTTGTCACAGCAGACTACGACCTGGGGCGGTCGTTACCTATTATTATCTGTCTGCCATCTCAATATGACTCTTATTCACAGATCGCAAACCGTTCGCTGTTTGTCGTGTGAGACTCTGTCGCAGGTTGTTGGGCCAACCCCCTTCAATCATTGAAATTCAATATCTTTTCTAAAATTTTGCCAGGGTTTATATTTACTTCGTCCCTGTTTAACATTTCATGAAGTAGGTTAGCTATTGTATACTCTTTGAAAATCGAGCAATTGCTTCTACCAAAGTGGTTTTTATTGGCCTTGTCAACTGGACATGAAATGGCTTTTTCGAAGCTTCTGTAACTTATTACTTTCCCTTTTGCTTGTTCGCGTGTTTACAACCTACATTTAAGTAATTATTTCTTATCTTTCGTTACAGGCACTGCTGAAGATTACGAAGTTTGGTCACCACACGAAATTCCGGCTAAGGGTGACGCTCCGGACAATGGTTGTCTTCTAGGAATGAAGGAGTTCTTCTATCGGCTGAAGGAAGATGCTCTGTAAGTTTCTTTTCTGTATGCATGGAATCGTGATGATATTCCCCAAGAATTAACTACATCTTCAAGCGCATTGTTACACAGACGATAAGGTAAATTATACCTCACTGTAGCGTTGGTAAAAGGCTAACAAACGAGATAAGATCTCACTATTGCTTATGACCTTTTAAAAAAGAAATAAATTTCAGCAGCCATCTCTTAAATGCTCGCCTTGTACTGATAAGCTGTTACCATGGAAGTAACTTACTTGAGACTACATGGCTTTTAAAATATGAAATGCACGGTTATAATCTCAGCAGATTAATGGTTAAATATGTCGGTAAAGGGTGTCGAATTAAGAAAGTGTTAAATCCATGAATTTGTTCTCAGGGGAAGAACCGCCAAAACATCTCTATGGCGCTGCATATAGCTGTCAGTTTTTCCCTGTGTGCGCGCGCCATAAATGATCAGACCGACTCTACTAAATGCCTTATAGTTGTTTTCCTCACTCGTTAGCCCCGTAAGCGAAGTACCTTGACGAAGTGCTTAAAATCCCAAAAAATCCCAAATATCTCAGCAGAATGGATTACAACGCAATGGATTGGAACGCAATTAAATTTCTAAACGTTTCTAATGAAGTATAATTAAATGATGGTTTTTTGAAAAGATCTCAAAATATATTTCCCTCTTTCTTGCTTGCCCTTTTCCGAATATTTTATTGTCCATAATCATAGTTAAATAAAACGGAAGCCTTTATTGACCATAGCTGGGTTAATTTTTCAAATATCGACCTGTCAGTCAGTGGACGAATTTAGGGCAACTATTCAACCACGGGGACTGCGGTCTCACTTCCCATCGACGGAAATCTAAAGCATTCAAAGTGCCTGGAAAAAGGCATTTATCACCTTATAGTCCAAAATGTATGGCTTACGAGCATGATAAGCTTGTAAGCTTAGGTTAGAATGCATTGGTTGTTTTCAGTTAACTCAGTTCCACCTAACCAGACACCAAATTTGGATATTGTTTTTCTCCGCCATTGAATCAGACTGCAGTTTACTGAGTTCTTGAGGTTCTCCTCTACTACCGACTCGCCATTTTTGTCTCGATTTTAACGCAAACATTCAAAAGAGCAATGTGGTCTTTCTTGTTGATTGATTGCATTTTTATCGACTTTGATCTCCGAGTTTAAATCTTAAAAAAAAGTGCTCAGAAGCACTTACAACGTAGACGGGACGAGCATATTGCTGAGCGTGTTAGCATTCATCATATTCCCGATCGCAACAGACAAACTTTACGAGTCCCTGGTGCAGGAGTAGTTTTACAGTCAATGACCAAATGTTAAGGGTTCGCATATCGGGTGACCTACACCCGGAATCGGATATGACTAGCTGATGATGGTTATTAAGCCATTCCGGTCTCCTTTGCCTTTGCAAGTGCCAATCTAATGCTGCTTATGTTGAAATATAGTTGAAATTGGACTTAAATGATGCATGCCAATTGCTGGCTTCCCGCTACCGCTGCACCGTGACCGTAGCTACTGCATTATTTTATTTATCAATAAATCTCCGCTGAGTCCGGAAACTGAGTAGCCTTTTACGTCCATCAGTTAGGCAGTTCACGCGCGAATGACAGGTTTACAACTAGAGGGACTTGATGGACTTCCTCCGGGTACAGTGTTGTGCATTTACTAGGGTGATAGTTATTGTCTCTTCATGAAACAGTCTCCTGCGCAACGCTACACACAGAACGGCTTTTTTGGTTTTCAAAAGTACAATTTTCAGCGGATTTTGGCTCACGCAGAAGTCAAGATTTGGTGTTTGTATGTATGGGAACATGTGACAAGATATGTTCCCCCCCACCATTTTTCAGTTCCTCTCGTGTGTGTTTACTTGAATTTTCTTGAAGCGGCAAAATACACGGGCATCCACAGTAAAGTAAAATCACAGCCGGGGAAGACATGGTTCATATACACACCGTTCCTGCTCCCTAGACATTCCACTTCTCTCCCTACAAATATTTTTTTGTCTTTCGTAAGTTTTTTCGCACACACCGAAAATACACTACTTAAAACGCTTTCGAGCCAAGACAGGATCACTGTCAAGCAACCTTCTATACCGTTGTAAAATTTTTAAAAAACACCCAGCGATCAGCCGTTAATTGCATTTAGTCGTAAAACTGTTCAGGAAGAACCCAAAACGAAATGCAGGAGGGCTTTGGTAGGATTACCAACTCTTCGAAATTCCATCCGGCTAGCGCACACTAAACATGAATTTTCTCCGTTAGACCGAAAATTGGGTCTCTTAGTTGTGTAGTCTAGAACTTCAGTCTCTTTTCTTGAAAACGTCATAAGAAGACTTATCCTCTACTGGGATCCCCATACATCTGATTCAGTTACCAATTGGCAAGTGCACTGGACAATGTTCAGTCAAAAGAAATCGGCAGACGCAAGTTATTAAGTTTAACTCCTCAAAACAGAATATTCTACAGAAATCCGGGAGGTGTAAAAGCATATGTATGAAATATCGGCAGTTCTTGAAGCTCACGAATGCCACAATCGTCAAAGTGTACCAAGATAAACGTTACACTCCAACAAATCGTCCTTCCTTGAGGGAAACCAATGAGCTAGCAAAGTTTTTGTTCCACCAGTTGCATTTTTCAGAATGCAAAGAGAATCGGAGACATTTTAGGTTTCCGCTTCCATCATCCTAACATGACCTTTTTAATCCGAAAATTATGTAACGTACTTAGTGATGGGTTGGATTGGCAGTTTCTCTGTTGCCTCTGGCTCCTCGCTTCGTGATGTTTTTACAGCCACATTCCTTCCACACTTCCTGCTTGCGCACTCTCTCCCCCTTATCTCCTTTCCGCTTCCTTATTATACCCACAACTCTCTTCTCAATTTTAACCGTGGTATCTGAAAGCAGTTATCTGGGCTCCGAAATGGGACCACCTCGGGCCTTTGTCTGGATGATCCGCCTTGTCTAACTTGGGATCTGTTAACCGCCTTCCTTCTGTTTGATGACTACCCCCCCCCGTCTTCTGCAGCACTCGAGACTACCTAACCCAGTTTCACGTCCAGGCTGCGCGTTCTGAAAGCCTGGAAACAAACTGATGTCACCCCCTTCCCTTAACAACAGCCCTTAATCATCCTCACCAAAAGACCTCAAGCCTACGCGGGTGAACTTCCTTTCCGAGCCTGCATGTGATGCAATCACGCGAAACACCAATACCAGCCTTTTGGCAGGCCCTAGCCTTCTCTCGGTGTCCTTTTTGGGGGGTGCAACGCTAATGCAGTCAGTTCCAACCGGATACACGAGTAATCCAGGTCGGTTTTAGAGTAAACAAGGTGACTTTTTCAGACCTGGTGACACTCCCACCACCGGGTCGGATGCACCCCGGCTGGTCACGACGAGGCCGGCCAAATAAAAATTATGTTGCGTGACTGGTTTACGAGGAGGTAGAGAGGGTGAGGTCGTGCTGACCAGCGGACGCTAGGCCTAAATGTTTGAGTGCGTTGGGCTACCTAAGCGGATAAATGGTCTTGCGAAACGCTGGGCAGATTGGGAGTCTATTCGTTGGAAGCAGCAACATTCCGGGTTATGCAAGCATGTTTGCATCCATAAAGGATGTAAATGTGAAACTCTGGCCTCTTGTTTCGATGAACGGTGTAGACAGCTAACAGAACCAATTTATCACGCTCAGGAAACCGTGGACCGGTCTTGTGCTCAATGCCTTGAGTCTCCCCTTCTTTGGTAGCAACAGAAGAACCAGAAGGGAGAATTAAACAGTTTTTACTTGTGTACTTGTTTTTTTAATGCATAAAGCAGTACAGTCTTGCCTCTACACTAACTGCGAATGTTTCGTGCAAACCCTCACTTTCTACCAAGAGCCTTCTACTGCTCTGGATGTGCAGAGTATATGAACAATTTAGTTCAGAACTTTTATACGTTTTCGATAGGTTAGTATGCCCCTCAAGAGATAAATTCATGAAGACTATATCTGTGTGCCTGGGAGTCACTTATTTCAACATTATAGCAGTTTATTAGTTATTTTCTCTATAAAGGATTTCGGAAATCTGTAAATATTTTATATCTTATGCAAGTTCTATTATAAACGGACGACGTTAATTTACCTGCTTAGGGATTCAGAAAAACACGCTGCAAATTTGTTTGAAATCCTTTTGTTCTCTTGCTCATTACTTCTGTAGTGTAAATCGTCTGTCGTTTCTTCAACGTGTTAACTATATTCAGGAAACCTGGCTCAAAAACACCAAGGATGGCGACTTGTGCCTTTAATTTTCCTATTTTTGCTCTCAAGTGTCCTATTTTTCCTCACGATGCTCCATGGCTGGCCTTTTCTGGAAATATTAGTACTTGCAACACTTCAGGCTCCATGAACGCCTACGTTTATACCTTTTTTCATTTTTGGTTTATCGAAAGAGTTTATAACCGTTTATTATCACTATCTAACAAGGAAATATCAACATTGAACAGTGTTTCATTTCAGTTAAAATGGGAGATTTTACAATAGTCAATGAAATTAAGCACACAGTGTAAATGAATGCATTAGGTTTCTCAGTTCGAACAAACGGACGGCAGACAATGGAATTTGTAGTTTTGTCATGGGTCTTTATCCGATTAAGTGGTTTTCGGACTTTCCCGTTTTAAAAAGTCATTAAGATTAACGGGTGTTTCGGTTATAATTTTGTCTTGAAATCCTCGACTCGCCATAGCACTGTCTTCGGTTTTTGCAGCATAACCTACTAGAGTGAAATATACAGCAAACTTTAGCTATCAAATTCTTAGATGGTAATCTTTCGCATAAATCCGTTATCTCCTAAGGCTTGAACAGCTTTGAGATGCTGTTCGTTGGTTCATTCAAGTCCTCAAACAGATGAAACATCAAAGAGAGCTCTTGTCAGTTAAAACAAGGAAAATTGGAAGGATCATTTCTGAGACATTGGTGGAGATCAGTCAACAGAGTTCAGTGAAAAGGAACTCAATATACCTTTGATACGCCTTAGGCAACATGCAATATTTTCTGATGCAGTGCACTCTAAAAGCTAATTACTATTCCGAAATCGTTGGACTTCAGTCATTGAACTGTCCTTAAAAGACAAACAGTTAGGGTCTGATCCAATTTTGGTTAATTTGCTTCTCTGGAGGCATCTTGAGGTATGGGTACTTAGCCTAAGCTTACAAAACGGTAATTTTGCACTGGCGCAGAAAAAATGAAATAATACTTTTCTAGGATTATTTCTTTAAATTTTCATTAACTAAGATCTCTATGCCACTGTAATCGAATTTTTTTCCGGTGGTTAACTGGCTGATGCCCATTTCATTGAGAGTTCTGATTTGTAGGTAGGCCCTAATAGAGAAGAAACTGTCTTTAATATATGCGTTCTTTCTAGGACAGAATGATTACTTGATGCATGTTTTCACTTTTTGAGTAGTGCATTGGAGGCAAAGCAGACATCATGGTGACAAGACTTCTGTAAAGTCAGTCTTTCAATATAAATCCGGACGTATCTTCCGCAGCAGGTTTCCAATGTTAAAAAGATCTTATGAAAAACTCAAATGAACTTGATTCGAGGTATATTTCTGTCGAAGGTACCTGTTGTCGATGGTCTGTCTCCGAGTGCTCTGGATGTGCAGGTTTTGGCAGATTAATTTAAAAAAAATTTTTCACAATTGAAAAATACCTGATTCATGTTTTAGGCATTTGGTTCGCTTTAGATGACTTCGGCTGAGAGTTTGCCGAACTTTTAGTGGGATACGATTCCTTAAATGGGAATCGTAGGATATTGTTTGACACACAGAGTTTTTAGAACTGATTGAAGAGTGATTTTCTTAATTGGGGTGTGCGCTTTCGCATTTTCCCAAATCATCCACCTTGAGTAATAGATAATGGAATCCGAGGAGGTACCTTACGTTTGGAAAAATGTCCGTACTGTAGGTAGCAAAAGCACTTAAGCAATACACAGATGGGGCGACCCGCCCGAATGACTTATAGAGTCAGCCCTCAGCAGCGTGGTTTTCGAACTGCAAATCAAAATGGTCACGAGTGCAATTTAGAGTGAGAGCACTTAACTAAAGCTGAGAAGAGTTCCGGCTCTTTTTATCTTTCGCTAGAGTCCCATCACACTTTTCAGCAGCCTACAGACATTTATGTGGTGTATATAATTCCCCTCGTATACCTCATTGAATCCTAGCAGATAGGGGATTCGGTAAACTTTATGCAAAAAGAAAAAGTGCTCTGAAGTAAACTGAGGTAAGACACGAGAATGAAAACACCCTGTCGTAACATAGGCGGTCCCCCGTTAAATTAGAAGAAAATAAGGTGTAAGGTTAGGACCAGAATTATCGATAGATGAAGAGCTAGACTACGGTTATAGGCACTTTTCCTAGTATTTAACGAAAAGTCATGCGTAGTACATAAATGTGACTTTTCTCAAGTCTCACATGAGCAGCATTTGATGATTTATGAGGATAAACATTCTGATATTGGCAAAGAAAGCTAAATAACCATATCGATACTTTGTCGTTATTCACTAACCGCAGCTCTAACCTAGGCCAGCCAGACGAGGGTTAGTCATCAAGTCAGCGCCCCGTCGTGAGCTCACGTCATATATGCTGTGATAGGAACCATTTGAAGTCGAATTGGAGACAAAAGCAGGCTGGACTGCAGGTATTCCTGTTTCGTCACGACCCAGGGCTTCAAACTCAGGATTTCACCTTTTTGAGCGTGAGCAAATAGCTACAGTTCTGGAAGCTACAACACGCATCTTGTCCATATCACTTGCTCACACCTGTGACAGTTTAGGGATTTCAAGAAAAGGCCACGGAAACTTGGGCAATCATCTTTACGTTCTCCCGGAAAGTCGCTGATTTTATTTACACTACTAATGGCATGGACTCACTTATTTGCCGAATCCATTGAAAATTTCTTAGCTACGCGCTCGTGGATTAAGAGGAGGGTAGCACTGCTGCACTTATTAACGCACCGCACGTGTTTACATGTCCTTGAAGATAATGTTCTGCCCAGAGGTGTTTGCGCTCTCAACGTGTGTACAATGTCGTCCTACCCAGGGCTATCCAGGCGGTCTAATTGCAGTGTCCTCTTTAAAGTTGATCACTGATGCCTGCATAGTATACCAATAAGCGTCATAATAAAAGACCGTAAGGATTACTTATATGGCCCCTCAAGCAGGATACGGGAATACGAACGCCCCGCCCACATAATAAAGATGGTCTTGCGCATAATTCCGGGAGGTGTACTTATTCCCGCATCTATAACGTTGGCACTAGCTCCAATGCAAACCTAAACTGTGGTTCTAGTCGTAACCCTAAACGTACGCGATATGAACCCTAACTTACCTCGACCTCAGCCTTAAATCTATCCTTCAACCGAACCCTAAATGTGACCTATTCCTAGATTTAAAAAACGTCAATTTGTTTTTTCATGGAATTTTGTACAAAACTATGTGTATGGTGGGTGGATTTCCTTCTCATTTTCTCTTTAGGAGGTTCAATAAGTCACCCATAATAAATAGCCCACTCTTACACACGTTCGTCAGCATTTCACTCAGTACATTTTTCAGCAACAGTAGTTTATGCAGCACACCTCATTAATCCCTAGTCCCAGCATTTTATTCTACGAAAACGGTGGTTAGAGGGTTTTATGAGTAAGAAACTAGGATAGACAATGCAATATACTTTAGTAACTACTATATGCATTTTTATTCTACTTAGAAATGCTGTTGATTTACATCTGTAGATTTTCATAATCTGTATTATCGTTTAACGTATTGCGGAAAAACCCGATTATCAAAATGCCGGTTCCTTGAAATTTCCGAAAAATACAAATACATGTTAGGGGATCGTCTACTTCAAACTACCTGATGTCCAACTTACCAACCTGGAGTAAGTTTAGTATAGTTCGCGGCGTGGAACATCTTACTCCCGGCGGCCGCGGGAAACAAATTCGACTGCATTTTTTCACTTTACACTTGCTTCTTAAAATTTCCTTTTCTGCGTATCGTAGTTGCCCACCTCTGAAAACCCTATAATCACTGTTTCCGTAGGACAAATGCTGGGACTAGGGGTATATGATATGCACTACATAAACTACTTTTGCCCATTTTCTACTAGAAATGCATGTGCTTATTTCCTTATTTTTTTACCAGGATCCCAATTAAAATGCAGAATTTGCCAAGCAAGATGTTGTCAACGCAGAAAATTGTAAATGGCAATCGAGATAAGGTTGAAAAGCTGTAATAAGATCTAAGTACTTATTGCAATGTGTAACTACGGCATAACTCAACAACATAGAGCGTTATCAACAATGAATGACACATCTTTCGTCCCCTTGCATAGAAAATATGACTAACTTTAATTAAGCCTTTTTCTTCTTATCAATCACCACAAAGATGTGCGAGAAAATCAGGAAGGCCGACCTTTAAGCGCTTCTAGGTGTGTGTGTGTAGGTGACAGTGGACTGCCGATTAGCTATCATAAACAAAGTTTGTCCTAACGTTCACTGTGTGTGCGTCTTCGTGTCTTCGACACCCCTTTACGAATATATGCCCGCAAACAGGATTTTCAAAGAACCAAAAACCAACATCAAAAGTAACAACTTCCGGGTATTTCATGATAAACAGTATGGACTACTTTTGGAAGTCTATGATTCGTACAAGACTGAAAATCTCCTTTCAGGGCGTGCACCAAACTCTACTAAATGTTCTCCAAATTTCGGCATCTTACTTCCCAAAATGTCAGTGAAAACAGCTTTTAAAACCACTGCGACTTTTGGCCCCTTTTATTCGTTTGTTAAGTTAGCCATTGTTAAATGGCCTGACTTTCAATGCTGTAGTCTTCTTCATTGCTGATACATACAACAACCAGTTTATGTTTTCATTCGTGATATTGTTGTTAGGCTCGTTGAATTATAACTCATTCAGCCTGAAAAAAGCAAAAAAAGCCTCTAAAAGCGCCTCAAACCTGACGCACATCCAATATTCGGCCACTTTCTGCTTCCTTTTGGCTGAAGTTTGCCTTTGTTAAGACTTTTTCCTTTCCATCATGCTTATTATTTTCAAGTAGTTAATCGAAATGCATTTGGTACGAAATTTCGCTTAGCGTACGTTAGAACCCAAACAATTCCTTTCAGAAGCGTTCCCTGTATAGTCTGGACTCTTGCTTTCATTGTTTCGGCTATTGATACTGATAAAAGCGAAATTTTGATGTAAGTAAACTGAGCAAAACATAGTACACTCGCAGCTCATCCCAAGTCAGCCAGATGAAGGCAGATACAGCAATGTCGTATTTTTGAAGTTTTTATAACGCATGCGTATGCGCTGCTCGCAGGGGTGATAAACCTTTTTGATGAGGCCGCCTGGCGATTTCTTTATCAGTGTTCCACTGAATTGCCCAGATGTTGATAAGCATAGACATTAAAGAAGCCTGGTCGTGGGCTGATAATGAAGTACCACTATAGGCCATTTAAATTCAACACAGCCGCAAAATGTAGAGCACTTGCCGATTTCGTTTGGCCTGTAGTAAGTCTTAAGGTGTGCATTCATGTCCATAGTGCACGCCTACTCGGAGATTTCCACTTCTTCCATTAAACATAGCTAGTTCTACGTCACATTGTCTTTCCAGTTTGAATTTCTGTCATGCAGAACCTTTTGCGAACGACTTTTTTTGTGAACTAAGCAAGCACCAACCCCTGCTGATTGACGCTATCCTATTGTAGGGATATCCCTTAACTGTATACTTCTTCAAAGTTGTTCCTGTAGATGCAGTTTTTAAGTTACTCATTTTTCAAGAAATACCTCGGGAGTTCCAGAAAATGCTTTAATTTCTGATCAAAGGCTAGCTTAGTTGACAAACTCTATCTGAACCTGCGGCAGACTTTTTATGGTGCATTTGTAAACCGTATATTGATAGCTTTTTGGACATTTCAGGGTGCTATCAGCGTTTTTGTGCTTTAAATAACTGCATTTCTGTGTGTTGTCGTGTTCAACGTCGTTTTCATGCAGTTCGCCGGTTGGAGGCTCCATGTGTCAGTAGAAAAATGCATTTTACATATGTAAACTCAAAACCTGTTTGCAGCACCGAAACATCCCCAACAGCAAATAAGTAGTTAATAGCATTACCAGCTTTTTCAGCAGCCACAGCTCGGCGTCAAAGTTGCCTATTTAATTTTTTTAGAAATAGAGGGCGGCCTCTTATGAAAATTAATTATATAAAAGTTCGCCGTTCGGCGCCAACTGCGAAGTGATTAATTGAAGGCTATGACCTTCTTATTTTCTTATGAGACTGACGGGCGAAGGCTACTCGAGGACTCTCAGTTCATGAAAGCAGATTAAACCCCCTTTCTGAAGTAATGTGTGGACAAGCTCCTACTATCTAGTCTAAACTGCCTCCGGATGGTTGAACGTAGACGGTGAATTTCCTAATATGAGGGATTTTAATGTTCCACAGTTGCTTTTCTGTGAATTCAACTATTTCTTGCCTTTATAGCAGCTCCTGTTTACTTATCTGTACATTATAATTTCAATTTCATCCACTAGATGCTTCACGGATGCCAATTTCCACTCTCTTATATCCTCTGAAACGTGTGAATGTACGGAGGTTGATTATGAATGGTTAGTCAAAGCAGTTATTTTTTGAATGCATTTAAACGGTTCTTTAACCATAACTTAAATTTCCATCTGTCGGTTTTTATTGAACCAAACTATTTACTTTTGATTTTAAAAGTTCATGCAAGCTTACTGTGGACGTCGTTTCATTTACATCTCCTTCGAGTGCTTCGGCTTCAATCGGATGCAAAGCCAGGAGGAAAGTTCGACTTTGAAAGAGATACGGAAGCAGCCGCTTCTTAATATTATGTGAAAGTTACGTAGTTGCCAAGCTGTCTGAAATGTCCCTTAAACACTATATACATGAGGAATGGCGGCTTAATTGAATCAAAAAAAGGGTAAAACAGACTATAACATTCAGTTTGAATGCAAAAATACGAGTCTGTAAAACTGGAGTTTACGCATAATCAGCAGAAATTTCGAACAAACTTTTGAGTTGTTGGTTAGGATTCAACTCACGGCTTCCGGTGGCTCTCTTGCGTCGGGAATCAGGGCGTCGTTGGCTGTATTAAACCTAGTCCTTGGTGTTTTAGGTTCGAGTCTCACCGAAACTGCCGAGTTTTTCTAAATCGGTTGAAATGCATTATTCGAATCGACTAAATTACTTTTTTCCCAAGAACTGCCATTTCATTCCTTCTTAGTTCATTTCCATCCAAATTCGCAAGGGTTTTACTTGATAAATTTTAAACACAGTTGACCATGCCTAAGTTATCATCACCTATGATTAAGGATTCCTGAGGGAATGCGAAACGTCAGGCAAATAAAACTCTTGTTCCAGTGATCGCATCTTCGTCTTCTGAACAGTTGAACGTGTTGCCTTCTACAAGTTCTCCTCAGATGTATTTTAGTGTCTAACTAGTCCACCTCCCAAGAACTAAGAGGTGATAACGTCGCTTCTACTTAGGCTAACTTGTTCCGTGCTATTTTCTTTAGTGAATACGGTTTCTGGCGGCAAATGGGTAGCACTGAGTGTGTACCGAACCCTCACGCACCTGACCTGGATGTCTGCGAGCTGACGGAAGATGACCGTGACCGACTTCATGAACTGGGATACCGAAGAATACCCGGCGACAGGTGTACTGGCGGTTGGGAGCCCCCAAGACGGAATCAGACTATTACCCGGAAACTGCTGAACTGTCCATCCAAGTTGGATACTTATGTAAGTCCTTAGAAAAATACCCAATCTTTAAGTGCACTCTAAGCGTCTTTTTCAAATGATGGTCCTAACTTTTACATGGCTTAATTTTTCATTTTAAACAAGTGCAGACAGCAAGATTTCTTAAAATCAATCAATTTTGTGAGGGCTATTCAACTGAATTCCGTCGTTACATGAGTCAGATAACGGATAGAAGCATACAACAGATGGAATTTCACAGAATATCAATATGTAACAGCGGGGGTCATAGTTCACTGTAAATAATGATCAACTGAACGACGCTACATTAAATCAGCCTACAGCATGATAATATGAAATAAAAACCGCAGTTTACAATTGAAACGAAATATGATAGCATATTTTCTTTTCACGGAACACCTTCTCGCTTAACCGCCAACTCTTATTGCTTTAACTCCAAATGGAAATGCCCCTGTCTGGCCAATCAAAGGTGTTCTGCGTTTCATTGTGATGATGGTGCCAACTTTGAAGTTATTCGTTTCGCCTGGGCAACTGTCGAGCCATCATCTTTCGTTACAATCCGGCATCAGCTATTGTCAAAATATTTCGAAGCACCTTCAACGCAATAAGGGTTTCAAATACAGTTGGTGAGTATACTAGGAAAAAAACGGAACTAAATGAACAATAAGCGTGAAGTCCATTTGTGTTAGATATCACATGCAAGTATATCACTCTTAGCATTTTTAAACTGTTCACATTCTAACTGCTTGTTCACAGGCTATTACCAGCCACTCTCTTGTTGCTGCCTCCCATCTTTGACGATGGACTCCGGTAAGAGTCCGAAAGCTCAGAATACAATACCAATCGTTCCTGTGTTAGATCATTTGTCTTCTTTACCAGAGCGGAACTTATTAAGATTTTATTATTATTACTATTATAAGCAGATAATTAAAGCTGCAAGCAGCTTTCAGCAGGCCCTACTAAGACGGGTATTTATTCCAACGATAGTCTTACCGGAAAGGAACCATCACGTAGTCTAGCCGACCATCGCAAAGGTTTCGTGACTATAAAATGCACACGAATGACGTCCTACGCGATAAATACCATCGCTAATCCATGCGCCAAAACACATGCTTATTAGGAGTCGAGTCAAATAAGATCATCCATTAAAAATATATCGAAAACCTCAGTTGGGAATTATGTTGATTTGCTTGAAAAATTAAATGGAACGGCAATAAAACCAGGTGAGATAGTGGTGCTGTTCAATATCATCCACGCGGATAGTTAAGGCAGCAAGGAAGAGAAAACTTCTAGCCCTACGATGCAGATTTCCCTGCCTAGAACACCACCTTTCCTTCAATAAAGAATTCAAGTAATAGCTGCAGGGATTTCCTCTAGGTTGCCCTATCTAACCGTGCTGCTTAGGTCATATGACAAATGTAATAGGCCGCGGCTTTCTCCTTGATCGAGTCTGTATTGAAAAAAAGTCCGTGTCGTTGAGACGAATTGAACCCCTTTCGTGTCAAAAGTATGTCAACCATCCCAAGCACCAAAAGTCGACTGAGAGAGTAATTTGACAGAAACCTCTCTTTTTATAGCTCACCGTGCAGCAAGGAACTGTCAGAGCGCTACATGCACAAGGTAGTCTTTTAATTCATCAGGGCTCTCAAAAGGACCTGTATAGTATATACTAGGTTCATCCAATGGCAGGAACCAGAGAGCTGCGAAAGTTGGCGTATTCTGTACGCAGAGTAGCGCGCCTCGATTTGGCAGTTTGTTTGTGAGTCAGAGCAATATGCCTGCTGCAGAAAGCGACTCGTGGTGTCCTGTTCTTGTGGGTCCGTGTTAGCAGGAGAAAATGATTGGCTGATGGGTTGGCCCATGCGCTGAGTCGGCCGTAGGATCACGCGGAAAGTCAGGTCAAGGGTGACTAGCCAGGCCGCCCAACGCGCCTGTGGATAGGGCCTGTTAATGTGCGCAGCTGGACAAGATGGCGCCTGCGGCAAACTCCAGGGAGTGGCCGAGTGTTAGTGAAACGTATGCAAATTCACACGGTCGTCGCTACCGTAAACTGACAGGCAGAGGTCTGAAAATGGGGTACTGGAGCATTTTGCAAAACGCATTCCGAATCACGAGAGCTATCAACTCGAACTAGATTAGTCGTTCGAATTATTTTCCTAGACTGGGTGTATTCCAATCATTGTGCGTTGAAGCACGAGACTACATGAAGCCCTTATCACGAAGTAGTTAATTCGAGCCGGGTGCCCTTATCAACAACTTGACAAACCCTTTCAGGTGTTAAAAAATGTGGATAAGGATGACTTATATGGTAGCTTGAACCAGGACACGAGAACAGGAATCGCCCGTAATACAGACGGCTACGCCCAATTCCGATAAAAATGGGTTAGAGTTAGGTTTAGGATAAGCATTAAACCTAGGCTTAATTTTGACTGCAGCTTTGGGGCTTAGGATAGGGTTGTTGCTAACATAAGGACTATAATTTACATGTGCGTCAAGATAAAGGTATGATAATTTTTGGCCTGTGTGGAATTCTGCGCAGGTCAAGCCATATTATTTGCGCAGGACATTCCTAAGGTAAGGCCTTCTTGTGAAGCCACTTATTGGCAAACATTCCCCCGCCCGAATTTCTTCTGGAAATCGGGGTTAACCGTCAAATGCTTGATTAAGGTGAAGGTAACGCGTGCTTAATGTGTGATGAGTACACAGTTGGAAAGAAATTATAACCTTTTTAATTGCTTTAGTGAACGAAAAATATAGGTAAAAAGCATGCGGAAAGAATGACATCGGCCAATATAAACTCTTATTGGCTAGCAAAGCATACCTTTAGGTCAATACTACTATTAGAATGGCGCCTATTGGTTAACACGACCAAGGAAGTATTTTACATAGACAGAAGTTCGACCTAATGACAAGGTGGAAGTAGTCTTTTTATCATCAATCGCAGACGTAAGCGGCCTCCAAAGAAAGCTTCATCGTTCCTTCTTCCTAATCCCGTGTCCCATTTAGAGGGCTTATCAAAATGAGTTTGAATTCGCCAACAATTACTTCTAAAGTATTAAATAAGGCAGCGGTTGCCCCCTTCACTTCGCACTCGCATTCTGAGTACAGCTTGGGCTAACTGGATATGGAAGCAGTGTATACCAAATTTAATGCGGTGCCCAACGTGCAGTCTATCGAGGAAAAACTATAAAATCGCCTCCACAGGCAGAAAGGAACAGCAGTTGGTAGTAACGAGAAGAGGCCACTTATCGAGGGGAACTTTAGACGCATAGTCATGGTATGACAACACCACATCGTTATAATTAGCCCGTGAGGCAAACTTCGCACCACTTGCAACTACAATGATGCCCTCAGGAATTGCCGATTGTAATCTTAACTTAGCCTCTAATTATGGATTCGATTGAGAATCCGAGACATCCGGCGAATAAAGCCCTTGTTCTAGCAGTCGTGCCTTCTTTTTCGCAGCTACTTGCAGGAACATGCTTTTTAACTTCCATTAGCGGCCATCTGTCTGTCATGAATAGTAGTGCATATCCGGCTTAACCGGCAGACTGTTAATTGGAATGGAACTGGCAGTGTTATCACTTGTCCAACTTATACCGCGAATTCTCTAAAAACGTTCAATGGGAGGTATCATGCATCAGTCAGGTGAGATACGACTTGAGAAAAAATCGGGGCAGGCTGGAAGATAAGGCAGGTAATCTGGACACAGTCTTACAATATTGAATGTTCTGCTTATGCTGTCCATTTTGATTTTCCATCGTAACAGAGCTTTCTAAGACTAGCAGACTTTCTGTACGCATGCAGACGCGCTGAGGAGTAGCATTTGAAATTTAAACTAGACATTTTGATCGATTCTTAATACACTTATTTGGTTCCATTATGGATAATGATACGGTCGCGTTCATTTATCACGTGCATTTTGGCAAATTGCGCGTCAGTGCTGTGAATTATGCTCTAATTTTCCATATCTAACAGCTGCTGCCTCGACAAGACTTAGCAATATATTCATTAGGCGTGTACTATGTCTATTGCTTAAATGCACACCTGTCTCCAATTCCATGTGTAAGTAAACAGTCATCAACGAGTACAGTAGTCGCCGGCTATTAAGCCCACCTTGGGCCCAGACCAAATTGGGCTTCGTAAGCGGCGGGCTTATTAACCGTGGCCTTAATAGCCGGCGACTACTGTACTTAAAATATGTAAAGTTGGCTGTTATTTTGTGTCCTACATTGCATTCTGGTTTGTTTTCAGGTAATTTATAGCATAAATGTTTGCATTATCCGTAATGATGTGTATACGGAAGGGTGTAAGTTATCTTGAACTACTAAAAAGAAAACGATAAATTCGTTAGAATTTCCAAGCTTACCACCTCTGTGACTGTAATTTCCTCTATTGGTTCTGCTTAAAAGCAGGTACACCTAAAGATAAATACACGTTCCGAATGCCATAAAAACCCTCCTTGTAAAAGGGGCAAGAGGCAGCTTTTACTTAGATCTGTCGCATTGAGAAAATTGTTGCCGGAAACATCGGTAGAAGTCATTTATATGGCTCCCCAAGCAGAACATCTAGAAAGAAACCCCGCGTATTGTTGGTATCTTTGCGCTTTATTCCAAGGAAATTAGAAATCAGGTTATGTTTTGGTCAGCTTACCCTTATCGGCGCTGAATAAGACAATTTATTGATAGGGATTCACTTATGTATTTTTTAGGTTTAGTGTTAAGTTAAGGGATTAGTAATATTTTCCATTCCCAAAATTTAGCGCATGGCCGGCTTTATATGACGTGGGTGGCCGTTCCTATGCAGTGTCCTGTTGGGAGGGCTGGGGCGTATCAGCAATTCTGATAAAAAAAGATCAAAGAGAAGAATAATGTTACTATTCTATGCCAATTTCTCAATTTGTATCATCATTTTCGGGGCGAATTTAGTGAATCGGTGCTTAACGCAGTCCATTATGTCTTTCTGCTCAGAAGTATAAAATAACTGCAGTTCTGAAGAGATTTTTTGCTGTGGCGAACTTTGCAAAATCTTGATAAGCACTCGCAAACCAGCATGAAGGCATGTACAAAAACTCCGAAGTAATAATGAATAACCTTAGGCAACTTTGTTACTGAAAATAAATATGAGAAGTACTAACTGTCTTTAAGAAAAAAGAAGTTGTCTTGAACATAGCTATAAATTAGAAGAATAAATGTAAGTCTTATCGTCATTATGAAGATTAAAGATGTAGCAACAAAAAGTGCAAATTTTAATTTGTCTAATTTGTTTTGTACAATATGCCGACCGGGAATCCTGGACTTGGAAACAGGTTGTGGAGTCTGTAAGTTCAACGGTATTCCAGTGGTACTCTGACTCAAGGTTTAGTCATTTACATGGGCTTTAGACCTTCTCAGTCCTTGGGCACAGGAATTCTAATCTTACTATCGTGTTCAACTTCTAGCTTCCGGATGCATGTAATTAAGGATGAAAACAGCTGAAGCAGGACTGGGTTTACTATTCACTACATTTTGTCCGTAAACAACCCTCGATTCTTATGTGAAATTCGATATGCTCCCGTTAATGGTGGGGCTTCTAGGAACCGAGATTAATTTACTCGGTCGGGCAGTCGTTGATTGTCGTTGCCACATGCATGCAAATAATTCCAATTATAGCAAACAAACTATGAGCCTGATGAAGATTGAACCTACTGTACTGCTGATTGTTTTAGTCAGACATACATTCATTCGCATAGTTTGACTATCTTGAGGTGCCCTTTTACTCTCCACTTCAGCTGTCCGTTGGATCGAAGGTTGTCGGCATCTTCGTAGCGCTGACAGTAGCTGTCCTATTCATCCTTTTCCTCCTACGTTGGCGCTTTCGGGACTGTCATACGCGTCGACATACAAGTATTTGTCCCATCGACTGCAAACGCCTCATGCGATGGCCCCGTAAAGCAAACGTCTTTCACCACATCTCCAACGGTGACGGGCTGGCTAACGAGGGCATTGCAACCATCTCCTTCAGCCGACCTCCTACCGCTGCCTTGGTTGACATGGACTCCACATTCACTGAGGCATCTGTAAGAGCCTCCCCGAAGCCAGGGATGATGACCAGTGTGCTGCAGCAGATGTCACTCCGAAGCAAAAGGAAAGCGGAGGATAGGCGTGGCCTTTTGGGGGAAGAAAACATGCCCGGAATGTTGACTCCTCCGGAGGAAAATGAGGGACCTTTCTGATTGTGAGTGATGAGAATTTGGTACAGTAAGCTAGCCAAGGTACCATTGAAAAACCATTAATTTGAGTCACCTTTCTTCCTTTTTTGAATGGAGGAATCAACCACACGTGTCTCTCAGCATAATCATATGCACGAATTCAGGTGCCTAACGGTTGTATTTTTTATAACCTTGAGTTTTCTTAGCGCCGAAGAACAATATTATCCGCCAAAAGCATCTGAACATTCTTTCTGCTTCTAGGTCTCATGAAATCTATCAAAAGGGGTGAAAAGGACAAGGACAAATTGATTGATTTTACCGACAGGATATACATTAATAAATTGCAAATTTGCCCCAGTCTCTCTGTTCCAGTGTATGTTAACCCAGTAATTTTTTTGCCCGACCGCCATTTTTACAGCAAACATACATTTTCACCTCGCTTCCAAACGATTTTCTGCCAGATTAATGTGCTAATTTTATGGACTGTATACTGGGATTTTTAGCTACAAATGCGCTGCGTGTATATTAGCCGTCTACGCATGCTATCCTTGCTCAGTCGTGCATTCTGCTTTGATAAGTTTTTATAAACTCGTTTTCGTTCTGATGATCGCCTTGGCGATTTAATAAAACCTACAGTGAAATTTTTTTCTCCTACGTATATGCCTGGCCTAGTACTCAGGTTCTCCATTTGCTGCATGTGGTTTGGATCTAATGGGCTTTTCCCTATTCCTACTGCAAATAGGCCTGCTGCTACGATAAGGAAGCCGACACAAATTATCATGCATGAAATTAACTGTTAGGTGGTTGTTGAACTGGAAAACATGTTTTAAAAATTCCAGAGATACCCCTTGAAGACGTCCATACAAAGCCCTTTTATGGCCGCGTTGATTTTATCATACGAACAGAGTTGGCATGGCATGTAGATTTACATTTGCTGAGGTTGTGAAGCTCTCTGATCTCGACTGCCCCTCAGCTGATACTATCTTAGGTAGGGCTTTCATAAGTAGGAAAGTGCCGAACGCTCAGGGGTACGTCGTCCACTGCATAGTCTGGATGGCTCAACGGCTGTCATCATGCCTTCTTTCCAAACAACCAGCAGTTCTTGGTAGGCCACAGCTTCTACCACTATGTCTGCTGGCGGGCTTCGTGGAGTCTAGCTACTAATGTAACACAATTGGCAACTAGAATACCACTAAATTATTTTCATCGCCACTTAAAACTACTGACAGTATAATGGCATTTCTTACTGTGGCTTCTGTCTAATACTTCATTTATGAAAACGTCTGTTCTGACGGTAGGAATCCCTTTTTGCAGATAAACTTGCCCCACGGCCTTACACTAGGGGTCAGCGATGCCCTTGTCTTCTATTTTATTACCTGATAAATGTGGTGAAGGATACTGAAACTGCTTCTCATTATGCAGGTTAGTAATTAGAGATTGAATTGCAGGCTAGAGTTCTAGCCGAATTTGATAGAATTTAACGCCAACTCCTTATGGTGTGTGGGAACTCTACGGATTTACTGAGAGCTTACTGAACTATTTCTCTCGATCCTTTTGTTTTCCTCTGGCCTATTCTTTGCAAAGAGGGCTTTTCGGTTAAACTAAACGAAGTTTCCGACTTAGCAAGCAGGTCTTAACTTTTTGTTTACTTTTACGTAGATTAACTTCATTAACTGAGGGGATTTCTGGGTGGTCATGCTAGGGCGAAACGAAGGTTAACAGAACGTTTTTATAAAAGATGCCAGTACTTCCATAAATCCTGCTATGTGAATTTCTGTGTCCACTCACAAACGTTTGGCGAAGTTAATTTACTGTATGTCTGGACACTCCAAGAAAATCGGTGAGTTGAGACGCAAAACGTTTATATCAATGTACTGTAACTTTTTAAGCAGGTCTCGCCTAACACAAACAATCTAAGTTCTGCAAATATTCCCAAGCTTTACATGAAACTTTTATTCGGCATACTTTTCACGGTAAACATAAAAAATTGGTCAAAGGCCTTTTTGACTAATTTTTATCTTGAAATCAACTTGTGTATTAGAAAACATGATGTTTCGCCAGTGTTCGTGGACATCCGAAATTCACTTTGTTACAGTTTTTCCAGGGTACCTTCGATTCACAAAGTCCAAATTTGTCGTATAACTCTCTTAGATTTTAGCGGTTACCTTAACGTTTTCTGCACAAGTTCCATCTTTGTCGTAGAAAACTTTATTAGTCCGTTTTCTGCAACATCTATATGTGTTGTTTAAAAGTGACTAGGCTTTCTACTTTCTTCATGAAATCAGCTTACTGCAGCAAGCAAATTTCTTATCCGATACATGTTACTCCATCTAAAGATGGAAGCATGTTTCTACGGTCAACTTGTGCATTTCCTCCTCGGTCTTAATCTGGTTAACGTGTTTCATTCCATCTCGCTGAAGTTTTCAAAGAGTTCTGAAAACGGCACTGCTTTGTTCTTTAAAATGACAAGGCAAGCTGAAAGTGCAATCCGGTTTTCGTAAACCTATCGGTCAAAACGTGCTGCATGGGAACATGTGATCAGCCAATTGTCGTACGCAAAGCTTTACCTAGTAACCTATGTGCGGGCCTTCCTATTTCTAGATCTGCGATAACGCGTAGTAGACACCAATTTTCGGGCTCAGCGAAAATGTAACAAACGTCATTTGAAAAGGCAAGTCAAACTTATATACAGGTTGAAGTGCAGATTGATCTAAATGGCACTGCACACTTAGCCTAGGCATTTCAGGCTTAAGAACTAGCAAGGAAGCTTGCCCATCACAAAGTGAACGTCGTCGAATTATTATCTGAGAATCTCATTGTGGTAAAGAGCTTAAATAAGGTCCTGGTTTTGAATGCCAACATCAGCAACTACGGTAATGGTTTGCAATTTATTTATACAAAGAGCTGATGGGTCTGTGGGATACGATGTGGTCAGATCGGATAATAGAAGATGAAACGTATCCCAATAGTTATAAGCTAGTTGATAATCTAAGGCCTGCAAGGCCAAAGTGTTAGAGATAATTTAATAAGGTTTAACAAGAGTAGAACGTAAGTAATAGGTAAGTGATTCCCAGACAATTGCAGTCCAGCCATGCATGGGCCGGAGTCCAGAGGCGCAGTCCGGCAAGGTGATCACCGGGTCCGGACGACTACAACCGAGGTCGCCGGTTTTGGGATTGACCGAGGGTAAACAACCCCGCAGTAAGTTTCTTCTGTTCACTTACCTTGAGAAGTGGCCGGCCGGTGAAGCTACCGCAGGGGGTTATGTAAGTTAAACCCTAGCAACTGCGATCTTCAGATCATGGTTCCTAAGTAGAGAAGAAGTCAGTGGAGGCCAGAGTAGAAGGAATAGTTTATTGTGTACACAAAGGAACGAAGAATAGATGGAAAGAGTTTTGACCTCGGAGCACACGTCATTTCGCTGGAGCGCAATGGTTCTAGATGAAGTCTGACGGTCAGACACGTCCATGACCTTGACACGTCTGGCGCGCACGAAAGCCAGACATGCGGGACGTGCATGTGTTCGAATACAAGGTCGCTACAGATCCACGCTGGAGCTAAAATTTTTACTATACCACTGCATATTCTGGTGGTATGCTGACGACATTTAGAAACAGGGTCTCATTATGAGTGGTAACAATCGACGGCTTCGAAAACTTTTTTCAGTCCACCGTTCTGACATTGCTAATGCCACTGTGAACGGAAGTGAATGGTCGCCCGGGTGTCTTGAAAATCAGCCCAGATGAAATTTTGAACGCGCGTAAACTCATGTTCCTATCTGTTATGCTTTTGCAATAAAAGGATGCATGTCAGCTATTGATACAATTATAGAAATCTGTTACTAGAATATACTATCCGCTGATTAATAGAATTGGCACTCTTAGCAGTGGCATATTACATCTAGCAGCAGTATCCGTGCCCAAACATAGTAAAACGTGACACAGCTTCTGGTGGACAGAGGTGAGAGGACGGAAACCAATGAAAGCCCTGATGTGCTCCGGACCTCAAAAATGTGGTTACTCGGAAAAGCATTTAACCCAGATTCACCCTGCCTACTGGGACCAAGGGTATATCAGTAAACATTCTGTAAAGTCGAAGTCAAAACTAGGTACTGCAAGAAGCCAATAGGTATTCTTCAAATGGCAAATGTTACGACATAAAGGCATGGTAGGATTTGTGCTACTATTTAAAAATGCCTTATTTTAGCCCATAAGCTAAGTACTTTACCGCATACAGATTCGGAGTGCAGTTGGATGCCGACTTCTTAAAAGGCACACATGGACCTCATTATAATACATTTTTACTGGCCTTAGCGAGCATGATTAATATAATTAGCATTTTAGCATAGACCCGTACTTCTAGCAGCAGTACCGAATTATGAACCTAATAGAAACGGACACAGCCTGATTGATAGAGTTGAGAGGCTGGAAACCAAAGCAAACTCTACCGTGCTCAGGGCCCCAAGCATGTACTCACTGGAATAGTTTAAGCCCAGATTCACGCTCCTTGTTGAGATCAAAGGGGTATGAGCCCCCCAGTGTTAACTTAAATCCAGCGTCACTTCTGACAAATTTTAGCGTCAGAGATAGTCCTGATACTACTGAGACTCAGCTACATTAATAGTCATTAGTAGTAGAAACAGTAGTAGCCGTATCAGTCATAGCCCCCTTGGACATGTCTTCACGTTTACTATGGGTGAGTGAGGGTAGACATTACAGTAGTACCCGCGCAAAGTCTACTGTCACTTAAGGCTAGGTTAGGCGGTGTATTGGCTTGCATTTGATACAGCAGCCCACACCGGACCGCGTTTAGTCTTCCAGACTACGTGAGAAGGTGAAAAGTGCGGAGCCGCTAACAATATCCTGTATCACTTTAAACCTAACCGTTGAGACCGTTACCTTCTGTACCAACTAATTGGTCACTTGATGGACATAACCGAAATTGATGGTCAAACACACACATCTCTCGAGAAACGATGGTCAATGGAGTTGACCAAATCAGAAGACAGGGAAGATACTAAGATAAACAAGCCTTCACTGATGCAGAGAGTTTACACACCACTGCTTGCAGTTGCAACAAGCGTTCTCACCGCATAACTGCCATGCATTCCCTCGAACTTCGGCTGCGACCGCTCTGTGAAGAGAGAAACGTCTATCAGCGTCAAGACATAGAAAGCCGGAAGTTGAATCACGCGGGTACACGGTGCTCGTCATATGTGCTAGACAGACTGAAGATGGTATGGGTTCACAATGGCACTGACGGCTGTGAGGGCGAGCTGCTGCATCTCGTTAAAATTATACGAATGGAAACGCCGAAATAAACTGCAAAGGTAAACCGTTAAAGATCCATACCTTCCAGAAGAATGCAGTTGGTCTCTGCGCAAATTACCACCAATATAAACCAAATAATTCAATGGCCAGCTTTTCAGCTTAAACTAGCGAACATCCTTGCCCACACCATCTGGGACATTATACTCTCAGCTATTATTTAAAGTTTGCTGCCGCATGTAATATAGAATTGCTCTTAATGAGAAGATCCAGAGAATAAAAACCCTAGAGTTAAAGCTGCGCTTCGCGCCCAAAAATATAATGAAGTAACACGAGAGAGTTTAATGTTTACCGTCATAATGGCATGTAGAAGGCAGTGAGAAAAGGCTCTGTGGTGAGATGAAAACTGGAAGCAGTAGAGAAGCATGGTAGGGTGAATGAATGCCCAATCAATTCCCTGCCCCGTCGAAAGGTGGGGAAACGGGGCTATATACCAGGCGTGGACGGGAGTGAGAACGGGAATGACCCCGGATTACCTCATCGCCGAAAAAGAGTGCACAACCGGACGCCTTCTCCTCCTCATTTTAGCCCCTTTCCCTCCCTCCCTCCTCCCCAACCCCTCATCAGCAAGTGAAACTGCTATTTCAAGACTGACTGGAACAGACATTGTTAACCGTTTTAAAGCATAGACATTTCATACCAAGGCCTACAATTGCTGACGTACTAAAAGTACAACCAACGTATCGGTCGACAGGTTTTACACCAGTATTAGAAACCTCATCATCTCATGTCGTCAGTAATTGTAATGTAGCATTATCATTGTACCACACATTTATGGGAAACAGGAAGCATCATCACTTTAAATGGGTTCCCCTGAGGTCACTGATGCACTTGACTGTCTGAAGACAACTGAAATGTCTGCTGGCCATGCAAAGTCTTTTCTGCATGGTTGTATGAGCACAGGCTACGCAAAACCTCAGAGCCGCGAGTACCTAGCTAACATTCAAAACGGATTCCTTAACCTGTCATGTTGAGAATGTGAGTGGGAATCGCCTATCAGCGACATTTTGTCGTTGTAGATGTCTTCGGCGCATATAGCATTAATCAGGCTGATATGAAAATTTATCGTTCGAATCTTGTTGTCGTATACTATCATCGGAAGGCGGTAGTATAATTTTTTACAACAGAGGATCATCCGATCCCAAAAATGATGACAGGATTTTTGGTTTGGGTCTTATACTAGCAAAATATACCAAAAAAGCAGACGGAGTAAATTGCCTGTCTTCGCTTGATCAAAGAGATCTTGCGAACAGATTAAGCTTGCGTCCCTTATACAGAGTTTGATGCGTAATACATGAAGCCACATACGATAAATTTCCTAACTCATTAAATCTCATGAAATTAACAAGAAATATCCTCTTGCATGAAATAAGCCCACGCTGCGTCCTACAACGTTTTATAACAGAAAAAAAACGAAGTTTTTTTCAAAAGACAGCATATTGTGCCTTATGGAAGGGAAAGCTTTATGGAGGAGTGCGAATGTTTGCATGAATAAAGAAGAATGCTGCTAAAGCACCGGAACAATTCGCTTTTTTATCCTGAGCTTTCGAACATATGCAGGTGTCCATCGTTACAAGCAGTACCAATAACAGGAAAACTACAATTAAAGGAAGTACGAACGAATTGACGACAAATTATGCAATGCAGGAGACGAGAGTGTGGGGTTCTGCATTCTGGCTCCAGATCGATATTTCGATCAATTTGCGTCCCATTTGAGGCCCACTGCTGGCTGCAGTGGCCTAGTTTCGACTGGAAGGCCTCAAGGACAGGCTCAATCAGACAGTCTTTCACTACTGGGCGTAAGTGACGAGTGAGGTGATCTCGCAAAAATTAAATATTGTTCTCAATGAGGAGATGTGGCCACTAGTTGAGTAGCAGACAGGCATTTTGACTACACCCATATCACGCTCAGATGGTTTCAATAGTCCGCATGAAATATCGCAGTATATTACGACGGTGTCTGGGTCGCTGCCCTGAGCTGTCAAACACATGTAGCGTATAGACTCGCACTTATAAATCTCACTCATACTCGGATTTGGTGTTCACGTCGGGTGGCGGATTACTTGAGAGGTGGGAGAAAGTATCGGTGTTGCCATGGTTACGGCCCGGACGAAAATGTCTTTCGTAATCGAAATCTTGGATGGATTTTTGCCACTGGGCGAGTTGGTCCATAGGGTCCTTGATGGATTGGAGCCATTGTAAGGCACGGCGGTCGATGCGAAGGATAAAGTGCTGCCCAATAAGTAGGTGCTTGAACTGTCGGATAAACATTACAATAGCTATGAACTCCCGGTGAAGCATGTAGTAATTACGTTCTTATTTAGTTACGGTTTTACTCACGAAACAGACTGGGTGTTCGACTCCATTGCTATCCTTCTGGGAGAGAACTGTGCCCATCGCGGACCCGCTAGTGTCCGTGTCCAGGAGGAAAGAGGGTGTAGGGGTCTAAGCCGCGAGTCTGCTCAGAGAAATACAATTATCACGCCCATTTTCGTATAGGAAGAAGAGGGGTAAGACCAGTAGGAATTGTTTACTCTGTAGAGGAAGTCATTAATGGTCTGAAGCCCCGACGCTCGGCAGGCACCGGACCCTGCGCGAGCGTCTGTCGGCTGGCATGGTAAGGGCGTGAATGCGAAAACGTCATGCGAGAGTGAGTCATTAGCCGCTTGTTCAACTGCTTGGCCAATAGCAGTCTTCGGCACTTGTGATTGGCTGTCCAGAAGCAGATAAGGGAGCGCGGTCCCGTGGAGATTTGTGGGCTTGGCGCCGGCGCTACAGGGGTGCCTCTGGGACGATATTTGGATTTGCGAGGAGTGGTGCAGTATAAAGGGCGGTCCTGAGGCTGGTAAAAGCGTCTGCACACTCGGCGGACCACTTAAATTTTCGGTATTTTTCAGTCAGCTTATGGATAGGGCTGGCGATATTGGGTGCAATCCTTAATGAACCGTCGACTGTTTCGCCGACGTGGGCCATGGACGAATAGGCTAGCGTTCATCGGGGAGTGCGGCTAGTCGCCCTTCTGGTCTCAGAAAAACGCACATCGTGGGGTTAAGTGTCAGCCCGGCATTTCAGAAGGCTGCGAGGACTTCCGTTGTCTTTGTGCTATACTATGGTTTGCTCGAAAACGATGATGTCATCGACGTAGACAAGGCACTTTCCGCGGATGAGGTGACGCAGCACGTGATACATACGACGTTGGAAGGTAACTGTAGCATTGAAACACGTATATACCCTAGTGAAACCATAAAAGCCATCTTCTGACGGTCTTCTAGGTGAATTTTGACTCGCTCATAACCTGATTTAGGGTCAAGAGTGGAGAACACCGCTGCCCCTCCCCCAAAAATTATCTAAAGCGTCATCAAGACGTGGGAGGAGAACGAGTCACAAACTGTGACAGCGTTCAGGCGGCAGTAGTCAATGCAGAAGCGAAAGGATCCGCCCTTCTTCGGAACAAGGGTAACCGGCGAAGCCCATGGGGAGGATTTCAAGAAGCTCCACTTCGGTGCGGTACTTCGCGGGTATGCATATTTGGGGCTACCAAATCGGTCTCGCTTCCCTGTGTTCATAGTGTGTTGTAATAGATGCGTACGGCCTAACTTCAATGACGCAATCTTAATCAGAAAGAAAATCTATCCCATGCTCTAGAGACTAAGGGCTGGTTCGGGCGACCAGGAAAGTATGTGTCACCGAAATATTTTCGATCGTAAAATCTGAGGTGAAGGTGCCGGAAATGGGATGGCTGTGCCATTAGCCGCTCGTAGATCTCGTGTCGCCGGCAACGGGTTTAAGAAGTGTAAAATGTGGTGAAGTAGGTTATGCAACGAGGCAGGGGAGAACGTTGGTTGCCGTGTCAACGAGGACTTGAGGGATGCAGGCTGATAGCGTAATAGGTACCATAAAAACAGGGTGACTTGGACAGGGTTTACGCAAAAACAGAGTCAGATAAAGGTGACTTACAGGGAATTGTGGTTGCGTCCACACTGGCCGGTCTGGGGACCGAAACCTGAGCAGTAGTGGCACTTTGGGTTATGATTGAGAAGGCGGACAGGTATGGGTCTTCTGGTGGCGGGATGGGTAGTGAGCAATGCTGCAGGGATAGTTGCGGCTGGTACAATTCATTTTAGATTGCTACCACCAATGGGCTATTGAACTCCCTAGGCGTAGATATCAGCGACCCTGTGGCAGTGTTGCAGGGCCGTTAGTAGGTCGGGCGGGGGCTAATCAGTGGAATGATGGATGATAGACTGGTCGCGTAGGCTTTCCATGAAGCGATCTAGGATGAATCCGTCATGGTTGGCCGCTGGAGTGGTCGGAAAAGTAAAGCAGGCGAACTGGCTGTTCGTCTGCTTAGGGTTTTGGAAAAGCCTATAAAACGGTGCCGCGGCTGCGTAAGGGGAGGGGTAAGTTCCGGCACCAGCTGCCACCATTGTAATGCTTAGACGTACAGATGACACGGGAGATAGCTTGGGCCAACTGCAGAAGCGACTGATATGCGATGTAGTCTCCTCTGGAATGTGTTTCATTGTATCGCCCACATCAGTCGTACTTCCAGACATATCAGACATTGCACAGTCAGCAGATAAGGGAGAAGTCTTAGGGGCGGTAATTAAAGTGTAATTGTGTAACAATAGTGTTAGGAAAACGGAAAGGATGCATCTAAAATCAAGCAAACGTCTGGTACTGGAGTAGAGAAATAATATTGAAAAAGTACAACAGGTTCTTCAGGAAACGGTTCATTGTGGGATTAATGGAATATGTGAAAAATTTTATTGGGTTGGATCGTCCGTAACGGTAGAGACAGGTATCCAAAACGCGTTTTTCCAGTGCTCATTCCGAAAAGTCAAAAATGGAGGGGCGACCGTTTAAGCAAATCGACTTATTCGGTTCAAGTTCACCCGATACACGGGTTGCAAAAGAACAAGGAAAAGTTAATGAGAAGAAAAGAAGGTCTCTAAGCAGTCTAAAAGAAACTCTTTTTCGAGGCGCAAGATATCAGAGAAAACTTGAACGCCTCACCATCCTACTTGCTCTATGGAGTCCAAAAGTGTAGAGCAGCTTTCCCTTAACTGACAGAATAGCTTGGTTGCTCAGGGCTCACCCACAACAAATGCTCCCACTCCCAGCTGTTCGAAAGAACCCTTATGTGAAACTGAAGAGAGAGAAAGTGAGAAAAAGTAAATACCATGAATGAACTTCAAAACCCTAAACGATTTCCATGATTTCCTCGAGGTCTTCAGATTAAAATATGGCTGGAACTATATTAAGGGTTCCCCTGACCGCCTAACTTCTACAGTTATTCACGGTCTATCCGAGTCCAACGCATCTACTCTGATCGAAATGACTGGCACGGATGTCGATAAGTTTCGAAAGCAACTACACAAAGTGCTCCGACCGAAAGAGGGTGAGACAGTTCGTGGAGCGTTCAGGATAGGCAAAAACTTGGTAAACACTTGTAAACCGGGTGAAATTGACATATTAAGGTTGATTTGCGCAGTAAAGAAGAAGCTCACTTGGTTTTGTCCTGGAAAACCACCGGTTTTTTCAGCCGGCCTACTCAATAGCAGAGCGACTTAAACGCCGCAAATTGATGGCGGAACTAAAGCGGAGACCAACAGCTGAAAAGAGTAACCCAGTGAACCTCAGGGGACGAGTAATATGAAAAAACACCATATTGCTCTTTAAACAGCCAATACTTATGCTGGCTGTGGTGCACTAGTACTGGCAAACTCGCACCCAAATGAATAAGGCAATACGGAATGCTGCCGATAGCATCACCACCCAGAGGTCATTCATCTGGAGAGAGCCAATAATGCCGAAAGGTACGAACATCAAAGAGTCATATTTGTGGGAAATACTCGTCACAGTGAAACCCAGCTCTCCTCAACAGGGCCATCAATAAAGGTAACAGAGGCGATGAATTATAACCCAAGGAGAAGAAAAATTAATGTAATATGCACAACATTACAGAGTCTGTTCAATAAAGTGAAGGAGCTGTGGGCGCTCATTAATCAATGCTCTGTGCCTGATCGTAGCGCGACCGTCAGACGCCATATATGGTGCAGAAACTTTACTCAAATGAAAACCGAAGTACGCAGGTTAGACTGGAAGGAAACATTTACCGTGTGTGTCAACGGGGATTGTTTGGCGTTTAAGGCCGTATTACACGAACTTATCATCGGATTATGCCCCATCTCGCAAATGGAATCCACAAATAGGCCCCAGGGTCTAATAAACACACTGAAAAGGGAGGTAAATCGTAAACGAAAGCTGTGGCAAACATATCTTAGAGAGAAGACCACCGAGTTGCGAAACGAGTATATGACGCAGAGAAATTGGGTTGAGGACCTTGTACTAAAATTCCGCGAAAGTTTCGAGAGTGACTTAATAAATCGTGCAATAGATAATCCAAAGGTCTTCTACAACTACATTGGGCGATGCACTCGAAATAGAGACCCCATCCCTTTGTTAATAACGGATGACGGTATCGAATTTTACGAGAACAAAGCAAAAGTTGAGAATCTATCTGGGTTTTTCGGTTAATTTTTACGAAAGGCCGAGCTAACCGCTACCAACTTCAATTCAGAGGAGATTCCGACCATAGACTCAGTTGAGCTCTCGGAAGTTATTGTTCTGCAGGACCTTCTAAAGCTTCAAGACACGAAGTCACCAGGTTCGGATGGAATACCTGCAAATCTGTTGAAATAGCTAGCCATGGAGTCGACAGAACCCCTGTACTTACGTTTCCGGGCCTCCCTTAATACAGACCAATTGCCACCCGATTTGAAGATAGTGTGGATCTCATCCATGCACAAAAGTGGGAGTCGGGCGTCTGAAAACCAATACAGGCTGATAAGCTTTAATTCCATATGCTGCAAGATTATTGAGCGAATAGTCAAAATAGATTTGATGCAATTCTTAGAGCATAATCGGCTTCTTTCTGACTAATAGCACGGATTTCGTAGAGGACGGTCCTGCTTAACAAATTTGTATTACTGTCTAGAACAATGGAATCAGGCACTCGATCAAGGACATAGAGTGCACGCAGTCCTAGTAGACTTCGAGAAGGCATTTGACACTGTGCCTCATCAATATCTGCTATGCCAGCTCAGACTTAGAAAGAGGAGAGACGTTCTCTGGGACCAATATTTTATTCACCCGACGTTTCGGACTCTCGCTCGAGGCCATTGTCAAAAGATAATAAAATTTACGGCTCACTGTGTATTTAATTCAAATCTGCCAGAACTGACCTTTAGCTCTGCTATCGATTTTTTTGCGCAACACGAGATAGGCTTCAGGAAGATCGATACGCCTGTTAATTGAATCTGCGTGCGAGTGCCATGCCTCTTTCAAGAGGCGTGAGATTCGGTTGTCTGACTGACCCAGTATTTGCAAGTGTTCGAAATGGAAGCTGTGCCCTGGCTTGGATGCATGAGCGGCTACCAAAGAATAATTGTCAGTCCGTCCCACGGCTAGTTCACGCTGGTGCATTCTAGTGAGAACCCGTTTGCCGGTTTCGCCAACATAATTGGCTTGACCGCAAACGCAGTTGATGCGGTAAATGACCCGGACTTTTGGTTAACGGGTACTGGGTCTTTAGGCCGCATAAGTTGTCTGCGGATTGTTGCTTCTGGCCTGTGAGCAACGCCAATCCCAAATTCCCTGAGCAGTCGAGCGAATTCTTCGGATACACCAGCAATATAAGGTATTGCTCGCCAGCTCAGACTTATAGGTGTAAGGGGCAACCACTTCCGGTGGATCGAAAACTTTCTGACAAGTCGAACTCAGATCGTATTTATTGATGATCAGCGATCGGTGGAGGTGGCGGTTTATAGTGGGGTTCACCAAGGTTCCGAACACCGATCTAATAGGATTCCGAACCAAACAAAGTTCACGTGGTGCCTAGAGGTCCCGAAACGGGTGAACGCCCGCCAGGCCGATGCCGACTGCATAAGTGAATTAGACTACGAAACCATAATGTTTGCCGACGATTTAAAAGAAGGTCATCCGCAACGAGGATGATGAAGCAAAGCTGCAAGCAAATTTGCACCGACTCGAGCAATGGCCAAACGAGTGGCTCCTACCACTCAATGTCGCCAACTGCAACATTATGCGCTTCGGCAGCAACAAGGGTGTACCACCTCAATCGCACGCCGTTACCAGAGTCTGAGATCCAGAAGTATGTAGGGGTGTGGATCACGCCTTCACTAAAACCATATTTCCACTGCTTGAAGGTGGCTGATTCCGCGATGTCCACCTTGTACCTCATTAAGCGAGCCTTTGCTTTGGTAAGGCATTTTGGACGTTTCTACGACCCCGATTGGAGTTTGCCGTCCAAGCCTGAAGACATTTGGATATTCAAACGGGAAGAACCCCCTGAAAGGGTACAAGGACACGCAACGAAATTGATGCGAGGCCAAACGTGCCTCTCTTATGAGACACGATTGACCAACCTTGACTTATTTCCTCTGGAATAGACAGCTACGCGGTGACCTAATACAGGCATTTCGCATGCTGCGGGGTCAGGATTGATGCCTAGAATCCAACTATTTCTTTCAGCTAGCCACTATCACTAGCTTGCGTGGGCATGCTCTCAAACTATGTGACAAATTAACTTAGAATCATCACTGTACCATGTGACTGTCTATATTTTCCTCACTGAAAACTTGTTGGCACTGTTTCTAATTCTTGAGATTTGATGTGAAAATTAAGGAATTCAAAGGCCCAAGCCTATTTTTCCCCAAATATACTGACTGAAAGTACGTCTGACTGGGGCAAGATTGGATGCCCGAAAATTCTTCTTTTCTAAGAGGGTAATCCAGGCATATAATGCTCTGCCCACGGAAGTTGCCATGTCCCCATCTGTGAACACGTTTACGATGAAATTGGACCAGTATAGCAAACACGTCTTCCAAATTCGAGCCAGGCACGACAGAGTAATTACATGTTGTAAAAACATACTACTCTCTAACTTTAAGTAACACTTTTGCTTATAATTAGTACATCCGACATTTCCTTTTATACGAATTGCATCAATCGCCTCCGCCGAACCTTGTCGTCCTGGGCTACGTCACCGTGTAAAGTTCCACCTAATGGCTGTCCATGACCGATTGCTGAGGATCGTGGTGGGGCCCCATGTTTCCTCACCTGGTAGACCCGGTACCCAGTAAGGGCATATGGTAAGTGCATATCCGACACTCGGTGATTTTTTCATGACCTCTGCGATCTTCTCATCGTGTGACCCTCAGGATATTGATAAAAACCGCGAATAGCTCCTCCTGTCATGCTTCCAACACTTTCAGCAGCAGTTCATCCGATTTGCACATACTCTACCACCTCCCTTCCCCACGGGCGACAGTTTTTCTCCTTAAAATCCTTCAAATAGCATTAGAACCCCTAGAATTCTGAACCATGCCTAAGGAATATTTTTACTGTCTGCCCTTTCTATGCACTTTCATTAATGGGAATGCCACGTGTTCTGCCTTTCAGTTGCTCTGAACCAAGAGGGAGTTCAAAGGTATTTACCTATATTTCCCTTAATAAATCTGACCTGAACAGCTATTATTGCACACACAGAAACGTGGCTCTCAAAAGATAGCTGGGCGCATGAGGTATCTCTCCATGGTTATCGACTGTTACGAAGAGACAGGAGAAGTCGCAGGGGTGGTTGCTGTTTATGTTCACTCTGATATAGCCAACATTTCTTAATTATCTTCCATAATAGTAGCCGTTGAAGATTTGTCCCTAAATATCTGAACTAAGTATGCCCAGTCACCGGCATTTGGAGTTGTGTATCGTCCCCAAAACAAAACTTCCGAACTATATTTCCTTCTCCCGACTGAACTAAGCAAGATAAGCCTGAACAAAGGTCTCTCTGCCGTTGAAGACGTCGACGCCCACAATATCGAACGGCGAAATTGGACTGCTTCGGATTCATCGAATACGTTCGTCTCCAGTTTGCTAGTGTGGCTAACGTTCACAATGCCTATTCCTTCTTCGTTCTCCAAAGCCCTCTGACTCAAAAACCTTCGTGCATCGTCACAAACGACTGCTCAAATGCTTTCTTTAACTGCCGCCCCTGTTCTTCGAGGCTTGACCTTGCAGCTATCTTTGGCTAATCGATAACAATTGCACCAGCGTCCCATTTTCTTCGGCTTTCCGGAGGCCTTCTACAGTTGACCTAAGCTTCTTCAGTCACCTTCCTTAAGGTCACTTACCACACCACTTTTTGGCTAACGCAGCAGGGGGACTTTAAAGGCGAAATCCCTCGGGAAATAATAATTCACTAAGAGCAAACCTATTTAAGCAGCTACCACCATTGTCCCACGCTCCGTCAGGTCTGGCTGGATGCAGTCAACACTAGCTCTGGCTTCACCAGTGGTCACTGCTACCTTGGACAGCAATAGGGAGTTCTGTACACAACAAACCACTCCTTCTGGGGATTTAGCCCGATGATTGTAGTGATCCGAGTACAGGCGCTACTTTGACCGCTACACTAGAGATGGCAGCGGAAAAATTACTCAACTAGACTGTATCATTCCGAACCTGTGTTAGGGAAAAAAACTTTCGAATTAGCTAGACACTGTGTTCACCTGAGATTACGAGAATGGACTGGAGCTACAAGATCCTCGTCAATGGGTGCTAGTGATCATATAGTACTATTAGTTTAGTATTCAATGTTCTCAAAACTTGACTCACATAAGCCACTGGAAAAGAACATCTGAACCGTAAACGAATAATGGACTATGATCAGTGCGCTGGTTAGAAGAATTATCAATTTGAATTTTCCACTAAACCGAAAGAATACAAACAACCGCTCTTTATGGATAAACCGTGAGCCTCAGATGTTCTCTAAAATAGAAAATAAAGGGTTGAAACGTTTTCGAATGACGGGGAGAGTGGAACACATGCAGGAATATAAATGACAACGGGATATCTGTAAGCGGGATGCAAATAGGCTCCGTAGGAACAATGAGCTTACCTTATTTAAGAATGCGTTCGAGCTTCCCAAGATCTTGTACGGGTGCACACGCAAAAATCAAAGAAATCATGACCCAACTCCAGCTTTAAGGTCTCGAAACGGAGTACTGGAGACGGGTGACTAAAGTAAAGTCTCTGTCCTCTCTGCCCTCTTTCAGTTGTTGTTCACCTATGAAACAAATCCTACGCCGCTCTTCTTCCTAAAATAACAACAAAACGTGGGAACCTTTGCAGCAGACGATGCCTTTGACTTCTCGCCCGCATCGGTAAGGACACAATTACTCCGCCCAAAACCTGCCAAATAACGCGGTCCAGGTATTATTAATTTACATGTCCTTAGAAAATTGGCCGATGTACTGCGTGAACCGGTGTCGCGGAGACTCTAAAAATAGAGGGAAGAAAGTGAACGTCCACAGGAGTGGAAAAATACCTTTATTTAGATGATCCACGAAGGAGTTTCCAAGCTGGAATCGGAAACTTTTCATCCGAATAATTTAGCCTCAATTTCCTGCAACGTCTTGGAACGACTTATTCAGGGAGAGTCTAGGACGCCTCTAGTGCAGAGGAAGACATTATGTGTTGCCCAGCTTGGTTTTCGATGTGGGTGCTCGTGTCTTACGAGTTGTTTTTACCCGTAGGGAAAATGTACAATGACCGCTGACCGGTGTCCTCCAGTTTAATTAATCGTTTTTGCCTTCAATAATGCCTTTTACAGCGTACCTCATCAGCGGCTCTCATATAAAGTCTGGCAGTATGGTATCTAAGGTAACGTTTTCAAGTGATTGTTAGTGGCACAGACTCGGAATGGGTAACAGTAGAAAATTTTGTTCCATTGGGGTACGTTTTAGGCCCTCTTCTGTTCTTTCTGTATATAAATGACTGCATGGAATATCTAGACTTAGATAGCATCATGTTTGCAGATGATATTAAAAGTTGGAGAGCCATTAGCTCTGCTAGCAACGCACAAAATTATAGGAAAATATTGACGGGCTTGCTGTGTGGTCCAAAAAGTGGCTCCTAACGTTTAATAAGTCCAAATGTGTAGTCTGCCTTTGGAATCTGTGCGGTAGCGTTTCCACACTAGGTCAGAGTGACCATGTCGTTCTATAATAATACATAATAGATTGTAAAGTAAAGGCACAAGGGGCCCTCTCTTTACGAACTTAGTGCTGTGGTACTCAAAGCAGTGGCTACAGAAGCTAATAATTAAAGTACGCACGCGGATGACCACTACGAACTATAAATACCGTGCAATCTGTGCATTTTTTTACCATTACCTCTGATTTAAGGATTCTCGACAGAATCCGAAACGTCAGGAGAACAAAACTCTTGTTCCAGTGATCGCATCTTTTTCTTCTTAATAAATACTTAGTTGGTACAGCTGCGCAGAAGCAACTATATAACAACAGAAATTATTACTATTTTGTACATGTGAAGTCAGATCCGATTAACAACTGACCGTCAGTTAAAATAATAGCCTGCAACCATGGTTTATATGGTTAACTGAGAAATAGGCAGTAAAAAACCCTAGGCTTGAAACCAGTGGCAACATTCAGCAAGCCACCGATTTCTAAAAAATACATGGGAGGAAAAAACGTCTTAGATAAGTAGTTAGACTGATATGATACGATATGATGCAATGAGATAGGATCGTGATGTTTAGGGTTCGGAAGGCTCTTTGTCATGGGAAACAAATTATATGGTATCATGGGGTGAGCCAAGAGGAGCTCATTGTGGACAATGGGATCGAAACGAGGAGGGGCCTTAGAAGTTACGAGCACATCACCGAAATGTGACCAAGCAGACTTCAGAGTCCAACGACAAGTTGGCCAAAATGTAAGAAACCGAGATAAGCATTAACAAAGACTTCATAGATCACCGTAATAAATGCAAAACGGAGAAGAGTTGGCATCATCTGATAATGCTATTTGATCCTGCAGAGGAATGCGTAAACATATTTAGCGACCATTTTTTCTATCTTGGGAAGAAATTCTCACGCCAGGAGGACCCTTTTCAAAGTCCAGAAGTTGCGTGTTTGTGAGGGAAACAGGTGAAAAGGAATTTATTTCCTCCAAATTTAAACGTTAATCTCTTTTGCTTTGGAAAATCGGTAATGTAGACGGCAACCTAATTTTCAGTGGACGATTATTCCAGACGAAAGCATAGTTGGTCGTCAAGAAAGAGAACGACTAGAAGTGGAGCTTAGGTGTGGTGAAATTATCATGGAGGAGTTACCAGTGGCATGAGGTAGGTCTACCGGATTAAGAGCATTGATTAATGGACGATTAGGGCTACTGTTAACAAGAAACAGGCAGCATATATCGGCTTTGAGTCTTCTTACCACAGAAATTTAATGTTCGCTTACTGACATCTATCTTTATAAGATAAACTGGATCCCGAAAGAGAGTAAACTCTCGAAACCGTTTCAATCTTACGAAGGTCAGACACGTTCATATGACCGAAAAAGGGGCGACAGTACTCTCGGATGGTTAGAACAAACATACGTTACAATCTTAACTTAATTTCCGGAAGGAAGTAATTATGTGATATAAAACCACACATCCGTGCGGCTTTCGCAGAAATTAGATCCACATCAAGTGATAATGCTCACTCATTCGTACAAGTTAGACCTAAATCCTCTATCGTTAATGGTTCTTAAGGTGTACTATTTTGAAGGATGACGGGCCCGGGAGGCTTGGTGAGACCAAAACACATGAAACTATGTTTTGATGGAGAATACTCTATCTGCCAGGCATCCCTCGACCGTGTGAGCGTACACACGTCTGTGTTTATAATATCATCGTAATTATTGCCCATGTCCTTGGAAAATGAACGAATGCACTTAATAGCATCAGCATAATTGAAATTTTCTGAGTTTTTGAATGCTGTTGAAACTTCACTTATGTAAAGAATGTAAAGGAGGGGACCCAAAACCGTGCCTTGAAGAAAGCTACTCGTGATCGGCTGAGGCGATGAGTAGTTATTACCTACTAAGACCTTTTGGCTGCGGTTAGACAGGGAGGAAATAATGAAATCGAGGAGAGGTGGACGGAAGCCGGGTGCTTTCAGGTTTACTCAAAGACACCTGCGCGGCACCTTGTCAAAAGCTTTGCAAAGGTCATAGTAGATCATAACCACTGATTGCTGATCATTACGAAGCGATGCGACGAGTTTAGTGGTAGGCTTCGCATGATCTTCCAGATAAAAATGTCGTGAGGAGCCAAATAGCTTATTTTCTAAGTAAAGTCAAGAATTTGATTTAACATAATTTTTACAATGCGTGTCACTAAAGCTGAGCTTTTTTAAACACCTCGATAACTATTTACGACTTAACGAGATCATGGCTTGAAGACGGGAAGAATCAGAGATGTCTTCCGTGAGTCAGGAAAGAAACCTTTTAAAAGATAGCCGGAGAATTGATGGCTAAGCAATCGAAGGATTTTGAACCCCTTTTGATTACTGAGTTTTGAATACCGTCAGTTCCCGAAGAGTATTATTTTTAAGACGAATAATTTGCTTATGAATTAATTATACGGAGAAATTAATGGTACTTATAACGTTGACTGAAACAGCGGGACCGGTTCAGATCCCGTCTTAAGATGCTTTGCAAAGACAAGCCTTGTCAAACTCATCCGAAGTGTACGATATAGCATTTTCTATTAGCACAAATTCCAAGATGCTATCTGAAACTGCCGACACGAAGTCACAGAGACATGCTACGTCGTTTGTGGAGGAGAGATGCTGCCAGTCTAGTAAGTCAATAAAATTGTTAATTAAGTTAGCATCATCGAGGTCAAAAACATGATAGGTAAGAACAGTGCTAGTCTTTTTTCGTAGAAACAAGCGGAAGACAGCAGTTATTAATGTATGGTCACTGTGGAAGAGGCTCTGTTTATAATCAACGAAAAAGTTAGCTAAAAATACTGTTTATTTATTTATCTATGTAATTAGTGAAAATTAAGTCTTCAATATGATTGTCTCTCGGTTTGGAGCAGATCGACTGAGAACAGTTTGAAAAATTAATAGTATAGTGGAAGGGCTGAACTCTGGGTAAGCCAATCACTTTCAGAAAATTTGAAATTTCTAGCAATAGTTTTAGCGTCGAAGGGGGACCCCGAAATCAGCTTAAATATTTCGCAATGCTTTCCGTCATCTTCGGATGATGAGTTAGGGGATTACAAGTGCATCTGAGAATCGCCTGTTATCGGGGTGACATTAACTGTCGGAAAATGACGTGGCATCTAGATTGAACGGAAAATGCTCAAACAAAGTCTTAATAAAACGAAGAAAACTACCACCATACTTACTAGTGTGGTCTTGATGATAGAAATCATACATGTCTATTACAAGTAAAGACTCATAAATTAACGGATGGGTTCATGATTCTGTAATGCACATAATATCAGGCTTAAACTCGAAAGCAATGGTTCTAGGTTGAGCTATCTTATTTCTGTGAGAGTTTGCATTGAGCAAGATTACATCTAGTGTAGTTCAAGTAGCTGAGCTAGCTCTCGTGTGGGAAAAACACTAAATCATCGTCGTCTGCCTGACCTCCGACCAAATATTTGGCGTGGGGAATTTGAGCAAATGAAACATGATCTTTGTTCAATCAACTGAGCATCTTCACTCTCCGACAATATTGAAAAAGTATGGGACAAATTCAAGGAGAAATTCTACAACTTTCCCTCTAGCCAGTAATTGTGATCTACGACGCTTTGATGTATAACCTATTACTATAGTGCAGTATTTTGTGAATTAAAAGTTCCTTTCGGATGTGTTCAGTTCTCTAACCAACATATTTTTGATATGACACGAACAAATTGTGGATGGCGAAAGCATATGTTCCTCATGCGGAGGACACGTCCGATCTCTCAAGTTCAGAGCCCACACATATGGGCAAGGGGTACAGGAAGAAGTAAGTACGCACTATTAGTAATTATGTGTTATCTAGGATTCTGCGTGAACTAACAACCGAGTCTGAGGAGGAAACCAGCGATGTGGAGAATATCCCACCGCGGACTCCCACGCCGCCCTCGAAAAGCTTATTGGGCTGGCCCACAATCACTCAGTAATATCTTTTACGTAAGATTATTTTAGGGTGACTTCCACTTACACTTCGCCCACTCTTGCGCCTGTGCAGACGATTACAGCAGTGCCGCGCTCAGACGAGCAGCGCCAAACGTCTTTGGAGGCGAGCGTAAGTGCTCTCAGATCTGAGATGTACTCCCGCTTTGAATCTCTAGAGTCGCTTATGCGGCAGGAGTTTACATTGGTCAGGCAACTTATTGAGAAGTCAAGGTAAGACCGCTCATTATGGCTCATTAAATTTTCCTTAGAAAAGAAAACACTGACTTTAGACAAGTGTATCAACATGACACAGATTGGAATCGGTAAGATTGGTCTTCTTCACATTTTAAACTTTCACTTAGTAAACGAGAAGAAAAGAAAGCAGTGGACCGCAGCGTGATACTAACAAAATTAGAGTAAATTGAGGCCGCTACTTCTGACACTCGCCGCACACTGGTTAGCGGTGAGGCAGCCACGGGGTCTGGTCTGCCACTATGCACAGACGAGGCCCTCCGGTTGTATCTCAAACGCTTTGAAAAAGAAGAAACAATTTTGCAGGATAGCGTATGATGGCCTCATACTTTCAGTCAGAGGACACTGTAAGTGACATTGCATACAATGGTCTTATTGGTTACCTTTTGCCGAGAATGTACTTTTAGTTACAATTTATAACTTTATTCTTGCTAACATATAAACAGCCTTATAATTCACGTTTCTTCTATTATAGGAGCCAGCTGTCCTGCCGTCCACAAGTTATGCCTCCCCTGAACATTGACAAACCTTTATATATTGACATTAACATTGACATACGTTTGTACAAATTTTCTAATATCTTCTTTATCTACTAATATAATATAATTTCTATTTCATTAGGACTTGTTCTTTACCCAAAAGCATCAATGGGCAGGTTTTTGGGGACCTTAGGGGGGCTAAGGGGGACCGGGGTGGTGGTGGGGGCATTTTACGCAACGGGAGGGGAGCGTTTGGGAAAGGGGGAGTGGCTGAAATGAGCAAAATAACGCGTCGTGCTGCCAATTTTTTTTTCGGCGACGGGGGAAAACGGGTTGACATCCCCGCTCTCAGCCCCGTCCTCGGCGGGGGTATAGCCCCGTTCTGCCCCGTTTTTCCCCGCCGCTCGACGGGGGAGAACGGGGATTGTGCTAGCAGGGAAAACATAGGAAGATGAAAGAAAGTATTTACTGCAGCATTTTCTGCGATCTATTTTTCGATTGATAATTTATCCTTACCTATTAATTTGCGCCTTGTTCTATGTCGTGAGAGTAGATAGAGATTAAAATGGCCCTTGAAACACATGGCCCCGCCGTGAGGACGCGGCTCAGAAGGGGCTATGAGGGTATATCCCCGTCAGAATTTATTGAAAGCTAATTACTATTCCAGAAGTTATTTTTAGGCGTACATCTGTATATTTGAGGGAACAGAGAGAAAAAGTAAACCAAAATTTATAATATTCACTGGATGAAAAGTAAGTAGATGACGTCTTTACCACCATTTCAAGTATTTGGGAAATTCAAGAAACCTGTAATTTGATAATCAAGTTTTTCCGCAATAAGTTAAATGATAATACAGATTGGGAAAATCTACAGATATAAATCAACTACACTTCTAAATACAGTAAAATAAAATGCATTTAGCAATTATTAAATTTTATTCCACTGCATATCCGAATTTCCCGCCCATCAAATCCGATAAACACTGTTTTCGTAGGAAAACATACAGGTTGTAAGGATAAATGAGTGGGACTACATAAACTACTGTTGCCTGATCTTTAAACTAATTTTAATAGGTGTATTAAATGAAGGGGATCTGAGTGGGCTATGCGGGGAATGGCCTTTCTAAAAAGGGCTTGCATTTCATTGGTTGGCATCAGCTCAGAACTGCACGTGACTGAATGTGATTGGCTACTTCACTTGCCGTCAATCATGCGTACTGCATTTTGATTGTAGAGGCCATTTGTCGTGAAGCACGCCTTTCCTCACACAAGAATGCCAGCTCTCATTGTTAAGACTGTATTTCCGGTAAATTTGATAATCTCTTGCTGTTTTCTTCTAGCATAAGGAAGCTTACATCTATGAGAACTATAAGAAGCCAAGCTTAGTGCGATTATTTTGCATTTATACGACAAATTATCCTCAAATGTTGGACAAATTTGATATTCTGGTACGTAAACGAAGTCGTTTTTATGTTTTTCTACGCATGTCTGTAAACTTGTATGTTTAACGTCTTATTTGTAGTTACCTTTGCAGAAACTAAGCATGCTAGACGGCATATAACTTTTGCAGGGCTTTAAAGTTGCATGGATGACGCTATAATCGTAGAGATTCCCGACGAAATCGAACTAGTGACAGAAGTCCAAATTCATTGCTTCCTTGTGAAATGCGCGTGACAACCCGCACCCCCTGCGACAGTATAACGAGGATATCTCAGGCACCGCAGACCATCCGGATGCAACTGATGGCAACTGAATTTCTGTCAAGCAAGACATTGATGCAATTAACCAGTATCGCATACGTTCTATGCTGTGGATGCAACAGGTGATTGCATTGGACTTTTAAAGAACCTTTTGTATTCTCTGCATTTACGTGATACAATTGCATTCGGAATTTATCCTCATCTCCCGCTAAGCTTTTGGATACACCCCTTAGTTGCTTTTCTAAGTCGATTTTTAAAGGAATATTTGCTTTAAAAAAAAACTCGCAGCATTGAATCATGAACCTTTCTATCAGATTTTACAAAATGGACTAGTTTACCTCTAATCAACCAATTCTTCCTGTTCCGGAAACAAGCTGCACATGGCAAACGCAATGGTTCGTTTACTTACGTTCGAAGAGTCGGGAAACGCACCACAGCGCAAATGTGACTACGGAAGTAGTGTAAGTGCACATCTATATGTATTGTTCTAGATGGACTCGAACGAAAAAGCTTCAACATCTCTTATCTGTATCTATATACAGTAGTCGCCGGCTATTAAGCCCACCTCGGGCAGAGACCAAATTGGGCTTAATAAGAGGTGAGCGCATTAAGCGGAGAGTCCTAGTTGTTGATTAGCAAACGCAGGATAGGCACTTTACATTACATACGTACTGTATTATGTGTAGAGCTTGGTTATGTACAAGAAAAGAATTATGTTTGTCTGTATTTTACCTAATAACAAAAGAAAAAAATATTTGCGACACGTAACCAATTTCGCACGCAGAGAGATGAACATTTCCCTCTATCCTGTTAGCAAACTGGGCTTTGTAGCCGGCGACTGGGCTTATTAGCCGACGGATTTTGCTTTGTAAAGTTCCGTCCCAAGCTGACTTGGGCTTAATACGCGGCTGGACTTATAAGCCGTGGGCTTAATAACCGGCGACTACTGTCTTACTAAAGTGACACTTTTTAATACCAATTTGTTTAAACTTATTATGTACCAATTTATTTTATTAACCAACAGATTTCTAATATTGTACGAACCAGCTGTGGACGACATATGCGATGCTTCTCATGAACTGTGCAATCAGAGGACGAACGATATTATTGAAGTCACTTTAAATCACTTTATTAAGGGAAGAAGACTTTCACCCTTGAGCTCCCTATTCATAACCAAAAATCGCATAATAGGTCCACCGTAACAATAATAGATAATACAAATGTAGGCTTTATATCAGCGATAAGTGCGAGCCAGTTGCAAGGTGCTGCTACTGACAGTTTTTCATTATATCTGCCACAGTTTCTTAGCAAATAAGAATCAAGTTTGTGTTTAAAAATGCTGCAAACATTTTCCAAATTAGTTATCCTATCAATAAATTATCCACCATCCTTAACCATCGTATTGTGTTCTACCTTATGCGACAGTGGGTATAGCAAAGGATTCGTATGAACGAGCAATCAATATCGCGAAAATAAGCGCCCCCTGCGCATTTTTTGCCCGGGGGGGGGGCTAGAGAGGAGTACATGGGTGAATTGCCGCGCCTATGCCCCTCTAGCACCACAAAATCCACACCGCACCCTATGGGGCATGAAGGGGATTATAGGGGCTGGTGTTTGTAGGGGGGAGAGTGCTGTAGTGCAGATGATGAAATTTGACGCAGAAATCAATTGGGGAGATGGCTTCAACTAGAAAAAGGAGACATCTTCCTGTGCACATTTTTATCGGTGACTGTGCTCGTTTGGCTAAATGTGGTGAAATCCCCGTCGCAACCCCACCTGCAGCAGCGCATGCAGCCCAGTATAGTACATTTTGGACCCGGATTTTTGACGAGCCTAGGTGGGTCTGGTCTTGGCAAGATTTCAGAATCCTATTTATATTCTTGCGCACAACTGTACATCTTTGAATGTCCATACAGTCTACTCTTCATAGACCTTTTGAAGGGGGTATCGACATTGTCATATCGCCATTATAATATTTCGTCTTCATCATTCAGCACTTCTACTCTTTGCATAAGTTTCGTAGTTGAGCCTGATTGCAAATAAAAAAGAAAAAGTCATTCTCACAAAACCTTGCTTTCGTAGTGGTAATTATCAAAACCATCCTGTGAGTAGAATCCAATATTCAACACATTAATTAAACCTGCGCTTATTTCACATTTTCGAAAAAAAGCGAGTAACAAGACAAAGCCAGAAAATTTTCATCTACATGCATGGTTCTTAAGCCTTGTGGGCACATTCTATTTCATTCTGTACTGAAAGCAGTTTAAATGTATTCGTTTTTCGAATACGGCTATGTGGCTTAATCTTTGTGCCTATTACCACTCACAGTACCTGCCTTCGTTGCAACTGTTGACGAGGTCGTGGGAGCACCAAACATTGAGGATGTTTTGTTTGAAGAATAGACGATTTTCCAAGAACTAAAAAACTGCAAGGAATGTAAATCTCCGGGTCCAGATGAGATTCCTGCAAAATTGCTCAAGGAACTTGCTAAAGAGCTGGCTAAACCGCTCTCTATGATGTGCCAGAAATAGTTTGATACTGAAATCCTTCATCCGGATTGGAAAACAGCGCATATTACACTGCTTTACAAAAGCGGTATTCGTGCATCTACGAACAACTACAGACCTGTGAGTCTGACCTCCATATGCTGCAAAGTAATGAAGAAGATCATCAAGAAGCAATTGATGATATATTGTGAAACTAACAATATTTTGTCGAATGTGCAATATGCCTTTCGTAGGGGTAGGTCACGTGTTAAAAACTTGCTTTAAACGATGCAAAGCTGGACAAGGGCAATTGATTCAAAAGGAACCGTACATGCAGCCTACATTGATTTCCGTAAGACCTTCGACAGTGTTCCACACCAACGTCTCCTGCACAAGTTGAGACTGATGGGTATCGAAAGCAGACTTCTGATGTGGATTGAGAATTTCCTGGCTGGTCGTTCCCAAATGGTGTGTGCAGGACGAAAACAATGAAGGCCGACAGTCATCGAGAGCGGAGTCCCTAGAGGTTCAGTGCTCGAACCCACGCTCTTTCTCTTGTTCGTTAATGATTGTGTACAGGAATTGGACTGCGAGTATGCCATGTTTGCAGATGATGTAAAAATATGGAAGGTCATCAAGTGTGTTGCCGATGAAGATAACTTCCAGGAAAATCATTGTCGATTAAACTATTGGTCAGATAGATGACTACTGTCCTACAATTCGATCAAATGCACTCTGCTGCGCCTGAGAAATCGAAATTCGGTCTCTGATGCGCGACCCTACCATCTGAATGGAATCCCACTCCAAGAAACAGAAATGCAGAAAGATCTCGGCATCTGGATGACAGACAACCTCAAACCTTCTACACAATGTTGTAAGGTGGCTTAAACTTCACCTTAAATTTTGAACGCCATCAAGCGGGCATTCACCGTTTTTGATGAAGACTGTTTCTCGAAAATCTTCGGTACCTTCATAAGGTCACATCTTGAATATGCGATTCAAGCCTGGAGACCGTGGATGCGGCAGGATTATAACGTACTTAAGAGGGTGCAACGGTGGGCAAAAAAATTAGTAAGAGGCCGATGTTAACTACCATATGAGATCCGCCTAAATAACCTTAATCCCTATCCTCTGAGTTATAGGCAGTTACGTGGAGATTTGATACAAACCTCGCGTATCGTGCGTGGCTTGGACTGCGCTCTCATGTGTGACGACTTTTTCCAACTCGCCACTACAACTAATTTCTGGGGACGTCCTTTCAAACTGTAGGTGCCCCAAGGACGATTGGATGTGAGGAAGTACTTCTTCCCTAATCGGGTCGTAGACCCGTGGAGTAACCTTCCCGAGGCGATTGTTATGCAGTGGAGTCCGGTTAATGTGGACACCTCCGTTCCAGGCCAACTGTCCATATTAACCGGTTGTCCACATTAAGCGAACTGACCCCAAACCAGTCGTTTCTACGCATAAAAAACAGAATTTTGCATCTGAATGAAGTTTTATTGAAAGAAAATGCTCAGTTTTGATTGCTTTGGTGGAAACTTTTCCCCTAAAGCTCCCCTAAAGTTCTTTATCACAGTGTCAAAATTCTCCACATCAAAACCTTGTTGTCGATGCCCCGTTTCGAGTACGGCCAATGCCGCCCTCATTTCTTTTGATGAGACTGGGGGCTCGACTTCTTCGTCTTCCTCTTCAGACTCTTCTTCCTGCTCGTCTGGTACCTTCTTGGCATCTGCAACTGCTTCGGCGAGTTCGCTTGTCACCTCCTCCAGTGTTGCCTCCTCGGCGACTTCGGCATCGTCGTCGATTGAAACCCATTCTAGAAAACTCTCGATCCTGTCCTCTGTCACGTCTTCTGGGATCGGAATCGCGACTTCATTCTCTGCAACTGCCTCGATATCCTTGTCCTTTCCATATCTATTGCGTTTCTGTGCAGGGCCTTGTTCATCTTCTGAAGCCTCACGACGAAGTTCCTCCTCTTGTTTCACCAATTTTCCCAACATCGACTTGGAAACTCCAAGCTAGTCGGCTGCCTCTCGAAGACCAATTCGGGGTGACTGCTTCTTAAGGTCATGGAACTTATCCAAAACATCCAGTTTCTCTGATGGTGTTCGATCCTTTCGCTTCCCCATCTGGGAAAGAAAGGAAAGAAAGATTGAAGAAGTCGAAGAACGACAGTCAAAAGCACTTCACATTCTCGTGATCAGCCTCCACACGTACACAACCACAGGCAAACCAACAGAAAAGCTTTGTGTACTGTTCATCTGAAGCAAAACTTTCAGAACAGGACGCGGGAATTCCCCGCCGCGGGCGATTTGAACTGGATTTTTGACAAAATCTGTGGGAAAGCAGATAAGGGCGACAAGGGTGAGGATACGGGGGCAGGACAGGGGGAGTGGGAATAGCCTATATGACGTATTGGCGGCCTCCATCGACAATTGCACCTCCCAACTGTGGCAAACAGGACGCGGGAATTCCCCGCCGCGGGCGATTTGGACTGGATTTTTGACAAAATCTGCGGGTCGACCGACCGGTTGACAGCTTGGTGCTGTCCACATTAAGCGGTGGCTGTCCAAATTAACCGGAGGATTTTACTATGGAGAAATTCCGTTCCTGGCCAACTGTCCACATTAAGCGATTGTCCACATTAACCATGTCCACATTAACCGGACTCCACTGTATCTCAATCTGTGGAGACGTTCAAACACCGATTGATATACACGTGCTACAGCACAATGGGAACTATGTGACAAATTAGCCTTAAAACACCACTGCATCATGTGACGGTCTATATTTTCCTAACTAAAAACTTATTAACATTGTTTAGAATTCTTGAGATTTTGATGTAACAAATACGGAGTTCAAAGGCGCAAGCCTATTTTTCCCTCAAATCTACTCATTGAATGACTGACTGACTTGGATGCAAACCAAACTTCTGGTTTAAGAAAAATTACCTGTAAAATACGTTTGAAATCTGAGTTACGCTGGGTGCCTTACGCAGTTCAGGATAACTGAGTGTAATAGACAAGACGCCAAATAAGGTACGGCTGACGTAGATGATGGGTTGGTTACTTCCACCACATTTAAGTATATTCATGAATATACATGGAGAGATAGTCATGGATCAGTGATAAAATGAAAATTCGCGAATTAATATCAGATCTGGGCTGCTGTTTGAAAAAAATTCAGTTTGTACTGAGCAAGTGTTAAATGCCACTAATAGTTGACTTTGGATTTACCGCGGGCTTGAGCGGCTAACTTAACTGTATTGCGGTTGGCAAATAGGCTGTTTTGACTTCGTTAACATATAAGCGCGTAAATTCTATTAACAGCCGCTTACTGGTAAACGATGTTGAGCAATTTAAAAGAATCCACTGAGAGCAGCATGTAGGTTCTACTGTTTTGGTTTCTGATGTTCCAGGACATTCTTCTATTATGCCCTGATTTTTCTCACTGGTTCTTCTAAGGCAGCTGCTCTCTATGCTGCCTATGACGTTCTCGAATACTATCACACCCTCTCATTTTTATTTTTTATAAAATTAAGGTAAATCGGCCCATTTTCACGACGTTTTAGCTGTTCATGCCTTTTGTTTTCTATTCAAAAGCCTTTGCATAATTCAAATTGGCCGACAAAATCGCAAGTAAGCCTTGTTCACACTTTATACTATAAACTAGTGCTTTCGGATATTCAGGCATTCGTGCGTCCGAATTTTATTAGATACGATGTGGGTTACTGGACTGATTCTTTGTGGTCCATTTCGGTAAATCTTTCGTAATATTTATAAAATTAGTTTCATACTAATTTACGAACACTCTGATATTGCAATAGTTTCGTTGTTGAGTACATTGTTCATCCGCTCGACTTCACCCGCCAAGGTAAATGTTTTATGTGAACTATTACCTTTCAGTCAAGGGGCGTTGCTTTTTTCATACTTGGAGTAGTCTGTGTCATATTCTTTGATCACGACGTCGCCGATTCTGTCTCTGAGCACCGTATCCTTTTCACATTTGTCGTGGTTACGTAATTTTTTTAACGTTTTCAATTAATATTCATTGCCTCGTGTATATGTCTTGGTTTACGTTCCTTACCACTAGTGATCACATTCGAATGTTATGATTGACTGAATGAAGGCAGAATACGTCTGAAATACTACGGTATCAATAAATTTACAATCACGGTCGACTCCTCCCCTCTGGTCCATGTATGTAGCAGGGGACTACTGACGATGACAAGAAATACAGGAATTATTATTTCTATTTTTTGTTTTCGTCAGTCGGATTTACGCAAACCCAGTTTTGCAGGGTAGTCTAGCGTCACTAATTTCAGCTGTCTATCACTAAGCCATGCATCGTCCTGCCGGTTGCTTTCTGGGATATTAAGTTATGTTATGAATCACTGTCTTGGCTGCTGAAATTTTATTCCTTGACAACTATTTTTATAGCTGAGGGTGTGCACAAAAGTCTTCTTATCCATCGTATATATGAATTCTTCATATACTGTGGACTCTCCGATCACAAGGTAATTAGCTTTTCGTTTTCCACAATTAGTATGATAAATTCACTGGTTTCGAACATTAATTTAATTTCCTTAAGGATTCACTATTTGAATTTAAAACGCGCATTTTAATTTTGTGGTTTTTCTGAATTTTGCTAGACCGGCGCTATGTTGCTTATACTAGCTGCCTGCTTCGAATCCGCTTTTCACAACTTTTCTCGCGGGTTAGCTGCTGATATTGGTGGCGCGAAGAGGCTTCATGCCCTTTCAACATGTGTTTCCGTTGTCCCTGTCAGTATCCTCATTTTCGTTGAATGGATATATGGAACGGTCTTCATACACAATACTTCGTCTGATGTGCGTGAGTGTGCAATTCCTGCCGTTAGGTTTTTTCAGTTCCTAATATCAGTGGGTTTTATCCGGTTTCACGATTTACCTTTATGATGTTGTATTCTTTCACCCTTTCTATGCTAATGTTGATCTACAAACCACGTATACTAAATGCTTTAGCTTGCAGTGTCGCCAGGAGAATCGTCGCAGCTTTACTATCTAAGCGTCATGGCTGCTATTGGTTTAGCAATGGTTGCTGAATTTTACTGCCAGCATTTTGTCGCCAACAAGATTGGACCACATAAAGTGGCAGTGATGGGCTATGAAGCAATCGTATTAACGGCTCTGTTCATCAGGTTCGTTTGTCAGTTTTTGTAATTCCCAACTAATTTTCGTAATTTTTTCCTTTTTCCTGTTTATGTGCATCTTTGTGGTTTTTAAATAGATATGCTGTGAAGTTTTACTTCTTTTGGACACAATAAAGTCGTTCTAAGTTCAAACTTATTTCGTTAGTGCTGTATTCTGGATTGCATTCGCAAATTTCTTAACTCTATATTCTGACTATATAACGGAAATGCACCAATCTCTTTTGCTTGGCGTTACAACCCCAGTCGTAGCGTATTATTTTTGAACAGCCAACCATGACGAAACGTTTCGTTTTACAGAAATCCGTAGGCCTTTGTAATATTCCTCTCTGATGATGAGTGTCTACATTTTGAGCTGGGGTAGATGCATTTTCAGAAAGAGTTTATGTAGGGGTTATTAAAACATCGCTGTTCGGTTTTCGGTCAAAGGCCGGCTCACGTTTCTGTCAGACTTAACTAATTGAGTTGTGGATATCTTCCTGCATTTCGAATTATGGACTTTTGAACTGACTTACTAAGTTTTTGTAAGCCACACGGAACCAGATAAGATTCTAAATTATAGCAATTTATATTACCAGCTGCTTAACTTCGATTATATAGTCGTATGAAATAACTTTTACGCCGAATATTTTGAATTTAGCCTTTGCATAACAAAGCCTGCCCCGCTCGAAGTAGATTTGGATATTGGTCATATCAGGGGTGCTGTTTTTGGCCACTCAGCCCGACCGTCGCATTATCTCTCCACAGGTGTCATCGTCGGCATGCTTTCAATGCTATATGGTAAGTTGCTTTTTCATTTATAGATACTGCGTGCATTTCGCAAAGATCTTTCGTATGTAGATGTCTAAGTTGTGCATTGCGTTATCCTCTATTGATCATGCTTGAATCCTGCTGTCTCTGACCTCACTAGATCACCATACTTCCTTTTTCTAACTTGTTGTAGGAGCCATGCTTACAAGCGTGATATGGATTCGTAATTTGAGATTCATCGTTGTAAAATTGTGGTTCATGCCGCCTTCATTTATGGCTAACCTCGCTGAGTTCCATGAATATAAACATTTTCCTCGTGCTTGCTACATGTCAGCGTGTCTTAGTAGTCCCAATAAGTCGTCATCTGCCCGAAAATTTGTTCTATTTCACGTCCTCATGGACACTCAGCAATTGAGTGATCTTAAGTTCTCGTTCCTGATAGCTGGAAGTTTATCCTCGAAGGGCACAACACTTTGTAAGCGAAGTGAGCCAGGAAAGGGCTAGAGCTTATTAACGGTCACCAAAAGGAGAGGACTTGGGACATGCTTATATATGCTCAAGTTAGCGCCTAAATGTGCTGTTGAATGAATCCATTAAGATAACGTTCGCTTTATCAACCTCATTTTTATACTTTTGTATGTCTGCATTTTTGTGGAAACCGCTTTCCGCTTATGCTTTACAGTACTTTCACTAAAACTTGCCTTTCGAACTGCTTTGTCAGTGATAAAAAAGTGATATACTAGAGTTATTAATTTCTCGTTTTTAGCTTTTTACACAACCTTCCGATTTGCTTGGCTGCATGATAGCGTCCATTTATCATATTATTTTTCACGTTTTTACTTTTTCCCGCCAAACTCTCTTGTACCTTAAGCTGTTTTGCTATGTCAATTTTCCAACACTTACTGTTGATGATCGGATTTTTTTTCATTAAGTCACGTACCGTATTGTGAGGAACCGGAGCTGCTCGCTGCACTTTTATGATTTCTTTGCACTGGCCACCACAACTAACCTGTGTGGGAACTTCCTCAGATATTCATTTTCACAGCGAGTTTCCGGACGTTATAATGAAGAACAGAGGCATTTAAACATAAACTAATTTTTATTTATTCGACCGGTCACGAAAATACTGTTACATGTACCCAACGCTTCATACAAGCCTAGAAGTAACGATAACATCCACATATTTCACTTTATCCATGATCGTTCATGGGGCCTATACTTAACCCCAACTTTCCAAAATAAATGTTACTCCCTTCTTAATAGTAACATAGTTATTTTAAGTTATATATTGTACAACTTCTAATAGTGTTTTTAAAGACAATGTCTACGTACCCTAAATATACCGAACAATGTGCAGCCCTGCTATGTTCATGCTGTAATGATGCTGTGTCTGCCAACCCTTTCTTCTCACGATTGAACCTTCAACTTAATCAATGTAGGAACTTAGCGGATGTCATGGGTCGCACCACCTACCGCGATTGTGTGTACCGCAAGTAGCTTAATCAACTCTGTTGAGGACTAATGTGATAATGTTTACATTATTGGCCTTGCGCACGTTTAATTCACATGTTGCTCACGACCGGTTTTACCCCTGGCTCTACCATTTGTCCGCCCTAGCTTCCTCTCTGTTGAACCAGTCGACCGTTAATGCGCATGACCGCCTTCTCAGCCGACACTTTGTCGGATTCTCGGCTGCCGGTCTTCCCCTTTACACCACTCAACCTTCAGCTTCTAGCTACACTAGGGACAGTGTTTCTGGACTAAGTCGTCATGCCTTTGCCATCCTGAAACAGGTCGTGGCCGATCAGGCCTCCTTCCGCATCTTTGTCTTTCTTTGTCTAAATCTGGTTAGTTCGATTTCCTGTTTTTTTGTATTACTGGTTTCTCTATCTGTGCCTTTACGTCTAAAAATAATTGGTTTCTTTTGCCAGGCTTTTGGGAAAACTGCCCAGAGGATAAAATTTATTTCCACAGCTTGAAAGAAGTGTCTACTAATTGAATGGCAGGACCGCGGCAAAACACCTGTCTTCACCAGTGATATGAACTACCCACATATAAACGTTTATAGCTGCTAGACGATATTAAGCTAACTTTTTCATGATGTCAGTACCCAATAAGTATTGTGCATTTCTTTAGATCATTGCTCGTTTTTTACTGCTATTCGGCTTCTCTGTTCTCGATTTTCACAAAAAAATCTAGAATTTCAAAAATGGCTATTCTACAAATAATTCAGATAAGGCTATATAAAGGTACTTAAAAGGGGAAAATAATGAAAAATACCGACAGCTATTTAACAATTACTATTCGATTGACTGTCAGTTTGCGTTCCAAATAGCACAAATTCTATCAGATATGAAGGTAGCCAGGTTTTCTAGAGAAGTTTATTCTATGTGATCATTAAATCAAGTTTTTTTCTTGCATGAAGTGACTCTTTTTTGACTTGTGCCAATTTTGGCAATTGCAAAAACATCTTCCATAGGATTAAGATCCGGGCTGTTCGCCGGCAAAAGAATAGAGGCCCATGCGGTGAAGCTAGTTGTTGCCTAAAATGCTAGATCATAGGTATGGGCCTTGTCAGGTTCATACCTCGTCAGAGCAATGGATCGGTGTGTCATTGTGTAAATTCATTCATTTATGCATGCACTGTAACCGAAGGCAACTCTCGTAGTATCGGCAAACCACCTTCTATTTATGGTGTCCGTAGCCAACCGCTAGACTAACTGCTCTCTAGCTTTAATAGTCATCTAAAAAGTTGGCCGTCAAACGTTCTTAAAGATGGCCGTCGGCGTACCGTGATCACTTGGAAAGCTGTCTCCATTCATGACCATGTAATTTGACTTCACAGACTTATCTAAAAATAAGATCTCATCACAGAATCAAATGCTCTTACAGAATGATGACCGGTAATCAATGCCGTTCTTGCGAACAAAAAGCGTTCTCTAAAAATAGCTTGATCGTGGCCTTTTGTTGGTGAAGTTAAAATTCGTGTATTATTTTCTTTATTATGTTCATAGACAAAATTGATAGATATTACCCATGTCTGGTTTCAATGGGCATAAAATAATGCTGTTTAAGTGTACGTTGCCTTGTTTTCTCGTTGGCCGTTTTAGTCTGCCCTTCTTGTTTCTAGGCGCGGTTCTGTCATCAAGAATGCGCCACAGAATGACCTTGCTAATATTAAAAATACTTGCTCAGGACTCATGCGGAAATTCCTTCGTTGACCATTTCCGTATCTGTTCGTAGTTCACTGCAAGTAGAAAGAGTCTGTACATCTTCATTGGACAGTTTGACTGAGAAAAATTATGGCTTGTCCAGGGATCTCAATATATATTTGTGTAGTGCCCCAATTATTGGTACGGCCAAACAACGTACGGTCACACTAGTTTATTACTGAGTTTTTGGTAAAACAAACATCAGAAATTTGAAAAAGGATGTTCTAAAACTGAATTCGCCCTTCTACCTCTCGAAGACCATGCGATTTTCCATGGACGCAAAACCCAGTTTTCCTTTCCCGAGAGGTATTTATTTGAAACATTTCCTGCTTATATTGCTGTTCGTTTAGAGTAAAACGCTTGTAAACAAGAGGTTTCGACGGTTAGATTCAACTAGCGTAGGAAATTACTTGGATCTCAAAAAACGCTAGATTTTGCTTAATTTTGGCCTGTTTTCCTTTCATCGAATAAAATTGACATGAAAGTTTTTCTGTAGACAGCTTTCTGCTGCTCATATTAATTCACTAAACAAAAAAGCAGCCCCAAATGGGCAGCATACTACCTCCTCGCATTTCGGTCTCGGAATTTCATGATTTAGGTCATCTTCTGTATATATCCTCTATTATTACCATTTCTATATTGGATGTAGGCCTGTTTATTATTTCGGTTAGGCGGCCACATGAGTTATTCTTACCGAAGTAGCAGTAGGTCATTATGTAGCAGACCATGTGCCGCGGCAGTAAATCGGAATCTCTCGAATTTTCTCCAAATTCTTTTCACGAAAGTAGGCAAATAATGATTTTGCCCACGCTAGAGTTGGTAGTAGAAGTTGCATGTAGACACCTGTCATTAACTGGTCTGCTAGTATATACGACACTGTAGCTGAAGGGTCAGTGGCTGTGCCGAAGCGGTTGAAACGTTGTTGGTCTTGGCATTTTAATTTTTTTCTCCACACCGAGAAATGTACTACACAGTGTGTCATCTGGACTGACAATATCTGTGGGGCACCGTTGAAAGGGGTTTATTCTAAAGCATTGTATATTGTTTGTACAGACGATTCCCGCGCTTCATGTTAGCAGATTTCTCGTAATGAGGAGCTAAGGCCTTTTACCGTTGTTTGTTGATGCTAAAACCCAAATAAAAGAAGCACCACGCATCTTCAATTTATGTAGGATATGAGCGTGTGGGATCAGCTTTGCAGATATCCGGGAAATCTATGAAGGTGCGACCATACGGTTAATATATTTTACGAAGTCTCTGATACTGATACATATTATTGTCACCGGACATGGATAACGACAAAATTGTGGATACTACCATCGTAGAATAGTGTTCGTCAATGGAAAGCTGTACCCACGAATACACAAGTTAATGAACGTAAAATGTAGTTCACGCAAACCGCACGTGTTCCTATATTTTGCCATTTTATCGGCATTCCGCACCTCGTCGTATGCAACCGTCAATAACAAGGAAAAACATATCAGCAGGTTGTCCTCCAGCAGTGCAATGTCATCGGCTTAGTCAGAATCGATAATATGCCTACCACGACCTACAAAACCGTTGTCTACCAGTGCATACAGTTAAGCAGATTTGGTAAGGTAACGCAGCACTGATGGACGACGCAGATGACAATAAAGGTGTCACGTGTATTTGGTCTCTACTGTGATAGCACGTTTGCATTACACGAGTCATTTCGGTGGCATGATCGACTACAGAGAGTCCGGATAGGCAGAGACGAAATTCATGAAACAAACGAAGTGGGACTGTTGACGATTGTAGTTTCCGAGGGTTAGACGAAAGGAAAGTTCTGACTCACACATCCCGTCTCATGGCCGCAATCCACACTGATTCGTTTTTGTTCTTACGTCGTTTCAAAAGCGGGAAAAGCTGAAGAGAACAGCTGCTTAGGCCTATGTAGTGTTTATGCCCTGTTGAAACGATCCCTCCTTCCTAGTTTTGGGCGAGAAGCCAATGTAATTTATGAAGTAGTTCAATTGAGCACCACCGGCAGATTGAAATTAAAAGGTTTTTTTGTTGACTGTTGTTCTTCGGTTTCAATGTCGCTAGATGGCTCTTCTCAGCGTGTGGTGGACCTTGATCGCAGTCGTTCGGGCACCGGGGTTTCTTCGATCCGATGTCTGCGGGGTTAAAATGTTGAGCACTCAGAGTGTGTCGGGTTCTATCCGGATGCTGCTGCCTCAGCTTCGTTTAGGACACAGACAAATTATAAGACCGAAGCTAGCGCTAGTATCTGCAATTCTGAGATGATCGATGCCGTATTTCCTCGCAGATTTTATCTTTAGTCTCACGTACCCTGAGTTGTAGCCCCTTCTTCACTAGGGCATGATTGAAGTCCTTTTTTGCCACGAGCGTATATCATCCAGTTCGTCTAGCGTACTTATGCATTAAGCCGATTTACAGTGACTTGTAGCCACCATCTTGAAATTCGACGGCTAGCTGTCTCCTTGAATGTCGAAAGCGGGTAGTTTTAACGATCAGGTTGATCAGCACAGCGATGTTCACAATAATTTTGACATCGCGTCGTCATCAATCCCTCGGCTTTACCTTTCCCATCCCCGCCTTCCTTAACTCGCAACAATGAGATCGTACAATGAAATTCCTGATAGCAGTCTGAAGTTCATCATGTCTCTTACGCAAATAATCGGCATCCATAGTGGGGGCGTAGACCGCATTAACTATAAGTTTAAGATGACATCATGAGAGCACACTCATGCAAAACCTGGTGAGCCCGGTTACCACAAACTAAGTGAAATCTCGGCCTGGGTACTCCCAATGCCTGTATCGTTATTTTGGCCAGAGTTGTTGGTGACAGCGTCGTGATAGAGGTGATAAAGAATTTGTCGGCGCCTGACACTTAACTGCTCGGCGAGCCATGATCTACTAGGCGCAGCGCAGAGAGGCGAACAACGTGCGCATGCTACCATTCTATCACACGCATTGAGGGGTCTGATGAAGACAATTTGGAGACGAACTGTCTAGTATATCGCATGTATGTTCACACTTATAGTCTTGAGTCCAACTTGGCATTCCCCAAGCGGTCGCCTTCCCAAATGACGTGTCTAATGACCACAATTTTCGGTCTCCAAGCTCTAATCAGTCTTCAAACTTCCCTTCTTTAGTCTTTCACCTTCGTTGAACTCATCTATGGAGTTTGGACAAACAGCCTGGGCCTCATCTCCGATGGTTTTCATATGCTTTTCGACTGTGCAGCTCTGGTTATGGGCTTGTATGCTTCTGTTGTGGGACGATGGAAACCGGATCGAATCTTCTCTTACGGGTGTGTTTTACCTATAACAATTATAATTTTTGGTGATGCTTCTAGCAAAATTTTGTTTGTTTCGTTATCTTTTGCTTTTTGCATGCAATTGTGCCGTCCAAATCAAATTTCAACCCGCGGGTCGTATCTTGCTCCCCCTGACGTGCCTGTCCTCCGGCAACGAAACGGTGTTCACTGCGGTCCGTCTGTTCGGCACATGATATCTCAGACAACGATTTCAACGATCTTTTATCGCAGACAGGTGCATAATGTACCACCCTAAGGCCTCCTTATTGCTCGCCGTCTCACAGACAGCTAGTGTCTGTTTTGGATGAGTCTCGACCATGCTCGTTTGCCATGAATGCTCCTGTCTTGGCCTTGGCTCTTCAAGTTTGTTTGCGCAAAGCGAAGTAGGTCCTGTTTAGTGCCCTGGGTTCATTTTAGTTACCTATGTCCATTGGATGACTCACCAAGCATATGAAAATGGGACCGTAGCTAATGGCAGGTATCAGGCCATCCTTGTAGCTGTCTTCAAACGCTGCAATAAGACTAACTGATTAAGTTAGCAGTCTTCTTCGACACTGGCTCACGGCTCCTTAACACCAGCATTGCTAGGTGGCTGCAAGATGCTCTCGTTACTAGAATTAAATGCCACCAGGCCAGGTTCCTAGCTGGCAAGTAGTCCTTGTTGGATCAGGATCCCCGCCGGGTTGGCCTCAATCCCGGCGGTGAAGAGGAGGCGTCGGAGCAGCGTGGTTGGGAGGAGCTGCCCCATCATCAAAAACAGAGATGGAGAGGAGGGGAGATAGATCCATGGGAATATTTTCAACCACTCTGTTAAAATAGTGTGCATACTTTCTTAAATATCTTTTTAAGGTTGCTATAAATGTTCGAATTCAGCGGCGGTATCTGTGTTTACGTAGAAACGTAGGTTTTCGATTAGTCATCATTGAGCCAGTATTTTAATATCCACCAGGGTAATTCATTCCACTTTATAATCTTCGAATTCTGCTCGCTACGGAGAGTGGGTAATTGCTTCCCTCGAAGTGATACCCTCATTCTCATCTTCGGCGGTTTTCAGTTAAGTTGGAAGGGCAACTAGCTAATATGGGCGTTTCTAAGGGGCTGTTGGCTCTAGAATCGCGGCATTTTTCTCCGAGCTGGCAGCTTTCAAATAACGGATGTTCTGTAGCAAATTCTTTCAAATATTTTTTCCCGGAAGAACTCTGTAGAGAAAACAGTCGCCTGAATACATTTTGGTCACTAGGCTGATTGCAACCAGTCAAAGACGTCAGTAGATTCGTAGCTATAATCAAATTGCTGCAGATCTACACATGCATCAGATATCTCTCTGGTCAGTCCTCTTCGCGAGGAATGGTGGGAGACGGGTGAAGAAGACTTAAAAATCGAAATGTTTTTATCTACACTTATCTGTGGGCCATTATTCGAATGCACCAAATAGACCTCGTCTCAAGGGTGAGTCCGCACTAAGTGCGACAGCATCACAGTGGTCTTCCCAGGATTCAAATAATATCCGCTAGGTAGACTGGAACATGTTGTTTCTCGTTCTCTCAATGAGCTCCAGCTGCTTCCTTCGTCTCATACCGCATCCTCATAAAGTGCGAAAAAGGAGTCTGCCCAATGTCTGATTCGCGACACAGCCCGTCAGCATACATATGCTCTACAATTTCCGATGCGTAAAATCCGACTGTTTGGAGCACACCAAATCTTCTCCCTCACATGATCACGTATGTGGAGGCACCATACGCAAAATCAGCAAGGCCGGCTGGAGGGAAACTGATAAAATTTTGCTAGAGCGATTACCTATGCGTTACACACTTTCCATCTTCCGAGCAACTATATAGATTAGGTTTACCAGTGATTTGGAACTTTTTACGCCGTTTTTGTTATCGACCAAAAATGGTATTTATAAATTTAATGCATTTATTGTCGTCTTTGACCTAGTGAGTACTTTGATTTCAGGTTCCACCGGGCCGAAATTCTGTCCGGCTTCGTCAATTCCCTTGCCCTGCTTATCATTGCCGCATCAATTGCCATCAATGCTCTACTACGCATTCAGCAGCCACCCGATATAAACACGGATCGCCTAATGGTAGGCATATAATATATCTAATTTCAAGTTTTGCTTTCCCATTTTCATAATATACGTACATATGTATATCCGCTAACTGGGGCACCAACAATCTGTGGTTACATCGAGCTATGGCACGATGCAACTCATTCATCGGGTGTTTTTCTAGTTATGACATCTTGTGACTGTATCTTTCATATACGAATCACCGAATTGCCTGCATACCTGACAGATAGGTTATCCGGCTTTCGGGATCTTATGTGTAGTTGTCTATGTCTGTGTGTTATCGCGCAACAGCTATGTTACCAAATAGACAAGGCGGAAATGATCCTACCGTCGCAACGTGGGTCTTACCCACAACAAGCCCGACACAGTCTCGTTTGAATTCACCAATAGACTTTTTTGTATTTCACATAATGCTTACTTACGTTTGCTAGTAGCATTTTTATTATTTATACTAAAATAGCGAACGGATGTCTTCCATAGTCACTTTTGCCTGTTAATTCGTTTAGGTTATCTCAAGAAGGCACGAAAACCAAACGTACTTTTGATACTTTATTTGTAGTTATTTATTTTAATTGATGCCATGTGATAATATTGGTTTCTTGTCCAGTGTATCTTTTACATCGAGTTTTTTTCCTTTCATGAAACAGGCAGTGTCTGTTGGAGGACTTCTAGTCAATCTGGTTGGTATCTTCGCTCTGGGCCACACGCATAGCCACGGTGGCGGTGGCAGTCATGGACATTCACATGGCGGCAGTTCTCATGGTCATTCGCATGGCGGCGGCGGTGCTCATGGTCATTCACATGAAGCCGATCACAACCACTCACACGCTGCTTCGCATGGTCACTCTCACGACTCCGACCACTGTGCCACCGTCGTTAAGATCCCACATGGCAGTGCAAATGGTGGTCTGCATAGCCAACATGATGACGAATGTGACGAGACTTCTGAAGACGCTTCTACCGATAGCAATCTGAGAGGTAAACAATGCAACTTTTATGATGCCAGGAACCCTTTTAGCCTAACACGTAGTGCTTATATTGCGGTTAGGCTGTATAGTGAGTTGAGCTTCTCCTACAGTCACGTATCGGCGTTGACGGAATACCAAAAAAGACGACGGACTAAGGTGGTGTTGTTGCTAGGAAGGAAGAAACCGTGTGACAGACCGAGCAGGTGGTGAAATTGTAGCCTGGAAAACAATGTAAATGATGGCTGTGAAAATCTGTAAGCATCATAGGTCATAGCCTCGTGACGACTGTATCCACCGCCTCCTCTGTCGTACTCTAAATTTAAGCCGCATGTGTGCGCCAGCTACTGTGGTCTACTCATGTTTCAGTGACGGAATGTTGTCAACACCGGTACCTCTACCAGATCGGGATGCTGTCCCGACTGCGTACTGCCTCAGTCTCCTTCCTTGGCATCTGATGGGCAATCGGTATTTCTGCGCGTGGCTACAAATACGGCTTTGCATATCTTCAGCTTGATATTGCGGAAGAGTTCATGATAGATTTAGACAGATAATTGGAGAATTTCAAAAGTTTGGCTACCTCAGGTAATACTCTCTGCTTCTTTGTCGATTAGGATCCATTTTCGAAACTAGACTTCCCGAATAAATCGCTGCACCCACATTCAAAACCTGCATCGACCCGGCTTGTAGTTCGGCATGTCTGGCCGATGTTTGAGATGGTTATTCCAATCTATCCTCTTTGTCGGCTCTGCATGACTGACTGTCCATTAGGAATGTAGATTGACCTCCGAAGTGTAGAGCAAAAGTAATGTTATGTGGCCTTATCAGTTATTGACATCTATCTCGGGCGTTTAACTTCGCATTCGCAGCCGATGGGGCGACGGGCCTGTCGCTTCATGGCAGGGCCCGTTTTCAAAAAAGTCGGGTTTTAATGTTGGAATATATGATCCGGGGTTTTGGGTCAGTTGAAAAGCAGCAATTTTAAAAATGAAATATCTACCAGGAAGAAGATAGAAACTGCTGGGGTACCCCATGGTGAGCCGAACCCCCCGTATCTGTGCCATGTAGTAGCAGAATATCGACCAAACACGTGTCTGGGGTTTTAGCTGGTACTTACTTACTTTTACTTGACCCACTTAGCTCCTTTTCTTGGATAACTGAGCTTCACGTATGTCAGGAATAACAACGACCTATTGGTGGCGATCGGAAGCGAGCTCCTCGCAAATGTCAACCCAGTGCTTGTTCCATTGTCACAAACCATAAATGATGACGAGGCCCATGCGTTCGACGTCCGACTTGACAGTGTTGAGCCACCTCTTCAGCTGACCCGAATATCGGTATTTCCAATTCGCATTGTAATCGGCGATACTGCATGTATGATGCTAGACTTGGAAGTTTGAAACACCTGCGACATAGCTCAACATTAGAAATTTGATCCTCCCAAGAGACTCTTGGGAGGCGTTGAAGATGCCAACGGTCACGGACTTCGAGCGATAGAATGTCTGCCTTTCTGACTGGCTGTATTTCGCGGGCATATACCAACACCAGTCTGATGCGTGCTCTGTATATTAACAGCTTCGTACGTAAGCTGATGCCTGAGCGGACCAGCGTGGTCTGGCTAGCAGCCTAACTGTATTATGAGCCTGCGCGATTTGGTCCCTGTCCGTTGGCTAGCCTATTGGAGCTCAAGTAGCCGAAGCAACTAACTTCTTCGATGGGTTGAACACTGATAAACAGTGGTTGTGCTGTCCCAGAATGTGTAGTTAAGAACTTCGTCTTTTAGATATTAATCGTCAAACCAATAGTGGCAGCGAAGCTCGTACCTGTGCTATTGTGTCGTGCAACCCCGGTATCTTCTTTCTCTAACGATGATGTAGACTTGGTTCCATAATTTGTTCCATAATCTCTTTCAGGTGTCTACCTTCACGTCCTCGCGGATACCTTAGGCAGCGTTGGCGTAATCATAAGTTCCTACTTTGTCACTAACTACGGCTGGAATGTTGCGGATCCTATCTGCTCCCTTTTCATCTCCGGTGCCATTGTATATTCTGCTCTGCCTCTGGTCGTTGATACAATCTACGTGCTTGCCCTCCGTGCTCCCAACAGCTTCCAACTGGCCCATCCAGACCGCGTTATACAGAAGGTACATTTACCAACATTAACGGTTAACATTGAAACCTTCCAGGCGTGGATATTGTTTTTTGGTAGAGGTTTCTTTTAGGGTCTACTGAAGGTGCTCAGTAGCCTAATTTACATATTTTTTCAGTTTATTTGTCGCGCGACAAAAAGGCTATTTGTTTGGAGGCCACCTGTGCGCGACAAATAAGCTGGAAAAAACATATAACTCGGACTACTGAGTAGACGCAAGTAAATTTTTAACATAAATGACCACCTTTTGTGCACCCTACAAGGCACCCCTACCTGCCATTTTCCTTTAGGAGGAATGGGCTCATGGTTTATTGGTATCCTTTGAATTATCGCCTGTATTTCACCCACTCTATTGTTGGTTCCTGCAAAAATCATCTGGCGACAAACAAATGGGCAAGTTTTTGTGCCATCAACTATGTCTCACTTCGTCTATCTGTTTTGGACACCCACCATCTCGTGACCTGCCGTCTGTCGCACAGCAGCGCGTCTGCACCTTTCCATCTATGCTGCCGATACCAGTAACTAGGCAGTAGCTGAAGAAGGCACATCCATCGCTTTTCCCAATCTGTCTTAAGTCGTTTGCATCGTTTGCCTCACTCGCGTTGCCTAGTCAATATGCCACTCCGTTCTCACAGAATACAGTCTTCCACAGGCACTTATTGTTGTAACGGTAACTTCTGACTGCGTCACCGTCTAATTACGCCCTTTGGAATCCCCAAGGAGTTCAGCAACAAGAAAGGCGTAAAAGTGGAAGCCACCCGGAGGAGAGTTTATTGTGTACAAAACCCGAAATTGCGGTCTCAGGTGGCAGTGGTCGCTGACTTAAAGCCACCCACTGGCTGTCCCCGCCTCGGAGCGAAGCCCCCCAATGCGGCGGACTGGTGGTATCCTTGTAGTCCTTGTTGCAACTTCCTGTCTGAGCGATGACAGTGGTTTATAAATGATTGTCAAGCGCGTTCTCTTGTGGCATGATGGAGCGCGACCGACTCGAGGCACCTAAGTGCCCCTTGATGAACTGTGACCAGTTAGGCACGCGCGTGGGCTCGCGTGTGCATCTGTCCTAAGCTGTAAGAGCGCTAATATTGCAGCATAATACCGTGATATTTCCGACAGGGCAGAAAGTTTGCTTTTAGAATGTACCTCCTTTCGTGCACTCAAGTAGTAATCACTTTCAACTGATTTTCGGTCCCCTTATAAAGCCAAATACCGTTTATCGAAAATATGCCTGAGAATACCCTTTCTCCTCACATTTTAGCCACTAACTTCTTCAAATGTTCTTTTCAAAACAGGGTTTTTAAGCTTTAAAGTTCTTGAATAAGTTTAAGCCCGCTTTGCCGTTGCATTTGCGTTTGGGATTTCAATTCTACAAGCTCTGTGCTTTGCAGTGTAAGCAAACTCATGCGCTTCTGTATGCCATTGAGAAGAAATCATATATTTTTCATAAAACTTTACAATAGATGTAAACTGTGTTGTATACTTCATCAGGGGCATGAATGAAAGTGTAGATACGGTCCTATTAGAATGTATAGTTTACGTTCTTAAAAATGTTCAGAATTAAAAATGTTTCAAGAGCCAAATCTATCCTTCCTTTGAATATAAGTATGAAGAAGGGCAACAGACTTGACTATCAAATGGATACAAGGTAATATTTTGGGCATGTTTTCCATAAAGTATATTGGGCACCGAGAGTCAACATAAAGATAAATACAGTCTAAGTGGTCCTTTTTTACCGGATTTGGCTGTTGCGGGCGGCTGAGCAGAAGTGTATCCGAAAACCGGTGTCCTGACCCTACCGAGATGTCTAAGGACTACGTCGCAATCCTTCCTAATCGAAATCGAATTTCAGGATTTTGATGAACATTTTATGGGCTCGCTCCTTTGCTAGATGTGCGTTGCATCTGACCTGTATGGTTACAAGAAGACTTTAGATACGGGATGTGGTACACTAATCAAGCCTGCTCCTTGGGATTTAGTTGGTCTTTGAATTTTGGTACTCTGCTGTTAATGTTAACGTTGAGCCGGCCTGCAGTTCTAATATGCAGTTTCGTAGCCTTCACTCGGTCGCTTTTCAGATGCCCTTAATGTATAGTAGCGTGTGTCATATTCTTAGTGGTGTTTCTTTTTGGGTCCTCTGACGCGGAACACGTAGACATCGGCTTATAAATGTCTGCGGATAGCCATTCCACATAGATTATTCGCCAAGATCTCGGCCTTCGCGCTCATTTTCATCTGACTAGTGGCAATGATTCTGGGTCCGTTTTAGAGTATTCTCTTCGTATGCCTCCTGCACCAAATCCGGAAGGATGGCTGTGGCTACCAATGTTCCATAGGAATACAACATTATATCTCCTGATAGTATTGCCTGAGCTCGGAAACTTTACGGGAACTTGTAAGGCTAGTCGAACCGAGGTAGTCGAATTGCCTTGGAGGAACATCAGATTTGAGTACATTCACCTTGCCTAATTATAAGTCGGACTGTCTTTAGGCCAATAAATGGCCACAGTGAGGCATTGGGTTTATGGATTTCTGGCAGACCATAGAGCTATATGTTGCTTTCAGTTGGTGCCACTTGTTCTCCATGCCGATATTCTCTAAGTAGTTTATTCACCTTGTGAGTTCTGTGTTGGCCTATAAAATACTATGCCATCATGAGGGGCTCTGGCTTTTAACGTAAGTCTTTTCGCTTTATCACGTCAGCCCTTCCTTCCTTATCGACGAGCAGAAAGGTAATTTCGTCGTCTTTTATCAATTCCTTCATAGCTCTTAACTCAGTCTGCGAAATAAATCGAGTTGGTCTCTGTGTGTCGTCAGCAAGGAGGTAATACATTGTCAAGCAGTTGTTTCTGGTCGGTGGTTGTATTGTTACTGCTATTATCCTCCACTCCTGCATGAGTTGGAATGCCCAAAATAACTTGAAAAATTTTTCCGTTGTTCGACCAGTCTTTCTGACATTTTAAGAAGCTCCGGTGCGGCCCCTGTCATCGCTAATTAATCAAGATTGTGCATCGGATACTGTCTTGGGCTGCTTTCATTCCAATTTTGTTTTGAATTTCAGGTCCTAGGGTTGGATTCTGTCCTGGAAGTGCTCAACCCCTGCATTTGGAAGAGTACGGAGGATACAATTTGCTGCTCCCTGCGTGTCCGTCTGGCTGGCGACGCCAGTGAACAACTTGTTTTGGCGCAGGTACATGACCCCCACCTGTACACAACCTGGTGTACCTTAGCCTGTTACATGAACGCCGTGTGTTAATTAAGAAGACTCGCATCATTCGCTTATTCATACGCCCTAGTTGTAATTTTGTCCGATACAAGGATGGCTAGTTTCCGATTTATCGACTCTTCTTCCAAGGGTCGGATGACTGACCGACTATCAATGTTAAAAGACGCCTGAGTAACTCACGCCAACCCTTACTTGAACTTTCAGTCTGGCTTTTCGAGGAGGCACGGTGTGTGTAGTATTTGCCAAAGTGGGCCTTTCAGTTATACCGAGTACTCTTCCCTTGTCTACTGACACCACCCTCCAAACGTTGCTACTAGCGACCTTTCCTGTTGATACCCTCCTTCCATTTTCTCCTGTTAGATGTCTGTGTTAGGACGTAAAGTTAGTCATAAGTACTCTCATTTTGGCCTCAAGGTAGACAAAAATCTTGATTACATTTTAACTTTTATCATTGAGAGCGATTCTACCACTTCTTTTGAATGACATGCTACTTTTAGACTCTCCAGTAACCAATGGGATCCAAGTGACCCACAAATATTAAAAACTCATCACGACAGTTTATTGTGGAGACTTTTAGGATTAGGAGCAGCCCAAACTCCACTGCACTCTCAAAATGACCTATACACTGTAAATGTCATCACATTCCAAGGGTAGCTAACCCATGCATCGGCTTAATCGCGTCTGCGCCTAAATAATGTGTCACAATGTTTCGTAGCGGAGCTTGCTGATGCTTCTATGATCTGCGAACGCATGCTCTTAGTTTTACTAAAGATAAAAGTAAATTGCCTCTGAACTCCAGGCATTGATAAAACCTTGTGAAATCCTGTCATTCCTTTTTCGACGCCGTTTGAATTACCCATAGGTCTGCAAACACGTTCGCAATGTACTCGAATTGAGAGGTCTTTGGGCACAATTCGTTCGGTAGAGCCTTATGCACTGACCGTTAACGAAGTACCTTGTTTCTATGTGAGAATTTTGATGGCTGATACGTAGGGACTCTTCCATCAGGTACGACTTTCATTGCTTAAGCCTTCATGTTATGGACGACGACCAACCGAGATTGCTAATGTAAAAACATTGACGTTAATTCTGTAGTTGATGGCAATTATTAAAGTAGTACGCTTTGCCTTATCCCCCCTCCTCCTTTCTATTCATTATTACAGATTAAAGAAGCCCTCAGGCATGCACGCATCAGCCATATGACAGTCCAGCTAGAAAAGGATACTTTCTCGCAGCATATGGAGGCCTTTGGGCTGACTATTGATTCTTTGAGCCGATATCGTCGCCCCTGTTTGGTGAAAAATTCACACGACCACACAAACGACGCAAGTAACTGCCCCTCAGCTCGGAACACAACATGGACCTCGATCTCCTTTTAGCTCTCTTCATACTGACCAAGGCACACCCTTTATGTGTCTGAAAATCCGCCCTCTACTGCTTCTTTCATATTTTTTTCATTTACTTCCCGGCTGTCCTTGGAACTGGGTGAAAATCAGGCAATATTTGTGCTCTAAAAATAGTAACTAGGCTGATGCTTGTACGCAAATGCCTCATAAAAATATATGAAACGTGGGAAAAAAAACCAATATACAATAAAGGCAGTCTTGAGCGTCGCATTTGATGCTTTTCGTTTTAAGGGACGAGGATGCATAGGGAAGTATAAAATATTTGGATCCCGAAGCGTCGCTGAAGCCTTTACGGGTGTCCACGACCATCTTGTTGTTGTTGAAGCTGCAGCCAATGTCCGGAACTGAGGTTTATAGACCTGGGGGTTTTGGTTTATGTAAAAATTTAGGTTCGCCAAACTTCATCGGGTTCGACAACAGTTTGGCTGCGCTCATACCTTCCGGGTCTGACTCGTTCCTTCGCCTGAAAATAAAATGAGAAGAAGTACTATGTGTGCAACAAGTTGTAAGCCCTAGCTCTGTCTCACTACTTAACTGGCCCATTTCCATGTCGCAGCATGTCCGGCCTCATACAGTGCGCTCTTCGAGATAGTTTTAAATTTATAAAATTCGGACAATTGCAAGCTGTCGGGCATTTGACTTATGGGTTCTCCACCGCTCGTTGTAAGTTCCGTCTGGCGTACACCGTCGTCTGAAAGCCAACCTGTGGTTTTCTCCCGCGGTACTCTATCAACCACCACTGTCTCCCGTCTTCCTGTACTTGAAGGAACTTGACGGTGTTTTGTTGGCACGCCTACCACCTTAACCACCACGGGGTCGTGAGTGTCTGTAGCCAACCAAACTCTCGAAGGCGTTTCTAGGACAGTTAGCCAGCGTCCCCATCCGCCGTTCCATTAATTTGCGGCAAATCAATTGCCGTACCTCTAAATCATTATTCCTCGCTCTCCACTGCGAAGTATTGTTTTGGATCCACCTGTGTGCTACTCGTAGAGCGGACATGATTACGAATAGTCCATGCCTCCCCTTATTGTATTCTCGTCACGAGGCTACCAAATCAATAGAAAGTCTACGACAGTTCGCTCATGTGTCCTGTTACCAACGGGAGTTCAAAGTAGCTGGGTGCGCACGCAGCATTACGATGGCATCTGAGCTCGCTTTGTACATCGTCTTGGTAGGAGGTTGTCTACTGCATTGTGTTGGCTGAGCTCTCTTTTGGAAATGCCGATGTCGAGCAGATGAGTTCCAGTCTCGTGAGGGCAGCAGGTGCCGGAAGTAGCAGTCCAACCGTCGGTACCAGCGATTTAGACGTGCGCCTTGCATCAGGGCGCGTGAACCAGTTTATGGTTATAATAGACCTGAACACAGTTCCCGCATTCTCTTTTCCGTCGCTCACGCGGACCCGCTGGACAGAGCCGATAAGACTGCGGGTGGGCGCATTCGCTGAAGAAGCTAACCAGCCTGTCAGCGCCCACCTTGCATGTCATGTTCGCGCACGACAGACCATGATTCCACATTCAACAAAAATGGCGGTTTGCATCCCAACGAAGTGGGCTGTACTGAGGAGGAATTAGACTGACTCCCTCCTCTCCAATGACATCCTTCCACGCATGTTGGGTTCGACGGGGGCATTTGACGAGTTCTGCAGTGATAGCTTCAAGCGTATCGGCTTAGTTATTGTGAGGAATGTACGCTGAGCCAGTGAGCTGTTTTCTTGGGGTTTGGACGCTGATAACTGAAAAGGTCAAATAACCGCCCACGTGTGCCACATACGACCTGTTTCCCCATAAAACAGCAGGTTTTCAGATTCAAAGGATGGGTTGTTTAGTGCTCACCTGTGTTTGAATGTCATAGTGGCCACCGAAACAGGTAAATAAAACGCTTCTGTTTGAAACTAAAGTTACTAGGGTGCCCATTATGCATTAGCATAAACTTCTCCGTATGCAATTATACTCATAATTTTAAACTGATGTAAATTGATAGGTTTACCGTGTTTCTCCTCCGCAAGGAAACTGTTCTCTTAACCGTGGGGAGATCTTCCGAAGTCATCATCCATTCGTGTTTTAGGCAACTTTCCACCGTGGGCCGCTCACTAAAATGTACCAGTTAACAGAGTAAACTTGTCAAATCGTGGTTAGATGTTCTGAAGACCATTTTGTTTCCGAGAGCATTTCGAGGAACAGTTTTTTAGTGTTTGGGGAGTTTGGTAGGTCTACCTTTGAAGGGGTTTTGGCAGATTTCACCTAGTTGCAAGATTGACGAAGATACTTATGCGAGCTTTGAAGCAAGGGTGTACTAAATCTGAATGACAGGAATGTAAATTACAGGACATCTAACTTGGTCGACTACAACAAAGCCTAAAGGAAGTCAGGTGTATTCCAAGTGGCACTGACAACAAGTGTATAAATTAGGTTCTATATATAGAAATGCAGGTGATCATTAACTTAAGGATTTCCGCTCTCGAACTTCGATACATTACTGGAATATATTCCCATAGTTTGACTTTCGTAGACACGCTCAGAAAACTCGTCAGCTGTGTAATATCATTTGCCGTATTTCGTTTTGTACACAATTGACGTCAGGGAGTAGTTATACCAAGCATAGGGGAATAAGTTTACATCGATTTCGCGGCCGCCTGAAACAGACAAGCTGCGAACAGACGAAGGATTTCGCTAAAGAATGCCCGGTGGAGAGTCATCGATGCATTTTTATGAAGGGCCTATAACCCCGCTTGTAAACCCCGCCTGTGCATCCTCCATGTGTACGTGCGATTACTATATTTCGGGTCTCTGGATGACTTAAAAATTTCTTTAATGAAGTCAGACTAAGCCCAAGACTCTACTGCATCAAAAATAGCTAGGGTTTGCGAAGGTGAGCATTCCGATATGGTAATTGGAAGAACTAAAGTCGCTAACCGTAACAGATTTGTATTGTTGTTGACATTTTGAAGAGCTCGGACAGCTCTCCATTCTCAAAACGTTTTATGTCGAAACTTGATCAGAACTGTAATTGGCTGACGGAACTAGCTGACATTCGACTGATCGACATTTTTTAGCTGGCAATCTGTAATGCCCGCGACCGTCAAGTCCTACAAACATTCGATCGATCAGATGCAGGCCGACAAGTTCAGCCAGTTGACTGTATTTCTCATCGATTGTCGGTATAACACGCCTTGAGACAGGGATAATGCTCAAACTGTTTAAAACAGTAGATGAAATCCGTTCCGATGATCAACTTAAGTCTGTCAAAGTACTGCATCAATCTATTCATATCTTGAAAAGTCCATTTAGCAAACAAATGCTTTCAGCAACTCTGCATCAGGCCAGTTCGTTTGCAGGGATAATGAACAAGGTAAATAAGGAGATACTATTAATGGCAAAGACAAGGAGACTGGAATGGCCATTTCTGGCGTCCCACCCGAGCCTCGAACACGCGACCTCTTTTGATCAGAGTCCCGGGTGGGGCTCCGCTTAGGTCTGGGTATGACTGGCTGATGATGGCTAATAAGCCAGAAATGGCCATTCGAGTCTCCCTTGTCATTGCCAGTACTACTATCTGCCTACATCATCACCTGCTACGGCTGTCAGGGCCTCTGCCGAGACCGCAGGCCTAGCGGGACAGACGACATCCGTTAGCAGTCGGGTGAACTTTCATCAATGAAGGCTAATACGTGCATTTTGATTACAGTTCATCGTTGTCACGTCGCCCGCAGGGTGAGATCGACGTGTAGAGGTCCTTGTGCTGGTGGAGGGGGAAAACCACTGTCACTAGGGAGTCGGAGAGATGTGCAATCGCCGTCTGGGCCGTCTTGCAAGGCCGAGGTGACAACCGCGTGAGCCGCGAGCTGCTCGAGTTATGGTTCTCAGACCCACAGTCTATCAACAAGCACAACGATTTGGCCTTCCCATACGGTGTACGGAGACATTGCCTGAGCAAGAGAATCAGTCACGTGGGAAGGGCTGGGTGCAGCAACGACTCGGACGACGCGGGCATAATTTTTGCGCAGTCATCAAGCCCGCGCCCGACGCAATTAATGAGTCATCACCGCAACAATTAAAATTTCAAGCCGTGGCTACAGGGACTAACGATTATAGTACGCGTGCGGATGCCCTCTATGAACTATAAATACCGTGCAACCTGTGCATGTTTCACCCTTATCTGTGCATGTCTCAGAGTTCTACGATTACCTATAATTAAGGATTCCCGATGGAATCCAAAACATCAGAACAATAAAACTCTTGTTCCAGTGGTCGCTTCTTCTTCTTGTGAACATCAACAAACATCAATGCGTGCGTTATTGCATTCCCGCTAAGTCATGCAGCAAAGTGCATATCAAAATATTTCACTGATCCTGAATTTATAAACTTAACTGCCATAAACATGTCGCCTGCTTAGTCATACAAACTGGCGATGAAACAAGACGCAGTAGTCATCAGATGTAAGTTTTTGTCTAGCGTGTGTCATGCACCCTTACCTTCATTTTCAATGACGCAAACAGTCTCAGCGCAGCCGATAGCAGTAGACCTTGAGATAATACCACCTACATGTTTGCGTGGTGCCAGGACAAAACAGTCCGCTTCGTGCTGGGCTATCATTCACGCAAGACTATAAGACGCCGACACATTGATGAGGTATTTACCAGCAACGGTTTCCCTTGGCATAATCGCGCCCCCTCTTTGATGATCTCAATTTTCTACTCAAGTCACACGGATTTTGGTTTATAAACAAACCGGAGGCAACCATTCCACCCCAATGTACTCGGTGGAAGCACCAAATGCAGCACAACGTCTGAATTCGTTTGTGAGAAACATGATGGAAAGAAAGGCTACAGCGTAGGACAAATAAGATGACTGTTTTGGACGCACCATTAATGATATGAAATTTCTTCAATTCTCGCGTCACGGCTTACTCCACAGAATGTGTCTATTGTTCAAATTTCGAGAGAGTGACCGAATTCCCGCGAGAGGTTTTTGTCACGCCTATTAGGATTTCCCTGGCAAACACGGCGACCCTTACATACAGTCCTCGTGCTAAGCCTCAGTTTGGTCAGCGTCATGACTCACATGGGAGTCACATTGCTAAAAACAACCTCAAGTGATGGCACTAATGAGCTCGATTGACGAACCGTCCTTTTGTCAACCACAACCGGCACTGCTGATGCAGCGGCACTAGTTTTCTATTCCAGTGCTGACAATTAAGCCATAATGGCTCCAGGTGCAAACACCTGCTGAAAATTTTGGCAGGTCCGTAGTGGGGTAATAAAATCCTCCATTTGCAATTTCAAGTACGCAAAATTATTGTTCAGCTGATCGCTTCATCTCCAATATTTCCGTAATCTCACATTTTCAAACGATTGGTGTCCAAACTCCTCTTTAATCTTTAACAAACTCACGGTATGTTGTAAGATGCAGTACAGGATTGAGGTCACAAAAACATTAACAGGCCAGGACAAAGTTCAGTCAGGTCCAACAAATCCAGCAAAAATGCCGTACTTTTTAAACAGGATACAGAAGGAAGGATAGATTTGAAAATTCCGATTTGGAAAATCTGAACTTAATTTCTTAAGTAGGCGTTAACCCAGAAGGTCGTTTGTTCAATTCACCCATACCTCAATGCATTTGCATTTTGTGTCTAAAACGTTTAACATACTTGGTATAAATGGGTTGGTAGCGTTTTTTCCCCTGTTCTCTCAAATCTGCCACTTTATTAATATCAGTAAAATTAGGCCTAGGCATTCTGGTCAATTTTAGGAATTTCCAGTTGCACCTACTCCATGCACATTAAATTTCTAATAAAGTCAATTTCAATGTAAAAAATTAATCGTGCATTTTTATTGAGAATGCTTGTGACGGATCAGGCTCTACAAGCCGTTCGTTAGTTGATATCCCTATTTCTGTTCGAAAAAATGATTTTTATAAAGAGTATCACCTTTATGATACTTCAGCACCATTTAACTGAGCCGAAGCCTTTGAACTGGCATAAGACTTACGTTGGATTTTTTTTCAGAATAGACCTAATGAAATCCTTTGCCATTTCTGTTGCATCACAGATCCCCTGATCGTCAAAATTATATCTGCAGTTAATTATGTTCGTGGTGACTTCTGCCATGCTCAACTCTCGGTCGGGGTCTCCAGTTTGTGGAATCTCGAAAGGGGTAATACCGGAGAGTCTACAATGTAAAATGGATATAAAAAGAAACTTTTTGAGTCATTTCGGCATTATATGTTCTGTATTCTTTACACAGTTTAAACCGATAGATGTGTAGTCATATTTTAGGTAGTTTGATATATTTTTATGAGCAGAGTGATACCCTACCGATAGCTAGCATCTTATGCCATGAAAATATCTGGAGAACAGATTTTAAATCAAACTTTTAACCCCCTTTCACTAATTTTCCCTGATTGAAATCGTAAGTTGAAGAATAAAATCAGTATTTCGTGAGTTTTGGTACGCACTGCAACTATCTTAACGATTATGGGTATGAGCTATGGAGCTGCTCGTATCCAGTTATAGGGTAATTTAAATAAAGTACTGGTTTTATCAACTCAATTTCAGTAGTTTGACACCATGTCACCCGGTAAATCTATAAGATAGAATAGAATATACTGCTAAAAGTCAAATTGAATTCTGCAGACCCTTTAAAGGATAACGGCTCGCTCAGAGGAATCGAAGTTTCAAATAGTATTTTGCATAAAGTGCCTTCCAGTGTTTAGACGAGAATGGTGTGGTGGGAACCCCGCACCTAGTCTGGTGCCTGGCGTCCCCTTTCATTCCAACTCGTGTACTTACGCTTTTTTTCATGCTCTGATACCAAATGAGTTCCGTTCATGAAGAAAACTACCTTACCAATGTTCTGATACTTGTGTACAGTTATTGTTGCCCTGGCGCCCATTATATAGTCGTCTACTGAAAATGAGTCAGCGCGAAGTGTCTAATGTCCCAGGCTCAGTCAGTAAAATTCCATGAACTTCATCGAATATGAACTGGCAAGACGTACGAAAAAAGCATTGAGGATTGAGACTGCCTTTAGCAATCGGGGGTCGATTTTGTTTGCTTAATCATCATCCTAGACGCCTTTACCACGTGAGATCATTCCTACTTCTAACTCAGTCTTTAAATTTTATCACGTGATCTTGTGTCAAGCTTCTTACTTTACTCGACTATAGATCCACGCACTCAACCCTTGTTCATGTCTCTACTTACTCAGCCTGCGCATCAACGCTTCCAAATACGGCATAACTTGTCTTTATGGCGTCTGCCTTTTGCTACGAAAACCTTCTTGTCTCAGGGTATTGGTTTCTAAGATGTTTGCAGTGGCTCAACTCCGAGGGCATGTTGCAACGCCGACCTTATCACGACTTCTTGCACGTGCTCACCCATGGCCCTCTAATGATGCACGACCCCGCGGTTTCACCCTTCGCACACTGTCCTTACGGCTCCTGATGTGCTCTCTTCTGGCTGCCACGTTCTTCCAACCCCTTCGTTCTGTATAGAATACGTTATCCTTTCAACTCACGTCTCCTTTGCCGTCTCATACGGAACTGGGCCGTAAAGTCCTAGCGGCCAGGATCTTGTCTAATAACTTCAACTATCGCGACATATCTACCCTTCTTCGGTCACTGCTGGGTGTCGGTAAGTTAAGACCAAACAGATCTGCCTAAGCGGTAATTTTCATGACTGATATATTGAGTTCAATTTAGCCCTACTGTCGTACATATGGGTCGCCTTTTGGATAGGCCTGCTCAGCGTTCTTCCCATTTATCGGTTCGTGATGATATATTATCCCGTTGTGATTGGTTTCCGGTGGCGCGTGACTTGGGCCATACTTCTCCCTGGGACGCAGTGCTGAATTGGACTTGAATTGCATCCAAATAATGATAATATCTCTCCACAGCTGTCTCATTCCCTCTCCTCCAGCCTCAACTGCTAGCTAAAGGCCACCAGAGTCAGAAAAACTGGAGTTTACCGTGATAGCATTGGATAAAAGTGTGGAAATGCAGGGCACGCTTGCGGCACAAATATCTACTAAGAAACTTTGAACGAAACCGATAGAAAAGAAGGGCTGGTTGCTTCTCGGGATTTAGGGTAAACTAATTATCTCGTTAGTTTGAACCTCCCTTACCACAAATTCAGATTGTTGACTCAAATTGTGTAAGTCCTCCGCCTCACACGTTTTTAGGCCAAAAAACACAAGATGGATAGGTTTGGCGCCATAATCGGCATCGAGTGGCCTCATTGCCTTGTTTGAGCCCTGGAGGAGAATATAATGGGTGTGTTCGTGTATGCGCATACGAACGATTCAAGAACGGGTCGGGCGGATTTGCCAGGTGTTGACCGAGGCCTCTAGCGATGGATCTCCAATGACAATCAGATAGATTTGCTGGTTTCTGACAAAATTACCACGAATGCGTGTTCAGAGTTGGAAGAGTTGGCTGACGGTATTTCAGCATTAGGGAAGGTTCTCCACTCCAAAGCAAACTGTTTATCCACATGGTATTTCGACTACACACTAGAATCCTTCAGCAGAGACCCAATTAGACAAAGGTCCAACAACAAATGATGCCACTATTTCAGAGAAACAGCAAAAGACTAATCAGGACTCAGATGGTAGATCATGCCACAGCATCGACGAGGAAGGACGTCAGCTCCCTAGTTGTGGCTCGCTCGATAGCTCCTGACCATACTCCGTTCTGACAAGGTGAAAAGGCGACAAACACATTACAGCTTCTCAACTTTCAGAACAAACACCCAGTGGCTCACAAACAAAGCTGCGTGAGAACATTGTTCAAAAGAATTCAAACTCACTACAGTAACCCGAAGGTCAAAGCACGGGAGGCCCGACGTCTCCACAGCCAATTTATGCGGAATGGCTATCCGAAGACCTGCATTAACCGATGCCGGCGTGCCCGCCCTCCGAGGAACAGACCAGAACCAAGCTCTACGATGTGGCATGTGCTGCCATACGTCAAAGATGTATCGGAAGCGACCGAGCGCTGTTGGACTACGCGTCGGAATTGCGCACCGCCCCAAGGCCACCATGCGCAGCCGTATCATGAGAAAAAAGGACCAATCAAGTCCCGATGAGCAGTCGGGCGTAGTTTATCGCACATTATGTCTGAACTGTCCCCAAAATTATACCGAACAGACAGGAAGGATGCTTGGTTCGCGCATGTACGAACATAAGCTAGCTGTCAGACAGGGTGACGCACAGTCGCAAGTGGCGACCCACACCTATCAGACGGGCCACGAATTTAACTTCGCAGCCGCAAGAGTAGTTGCTCACGCCGACAGCAAGACCGCACGAGAGTTAGTTGAAGCCTGGGCCCCGGAGGACAACTCAGTCAACCGGTGCACTGAGTTGGCGCCCGCCCACCTTCCTCTCCGCAGGCATCTACGCATGATCGAAACTGGTGATTTATGAGTCCCCCGTCCCCCCTCCTTCTCCTCTACCCCTCGCGTATTCCTCTCTCCCCCCTTCCCCTAAAACAGTTGATTGGTTCCTACCCCCCTATAACTGTTGCTCGCTTTTCGTTGACGGTTCATCTCTGAGGCTGGACTCCCACAAGAGCCTGAAAGCTCACATGAATAAAATTACGATTCCGGTGAACGCAACCACTTCTTCTTCTAGATAAATATCTGCGATGCGAACCTTTGCCTCTATTCTTAAGATTAAAATTCGCTAAGACGCAGGAGTAGGCACCCGGTAATAGAGAAGATGTTAGGCAAAACTCCAGGGGGGCATAATTATCTAGATTTATGACCATAAACCTAAAATCAATCTGAACCTTTGTACGGCCCCACATCTCCCTGAAAATTTGCCCATTGTCCCCGGAACAGGGCGAGTTCCCAAAATAGCGTAAGACAAACCCAACGCGTGAGCCGCGACTTGCCGGCGTCAGTGCTTTTCCGTCCTCAGCCGATGAACAGGGCCTTTCGTCCCGGCCGACTAATTATCCATGTAGAGAGCGCATGGCCAATCACTGTGTCACACTCGGTGAACTAAATCCTCCATCAACTATCACAACAATAAACACCAATTAGTGTCTGGTCGTGGGCAGGTAAATCATTTTCGCGTCACGTGCAACCATGGATGGGGTAGGCGGCAGTCTTGATAGGTGTGCGCAAACACACAAAAACTATATCACATAAATCCTGCAGGAACCTTACAAATAATTGCCCTTGTGTGGGAAACTGAGTCTGGTAATTAGATTTGCGTGCGTGAAATCGAAAGTTCAGACGAATAAAGCTCTTGTTTCAGTTATGGTAACTCATTCCGCTTCCTGTGAATCACTTTTTCACTTCTACCGTCACCTGCTCTATTTCGGTGGCGACCTCATGTTAGTTATACCTGCATTCACTGTTTTTTGATGAAAAGCTCTTGACGCTTGTTCTGGTTAAAGAAATCTGACGGTTGTCCTGTTCTTGTTGAAACTTCTCTTCAGCAGAAGAGAAAAGTTGTGAGTGAACAACATCTAGGTGGACGTCAACAAAGTCGGCCACGTTCCGGAGTGGCAGGGGGCTAGTCGATGAAGAAAATTAGGTGATACTTAAAGCTCACGCGCGTAGAGCCACCTGCAAAAACTGCTATAAGCAACGCATCATCTACTATGCCGGACATTGAGGCCAAAAAGGCCGCAGGGAAAAGAAAGCCTCCGTCTGCTTAAAGTGACCTGTAAGGTGTTGACTGGATTTCTTGCTGGTGGTGTGCACGTCGTATTGGATGCTCACACATGATCCTGATATTCAGTCATAGCTAATTAGACGTTAGGACTGCTGGCATTACCCTGGTTTCGATGCATGTGACGGTGTCAGAGCTGGAAGCTTAGGAAAGTAACGTTGGCCGTCAATGCGTGTATAAATGCTGTTGGCAGGAAGTAGTTGGGACGAAGGAGATTAGAGAATTGAAAGAGGAACGTTATGTGCGCGATTCCTATCTCCACTTAACCAAGGCGAATCTGAAGTGGGCTGGAAATCAGGTACTTGTTCCAAGCATTGTAATTCTCTCCTCGCAAGTGATGTGTTCTGACATAGTGGACAGTCTGGGTGAATTTCTCCAGTTATGGGCATGCGTTATTGTGTGGAGGTTGGCTTGTTCTTAACGATAGGAAAGTGTTCTACAAAGTCAAATCATAACTTTTACTCGAAATGCAGTTGATGAAATAGCGACGGAGTTTGAAATTTGTTGGCATTAGCTCGCGGAATAAAACTGCGCACTGTTTCCTTCTTCGCCTCAGTCACCTAATTCTGACTGACTTTCAGAATCCTGTTCCACTTTTGCAGAGAACTCTATGCATGCCGATTCCACCTAATGCATTTCAAAATTCGTTGGTCAGTTTCCACGTAGGTGCGGGAAGTCTTCAATGTGATCTCGTGGTCGCTGAATTAAGCACCTATCGACCATAGGCGCAACGTGACGGATCACCAAAATTGAAGTTCCTTTGGAACGGCATACATTCTAAAAATACCGGCTGTTTGTAGTAGCTAATTGTTTGGGCTCCTTTCTTGCCAACAGATTGTCAGTGTAAGCAAAGGTTATTCGGATAGCCCACTTGTCTTTGTCAAACAGTTCATATTTACGCATCGGGAAAAAATTGATATCAGGGAACCATACTTGTTGCTGCAGCGGTTCCTTTCTGAGTGTTTGTCTACCGAAGATATTGCTGGCTTTAATAAACTGAGTGCCTTTTCGTTATCGGCCTGGAAATGCCTTTGCACGTGGCTTGCCATATACGCAGGCTGGTCTACAGCTGGGTGTTATTGCCACCAATGGTTAACATGGTTCCTGCTAACTTGTCTTTTTGCGTTTGTCAATGCGCATCCATAATTTTCTCTGAGTCTAGGATCCACTTACTGCCCTCATACACTGTGATTTTCATTGGCATGTCATCCATCCACGGATTCGAATTTTCTCTCTGAAAACAGTCGTCATCCCATGGGAGCGGTAGGATGGATGAGTGAATCACAGAGGATCCTTCGGCCGGAAATAGGGACACGAGATCTTTCCCAAATATAAGGGCACATTTTGCGTTTTAGGTCTCTTTGGAAGAAATGCGATGTTCAGCATTATTTAGCATATGCCCGCTTTGCGGATCTCCGGGAACAGAGGAATGAATCCATGCGGGAGTTAAGAAGCATCGGATACCTAGACTTCTACTGAGAATCATCTACAATACTCCAATTGTCTCCTTTGGCTAGGATGAGCAGTTAGTGTCCGCAATTTACTCCGTTGGCATCTTTCGTAAACATTGAAGGTAAGTGGATAAGGATGGTCCTACTGTGTCCGTTTTGGTACCGCAATTTTTAAAATTTATGCTGTAACTTCTTGGTCTTTAACATAGTTTCTTCTCTGCCATTAACGTACCGTAACAGTTCTCATGCACAATGAGACAATTAATTCATCTACTTGTATAACAACCTCTGTCGCACATGGTTTTCACTTCACAAAGATACGGTTTAGTATTGGTAAAGGAGATATATGGTCGATCACTGGAACAAAATTTATTTTTTCCTGAGCTTTCAAGCTCTTACAAGAGCTCGATAGCTCAGGAAAAAAAATTTTGTTCCAGTGATCGACCATATATCTCCTTTACCAATAGAAATTCCTGGAATACGAGTATTCTCTCGCATTCACGGTTTAGTATGGTACGGTCGCTGTTTTTGCACAAGTCTTTAATGTAGCTGAGTGTTTTCTTTCGAGAGATGGTCGGTTTTCTCGTCGTATTCCCTGGCTCCGCCCTGATACTGAGTGCACACATGTAAAAAAAGAAGCGGGACAATTACACGGATTAAGTCGAACAGTCTCCTTCAGTTGCCTTGCTCAATTTGTTAATGAAGGTCCAGTGTTTGCTTCAGATTAGTCTTTCTTTCACTAGGGAGATTCAGTCTAACTTGGATAAGTAAATTAAGTTGCATTCCGAGATAATATTATGAAAAGAAAGAAGATCTTCGGTAAGACGAATTATGCACGTAAATTTTCGAACAGGCATCACTTGTTCGTCGTCAGACTAAATTAAAAGTGAGGGCTGGGAATGTCGCACTAGTGGTTTTGGGGGCAGCGGTTATAACGAACGGGGTGGGATTGGGTGAGGGGATTGTGATGACGTGGCTCCTGTGGCATTAGGCTGTACTGGTGAGGGGAGGGAGGTGTTAACGCTTGGATTGTGAGCCACGTGTTTAGGGGAGGGGAAAGGGGTTCAGAGTCAGTGAAATTCTATATGAGCAGCCTGAATTTACAGCAGGCTGTCCGTGCTTGGTCAAGTAGAACTTCACTGACGCTGACCCCTTTCCCCTCCCCTAAACACGTGGCTCACAATCCAAGCGTTAACACCTCCCTCCCCTCACCAGTACAGCCTGTTGCCACAGGAGCCACGTCACCATTACCCCCCCCCCTCAACCAATCCTACCCCGTTCGTTGTAACCGCTGCTCCCAAAACCACTAGTGCGACCTTCCCAGCCCTTACTTCTTATTTAATCTGACGACGAACAAGTGATACCTGTTCGAAAATTCACGTGCACAATTCGATTTTCCGAAAATCTTCTTTCTCTTCATCAGTCTAACATCCCTCAAAGTTACTTTTATAGTGTTTGGCCTCTTTGATGTCGTCTGGAGCCTATCTAAGACATTAGGGTGTACAGCCTCAGCTTTTGTCCACATATCGCTATTGTGGTCTACACCTGTCACTGAATTCGCCTACTGACCAAAACTTATTAGCTGAACTAACGAAAACACATTCACGTTGTGTCCTTTCCAGGTAAAACAATGCCGGATATATTTCACCTTGGGAACTCAGTACCTACGGCGTATTGACATAAAGAAATAGATAAGGCATTATCGTCGAATGTTGATTTCTTGGCCAATGCACACAAAAGCCCGGAATGTCAATCACACTGAAACTTGCTACAAGTTTGCGGACTTAACTTCATTGGTCAGAGCCTTCCAGAACTGGTAAAGACATGAAGGTTTCTGCAAACATATAGTGCAATTTTAGCAATAAAAAATAAACAGCCTATGAGCTTCTGCCCACGCAATCTCCTTCTATCAACAGGTAATTGTAAATCAATTTGAATTCAAGATCTTACACTTCGTATGCGATGACCCCGATGCTCCAAGTGTCGGTGGAAAAGTGCTGGTAATCGTAATTTATGGTTTCCGGGGCGGAATAGGTGAAGGTTCCACCGACGCTCCGCGATGGTTTCGAAGGATTATGGAAACAGGCAAGACCGAAGTCAATAATCTTAAGTCGATAGCCAGTGGGTTTCACCATCATCACGTTCTCTGGTTTTAGGTCGAGATGGAGAACAGAGCAACGTTGGATGTGCTGCAGGCCCAACAGAAGTTGTCGAATGATGGAGGCACATATTTTCTCGTCCAGATTATCTTCGGCAATGATTCGATCGTAAAGGGCGCCACCACTCACACTAAAGTTTAAAAAAATGCAACGGGCATGATAACTTGCATAGAAAGACCTTTTGCAATAATTGTTACTCTTTAGGCTGAAAACGCAAATGTGAGCGTTCCTTTTTAATTAAGAATGTGAGCTGCAATGTTGTTATCGTACGCCCCCCACCCCGAGGTGGGAATTCGGTGATTTATAGGTAACTGTATTTTCCCATCAAGTTTTTTCCTGTCTTTCTTGAGGCGTATATTCTCATTGGCGACGTATTAATGGTTTCTTCTGTTTAGCTGCATGGGGTACTTATTTCTTTTGGTTGATCTCTTGAGAGGACGTTGTTTTACAAGGGTTAACCAATTGTTTACTGGATTTTAGTCTTCGCGCTCGCACATTCAGTAGCCATATGAGCCTATTGCATCCCATGCGCATTCATGAGGGCAGAGCCCACTATACCACTCACAATCCAAACACACTGCATGCCCGATAACTATCTAATCTCCAGCACAAACTACTTATCCACCAGCAGTAGCCTGAACACCTCAACTGAATACACCGCTCCCGATGTGGGCAAAAGTAGCTTATGTAGCCCCACTCATATAACCCTAGTCACAGCATTTTATCCTGCAAAAACGGTTGTTCTAGAGTTTTATGGAGGGAGGAAATAGGACAGGCAGCGAAGGAAATTTTTAGAAGTGCAAAGTGAAAAAATGTAGTCGAAGTTGCTTCCCGCGGCCGCTGGGAGCAGGTTGTTCCGCATGTAAATTGAAGATGTGTGCGGCGCTTCGCGCCGCGGACTCTACTCATTTAACTCCAGATCGATAAGTTCAACCGCAGGTAAGTTGAAGTAGATGACCTTCTAACCACCATTTCAATTTTTCGGGAAATTCAAGAAACCTGCAGTTTGATAGTCGGGTTTTTCCGCAATAAGTTAAAGGGTAATACAGATTAGAAAAATCTACAGATATAACTCAACAAACCTTCTAACTACAGTAGAATAAAAATGCATTTAACATTGATTAACGTATATTCTACTGCGTGTCCCAATTTTCCGCCCATGAAACCCGATAAACACCGTTTTCGTAGGAAAAAATGCAGGTTGTAGGGATTAATGAGTGGGGTTACATAAGCTACTGTTGCCCCGATCTGTCCTGTCCATTTTATCAGTGCACACGCATATTATGCAGCGGCCTGGTCGGTCACTTGGGAGCCTAGCGTACAGAAGTTGGTAAACTAGTGCCAACAGCACCAACTTACATTCGCCGCAGCTGCCTCGATTGGGCGCTCTGCCCACGCATATTCCCTCATCGCGCGCCGGTGTTAGGCTTACTGAGTCTTCACAAAACCCTGCGGCAAAATGCTGCGGGTTATACCACAATACAACGCCTTTTTTCTTACCGCCATCGCAGAGAGCGCATGTTTGCAAAACGGCACTTTTTTACTTGGGAGGGAAGTATGATACTTCTCTCGTCTGCTATATGTGAGATCTGAACCGGAAACTATTACGGGACGCTAGACGCTGTGGCTTGGCAGGCTGCCAAATGTCGATGGCAGTCAGATCTAACAAACCCCGCCTTATTTGTGTTTAAATATTATTCTGAATTTTCCGGTGTGGCGTCACGCCTAAAGGCAGCTCCGGCCGCCCCAGACATCTGCGTCCTCTCCATCACTCTTCGATTATATTGAATAGTTTGAAAACAGGCCTTTTTGGGTTAGGGGACGAGAGTGGGATAGATCCAGCACAGGCATGCATACTTTCATTACAATCTTATTCACGCTTAAATCAGCGTCTCTGTGCACGTGGATGACCTCGTCGGGTACGAGGGTTTAACTTTCAGATTTTTCCAAAACGCACTGTATGTACTAACTGCTACAGTCATTCGGCTTGATCCAAACGTGCATTCTTCTATATCTGTTGCGGCAAGTTGCCTTTTCAATAATTGCACTACTTCTGACGTTTTGTGAGACAGACATCTATTAAGTGACATAAGTTTGGGTGCCAAAGTAGTTTTACTGATTAGTTTTGGTATTCTGCGTTTTGAGTGGTAGTAAGTGGTGGTACGAAGCTAACAGTATGGTAAGAAATGTTTATCTGAGATACTGGAATGAGAGTTTAAAACAAAGCCGAATCTCTCCCTCGTCTACCCTATCTCCCTATCTCAAGTGAATGTCTGGCTGCATTATTGTTATAGTTTTGTGCCTATGCATTTCTGAGAATTCTGGTAGGAGGGATTCTTGGGCCACCAACTTACTATACTGAAACTCGCACGCTAAGACGTCACTGTCATACATATTAAGCCTAATATTTGATATTTTAATTTGCCCTCCCTATTGTTTTCCCGCATGTGTAATCTACATGCGAAGAATATTTTAAATAATTATTACGTTTTGTTATGAAACACAGACTAAAAGGCTATGCATATAAATAAGTTACCATTAACTATTGTGATATCGTTTTTCTTTGTACATATCTTTGCTCCGGTTCGAACTAGAGACTAGTTGATCAGCTACCTGAGTAAATTTCAACCACAAGTCTAAAATATGTTTTTGTTTTTAAAGAAATATGGAAGCAGCGTTGTTATATTAATTGCCGTACAACCCACCCCAATATGTTTCAGTCACGAAAAGAGATTAGCTTTTGAATAAACTGTTTTCCATCCACCTGGCAAAATAAGTCATTGTGAAAAATGACAACTTAAGTAGAATGCATTTTTCTTATTGCTTTTCAATACCTTCATAAATAAAAATATATTATATAGAAAATATGAACAAAGGTATTCCTGTGGCAGGTTTTCATGTGGCAGAAAATAAGATATTATTTATCCTTGGAGATATCATACCTTTCAGTTATAAAAGAAAACTTTTAAAATCACCAAATAATTATGATTTCGGATTGTCGTCACACTTCCATTAGGGGATTGCGCACGACATGCAGTCTAAAAGTCCCCTAAAGAAAATCACAAGCTTCTCCATCTTTTTAAAAAAGATCTGGAGTGGTCATACAATTTTGCAAAGGATGTGGATTTCTTGTATACTTCAAAAGCATATGCTATGCTTTATGAATTGACTTGCACGTTATGAAAGAAAGTCTAATAATTAGAAACGTTTTGAAACAAGCAAGATGCACTTTATTGAAGTATGCATTCTAAACAGAACATAAATTGCTACCAAATGGGTAAAAGAATTAAAATTTATATTTTAATTGACAACGACATCTGAAATAAACGAGTAACACTCATATTGAATCAACCGTCATTTAAGAGGACGCAGGTTTGCAGGCGGCCGGCAAGAAACTCATTCAAAAGTCGGCACCCCAGTAGGAATAATATATCTTGGAGTTATATTGCACTAGAATTAATATCACAACCTTAATAAAGTAATATTCTCGAAACACGAAACATTTTAAGAATGGTGTTGAACATTGAAAGGGCTAAAAAAGCCGATAGCATGTTTTCTCGGTTGCGGAGTGAGCGCCGACAAAGGGGATGGATTCTCATAAATAATTGGTAAACGTATAATCGTGATTTAAAAAACACGCTTCAAATTCAGATGCGAATTTTTGCTTAATTTATACCAAAAGCCGCATGTCGTTTATGACGGGGTCCACTGTGTGCTCTAACGGCAAAAACTAATAGAAAATGACTTGCGCGTTCCCTCACCAAATAAATATACTGACTTAATGCTTCATAGGGCGAATAAAACTCGTAGAAATCCTGAGTCCATGGTCTTAGAAACGCAAACTGATAAAAGATTAATGCAAGAGTAAAAACAAAATGTCATGATAAGGAGAGGGGAAGTGCTGGTGCACTTAGCCTCTGCATGAACTGAAAACTTCATTGGAACGCAATCCTGGCCGGTTTCTGCTGTTGGCAATGCAGGATTTCATTACATTCTCCGTGAAAGTTAATCAATATATGATAGCAGGGATTTGAAAAAGTTGAATATATTAAATGGGAATGGGTTTCGAGCCATGGCACAACGCCAATGTGGCAATATATTTCCCGGAATTCTTCAAGAATTCCCCTTAGTATAATCAATACGAGAAACCAAAAAATGACTACTTTTGCTGATCAAATTGTACTGATGCTAAATTGTAATTGATTTTTATTGAACACGAAAGAATGAACTGAAATGCAACATGCAGCGCTCAGTTATCATCGGCATGCTCATACTTCACGAAGGATTCGTCAGTCATGCCAAGCTCGCTAATGTCTCCAAGTTCAGCGGTATAGTTTAAACTAAGCCACATAATTCCGTAGCTTTCCTGAGGATTACAAAACTAAGGGTTTTAGAATCTCACAAACGAATCCCTCAAATAAAAAAAATTAAAGATAGAGTGATATTTTTTCGAAGACAATTATACTGCCATGTGTAAGGAAGTGTTACCCGTGGATGTGCCATACTAAATTTCAGGTTCCTGCTAACAGAATGACGACGTCATTGCGGAAAAATGCAAAATATAGAACCCTTTTGCGGCTAAAATCCACTCAAATGAATTAAAGCCAAGTTTGTAGGATAAGTCGTGAATAGAATTTATTTTCTCTGGGTCTTTCTGTGAAAATATTTTTATTCTGTGGATTATTTTTGTGTAACTATCTTAAACTATGATCTGCTGTATTTCGGAGAAAATAATATGCGGCTGATACTTAGAAAAATCTTAATAACATAATCAATCCACGGTTTGTCTTGTGAATGGTAAATATCACATTGAGTCATTGCAAGGTGCCATCTGATCTTATCAATGTTACTGCGTTGCTGAAACTCAGTGGCATGTGAATATTAAAAATATTCAGGGCTACCTCAATAAATGCCCTGTTCGTTTTGGATGCGGAAGTTGTAAAATTCGAGCAAAGAAACATCTGCTGTAAGCGTGGCATCAAAGACGTTGTCACTACTCATACATACCCTGGAACAGCTAACAGAACGCACATAAAACCTGAAGGATTGGGTAAAACACTGTTTTGGTGCAATGTATAATTTCAGAAAATAATAAAATATTTAGTTATTTAACAATAAATAGGTTCAGTAATTTGACTTGAGACGTTGCCCTAATGAGATACTTATAAAGACAGATCTTGAGAATAAGAACTACAAGTGTTCACTTCTGACCAATTGGCAGTGAAAATAAACCACGTGTACTTCATACTTCAAAATCTGATTTAAAAAATAAATCCGATTTCAGCTGATGCAACTTTCATTTCAGCAATTTTGGCACTCTAGTCATATTCGTCATTGAAATAGACGGCCGGCTGCAGGATCACTGACATGTTTTTGTTGAACGTAAATATATGCCTCATAAACTTACTGCAGCCAAAAAATCTGTCATGATAGGAAATAATTTTACTTTCATATGAGCCATGCTTTTGGTCTCCACTGAGAACGTGAGTCTGGTTTCTGTGACCAGAAGAGTTTGGCTGCCACAAGCGACGACGATCACCACATGTTCTCACTGAACGGACAGAGCACCAACGAATATTATGTATATAGTGTTGCCAGCAAATACAATGAAGACTGGAATGGAAACTTCTGACTTATAAGCCATCGTCAGACCGCTACACCCAGCCCCAAGTGGTGCACTGCCCGAAGCTCGAACTCGCGACCTTTTAGATCAGAATCAAACGCTCTAACCATTGAGCCACGAGCTCGTTGCCTTGCCGGTTTAGGTTGGGAGCTATTGACACTCGCTGATAAACCTTCATCGACCACTAATGCTAACAACAAACAAACCTTGATGATTAATGTCCAAACCCATGACGAGACCAGTGGTCGCTGTGTAACTCGTGACTGTCAGTAGCTTCGACTTATTAACAACTTCCAAACTGTGTCGTAGAACCCGACATTTTACAGGAATGTTGACAAACAAAATTAAAAATGTATCCTTTTAACCGGAACACAATTTGCATGTTTTGTGGTCTCCTGTTATTTGCCTAAACATATCACTTAAACATACTGGAGGAAGCATGAACACCCCAATATATTTTGTCTGTCCTGACGTATGTTAAAAACGGAGCATTATGAATTGGACTAACCTTGTTGGAGTTTAGTTTGCTTTTTATTAGTTCTTCTCTAGTACAGTTACATCACTGGGCTATAATGTTGTGCCACACCTATCTGCGCACCGTAAGTAAAGCGGGATTAGTCAGGAGCTAGTGAAAGCGAAACAATTAAAACAAGAGTTCGGACCACGCTGTTTCTATGTAAGTTGAATTTCTGAACCTTGTTGATATTAAGTAAAAAACTGTAGCAATTTGCGTAATTTTTATATGTTCAAAACTTTGGCACACCTTTAAACTTCACTTTGTTGTGGACATGCCACACAATCAACAGGGTACCACTTATACCAACTTTCACAAAGACCGGAAGCATAGTAAACCTGGTGAGTTCCGTGGGCGTGAAGTGTTTTATCTAAGCGTATTCTGAATGGGAATCTTCCCGCTTGTTGTGGGACTTTATTGAAGCGAACCTCACCGTGTTTTCAACCTGAAGGTTTCTCTGATTCCGGATTCTTTCCAATTTACAGACAGACACACTTTTAGTCATGCGAAAAATGCCGAGAATTGCAGGTGATTGACAGCAAAAGCAATGCTGCTTTCATGATATGGCGAGAAAGCAAATGAAGATAGGATAAACAAACAGAGAGCACTGCATAGCAAAAGTTTATCCGTCAAATTCGTTACCATACTTGCGTAAGAACTGGTGGTAGCGAATCAAATGTAAAGACGTCCGGAATGTGTGGTTAATATCTTTTTTCGTGAATGGATATAAAAACTAAAGATGCTTTCTATCTGTCTTCACATGAACTCCCTTTGCTATCGGATCGTGAAAATTTTGAGTCAGAAAGTAAAACTATTACAGTGGGTGTTACAAGTATGGCAATATATGAAGTACTGTCTCATATCCGCGAAAACTTTAGGACGCACGTTCGTTATGCATCAATCTTCAATCACTTGAGCATACGAGACCATACAGCGTCTATCCAGTGACACTCGCAACTCATCAAGCTTTCACAAGGCAATCACACTGACATTGGAAGGAGTCAAAACCATTTTAAAAGTTGTCGGTAAAGTATGAAAAAGACAAAAGTTAGAAATCTTACTATTCTGAGACGATATAACACTCGTTCTTGTACTCGTAGGCGCTATAGAGGCACGCGATGCTGTCATGGTAACCAATTGCTCGCAAAATTGCCACCTCCATTACATCGCCGTGTTCATCTCGACGTAGCTTCGCCATACGGACGACCTTCATCGCCAGCACTTCTTCGGTACCTTTCTTTTGACAGCGATTTACTCGGCCAAATTTGCCCCTGAAATCAGAGAATTTTTATCTTAATCATTCTTTCATAGCATGCAGCTGTGTGCATGAATGAATTGAAAGTGATTTTAATCAATCGAGATAAAGGTGCTTTAGCATCACCAAATAAGTTATTTCTCCTTACTTTTAATTTCACGATGAAATACAGTCTCAGTCATTTGAACATAGGTTTGCGACTATTTCTTGAAAAGAAAGTGTCGTATTGCTACAACCACAGGCATCACAACCTTGAGGTTCTCAAAATTTGCATCGGATCTTTTGCGAACTTTTTTCAAGTTGACTGTATTTGAAACAGGTTTTTTTCGACCAGTTTTTATGAAACCGCCGTAAAGTGAACGAAGCTCGGTTGGCTACCATGAAGTGATGGCTACAGCATGCAAGAGTAAAATAGCGATCATGAAGCCATTGAAGGCTGTGTGTATGACACTCGACATTTACCGAGTTATTACGCTGATTAATCTGATTTGCAATCACCATTATAGACTTCTTCCGGAAATGCGATGAGCTAGGACCACGACCGTGAACCTTCTTCGACAGAGTCTGTTTCCCGGTCGCAATAGGCGTGACCCGTAAATATCTTACACCATACAACACATCTTGCCTATCTTGCCTATGACCTTTTCCGGATTTTGCATTTGTGCCGGCTGCCGTAAGGTCAACTTTCAAAATGCTGTTGATAATGCCTGAAATGGGTACACAATTCAGTGCTTTCAGTTAGTTACAACTGGAGGTCATCAGAGTAGGATTCTTCGTGAATTATAGGTGTGCAACGGCTTTTCCAGAATCCCCAGTTGCTATTAAAATGTTCAATTATTATTTAGCACTGGCTTCCCACTAAACACCATACGAACACCGAGGATTTCACAGGATGTTTTTACGATAAGAAACGGGAGGGAACTAAAAAATTCTGTTTATTTTATTTTTTATTTTTGTATTCATTGGAGAACGAGGAAGCCTAAATATATTCTGGGCACCAGATAGTCCTATTTATACGCTGAGTAATGGGATGTTTGGTCCACGCGGGCGTAATCTTGTTTGGTGTTTTGGTTAAAAAACAAAAGTATTGGTAACTTAATGAGGTGTGCGACCTAATTGCAAAATATATTCTGATATAGGGGTTAACCGTCCCGAGTAGAACGGATAACATTTTCGGCAGAGTGCACTTACTTTCCCAACTGTTCCATAATTTCATAATCTCTCTTTGGATCAATATTTCTGTGCGTTTCTGGGTCTGTTGTAAAGTTCTTCATTTCTGTTTTAAAAGGAAAAAATTGTTCAAATAGAGTCGGACATAACGCGGATGATCTCAAGTTTAAACCATGTTTTAAGAAGCCTATCTAGATTTGACCTTGTTCTTGGCCTTTATAAACTAGGTGCTGCGTTATTTTCCTCTATAAAGAAGCATACTAAAATGTAACGTAGAACGCATTTAATTTTAAACGGAAGCAGACTTTATCGTATATTTAATATGCGGCTTTATCAAACTCTCAGATACGATGTTGTGTGAAATAACATTTCATAGTCAGAAAAATTACTTTTCTGAGTTTTTGCGGGTGGTTTAACGGCCGGAATCCTGAAATGACTAAAACCTCCTGTATTTATGCTGTATGACGACTAAAATTTAGTAAACATCTTTCATCGTAATCAAACTAAATAATGTCGGCTAATATTCCATGGAAAGGGCAAAAAACAATTGAATCAAACGGTATTTCCCTCCATTCTTCATCAGAAATGAAAATGACGATTGACGAACGGCATACGCCTCAGCTAACAAAACTTTGACAGTGATTCTAATAAGCTTTTTTTGGAATGTCTGTCTTTCTTAACCATTCTTTGTAGAAAAAATGAAAATTCTCTGGTCTTTACCTGCCAATTCTCAACGCAATCACTCAAATTGGAATGTGGAAAGAGAAACAGATTAAAAAGGTTTTACGAAGAGCAAAATATGTCATCCCTTACCCTCCTTATGATCGAGGTTGGGTCGCTTAGATACCATCGAACCGCGAGTTATTTTTTTTGATTGCATGTAGCTCGCTTCACTGACATGCTTTTGGTAAAGCTCAGGCGACACTAAGTCAGCTAGTGATTTCAGCAATGGCTTCTCCGCAGGCCTGTCTGCAGGCTTACTTTCTACAGGAGGAACCTGAGGTACATTCTTCAAGTCAGCAATGACAGGCTGAATGTGTGTCGAAACTTTTTTCGTCTCCTTTTCGATACTCCCTGCTCTGGTCTGAGATAGGGCCACCCGTATAGGTTGGGAAACTCGAGGAGAGTTTGGATGCTCGGAAACAAGTGGTGCACGTGGCGCACTCGCCATTTCTTGCTTCATCTTCCCTTCAGGCGGCTTCATCTGGCTGGGAGAAGTACCCATCTGCGAGCCCTTGCGACTCTCCGGCGAAATCGGTGTATTGTGTACACTAGCCTGGCTAGGAGGTTGCCCGACAGAAACGGCCACGCAGTTTTCTTTAGTAGGCTGGACCGATAAACTGGATTCTCGTTTTCGACGTTTATCCACTGCAGGAGGTGACTTGAGGGTACTTAGCTGCTCCACCTCCGTCCTCTGGTTACTAGCTGCAAGCGAGAGAGATGGTACACTCTTCTTGTATTCCTCGTTACCTTCTATCATTTGTTCGCTCTGCTGATTTTCTGCTGTTGACCTACACACTCCAGAATCGGTGAGTGACTCGACACTGGAGGTTGGGGCGGCCGCTTGTTCGTATTTTGCAACCAGCAGCTGCACGCCTTCGAGCCTGCTTCGGTTGGGTCCTGTCCATTCGCCCTCGTGATCTGTACGCAAATGGGCGCCTTCAAAATCGGGTCTTTTTAAGACTGTGGATGGGACAGGTACTTCGGCGTTTGCGCCATTGACCAAAACAGGTTCAATAGGAGGCTCTTCGTGCAGGAGAGGGGGGTTTATTACTTGAGGCTGGTTTTCCTTCGGACTTTGAGGTTCGTTTGAATCGACCTCACTAAAGATAGCACTCACCTTTAGACTGTCAGCCTCACTTAAGTTTGATGTGATCGCGCTGCCTGTAGATTGCGAGGACAGCCATCGCTGAGGCTCTCCATCCAGTAAGACAAGATCTCGTTTTCGCTTTATGCTAACTTTGGGTGATGAAAAGTTTAAACCACCATGTGAGCGAGCAAAGGGAAAAGATGCACCTTCAGCAGTCCCATATTTTGACTTTTTTAACATTGACCTTCGTTTACTACCTAGCGAAAACCATTCCGGTTCTCTGATAATTCCGGCCTCACTGTTTTTCTTAAAAAGGCGTTTGGTGACCAACTCATCCCTGTCATCTGCATTATCGCAGGACTGGATTGCATTGTAAGAGTGCGCTCTGTCAGGAAAATCTGTCGGGGGGAGTCTTTTGGGTGGCTGGTCTGATTTCGTTTGACTAAGTATCGAGCTAGTTGATTGACTCAGTTCTTCGGATGTCCGTGCGGGGTCATCACAGAAAACTGATGAGCCTCCGCCGTCAGTCATGTCATCAGAGGATTTTACAGGCCTTATAGATGAATCTGGAGCGGTCCTTTCGTCCAGGGTAGGCTGCAGACATATATTATATTGTTTATTGACAAAAGTGGGGGGTTTGCACTTTTCCTGTTTCCGTCTCTGTGGCCTGTCGACGTCACTGGTGTAGGATGACTCATCGTCAGAGACAGCAAGCTGCATGGGATCGACTGTGACTGGCTTTACTTCATTCTCTTCATTTGCGCAGTTCACAACAGAAACTACAATGGGTGGGATGACTTCGACATTGTAATTCACAGGAAGGAACCCCCCAGTTTGATTCAATTTCACCTCCGTTGATTTGCGATGTTGATGTGCACTTTCCTCTTCTGTAGATGTAGTAGTTCCGACCGATTCTGAAGATTCTTCCATTCCTTAACGAAAAGAACACAGCACAATGAAAGAAAAGAAGTGGATGACCGTACTTGGTCGGAAGCTGAAATATATCGTACGGCTTCCTCAGATTATACAGGATAGTAACCATAGGCCCAGACAGATAATGCTGTTAGGATAATGCTGGTATCCACGAGCGCATTTCTTTTTAATAATGGTTAACTACAATATTCGGAAAGCGACTGTGCACTGCTAAAGATTCCTAGCATAAGACCGACGCTTAATTAAAAATAAATCTGTTAGATGCTGAATATTTTAAGCAGGAAACGTTTATAAAACGAAAATTGAATGAAAAAATAAGATTTTGGAATAGGAGATCCCCGGAATAAATGTGGCCCTGTGTTATATGCCGGTCAAGGTCTAGTTGTGAGGTCATGATTTTTGTAGAACAGAATGTTAAAGGTAGGGTTAAAACCAAAGGAATTAATGGCCTCCCTGGATCTTAACGCATGCCCATCTGAATTCTTCGGAAGTATCTTTATTTAAGAGTTTTACTTCGTTAAAATTTTAGATCATTTTTTTCAACCTGGACCACATACAAAAGTCCAGATCCCCTATAATATCTACAGTTGATTGCATACTGCAGTTTACTACGTTATGTCCCATCTTAACCTTATAGAAAAGGTGATTCCTATTTTGCATAAGATTTGAAGAAAAAAGCGTAGGACATATTCTGACTGTATGGCTGACATGATCATGTACAGTTTAATAGAACGTTATTAACGAAAGACCATTCCGGCAACTGTCATTAGGGTCTGCCAGCTGACTATGGGCTCTTGTGAACCCAAATGTGAAAGAGGCAGGTGAACAGACAAAGAGTGTAGGTGACAAGTAGAGGTAATAAGCGAAGACACTACTGGTGATCGCTAAAGGGGAGAATCGGGATACCTCCAACCAGTGACTTTATAACATTAATTCTATGAGAAGGTTTCTGATCTCAAGTGATGAAAAACTAGGCCCGTCTTTGGCACATCAGGTCTGCAAAGAAAATATCACAGTGAAATTGGTGTGCCAAAACCTACATATCATAGCGTCACGATGGGTTTCGCGCACTTGCAAGATTATTTATTTATTAAAGCGACAAAGCTCATGCAACGTTAGACTAGATTCGGAAGTATGCTTCTAAAGGAAACATTATATTGTATGCGAAAATTTTGTGGCTATTCAGTAGATATCTTTACAGGTACCAAATTATCTCCCACATTAAAAAGTAGCGGTGACATTTCTGTGCTCTTAAACATTTGTTGCTTCGGTGCTATTTTTACTTTCCATAGGCATCCCAGGAAGAATGCGCTTTAAGTTACCTCCTTATAGGTTTCAAGAAACTAGGTGAAATGTTAAATTTATATCTGGCGTAATAGTGAATTTAAAAGACTCAAGCATGTCTCTCCGCCGCCACCCTACATATCCTGTAAATGTGACGAGGCAAGTTCATGTATCTTTTCATGTTTTTATGAAGATACCTCTCACTAGTGTTATTTACTTATAACCATAGAGTATTTTATATACGTTACAGGTCACACTAATCAAGTAGGAGTTAATTGGCACCGAGAATAACCAGTTAAGCGCTTTAAAGGGTCACCGCATTTTGGATTGTTTTTTAACGGGTTTAAATTACCCCCAAAATAAAACAAAATCGGTTTAGTGCAGGAGTTGATATGAAATGCGCCTAAAAGGTTATTATTGTGCGCACCCCCTTCCCTCAGAAAGTGCGACTAAATAAATATAATAATTGCAAGCTCGTGAATAAACAACAGGTTATTTGCATATGTATTTGAGTTAGAAGTTTACGTGCAAATGTTGGGCCAATCTTTTAATTGCATTTAGGTATATTTTAAATTAGAAAGGCGTTAACTTCAGTTAATTAGTCTATATATATGTGTGTTTTCACAAAAACGCGCTTCGACATGCAAAACGAAAAGGAAAAAGGTTGTTTAGTCGTGTGTACCTTGATAACCGTCATTACTGCTCACTAACCTGATGAAATGCTCGGAGATTGTGATCGTTTCGAATAAATGCGTGAGTTTACTTCTGTGGGCAAGTCAGTCAGGGAGCTCTGGAAGGCCGCAGTCCTCAGTCCTTCTTCACTAGTCTGTAGAAACGGTCGAGGAAAAGCCGTATGTATTAAGCAATTGATATTTATTATCCAACTTTTGTCTTATCTTCAGGTTAGTCTACAGGACATTTTAGTGAATTTCAATAATACAAAATCCGCTCGAAGATAAAATACCTTATAATTCGCTGACTATCATTTTGTACGCGATGGGTTCATAGTAGCTGGGTGAACATGCGGCATATTATACCCCTTGTGTTAACTTTTTTCACCAGGCTTTGGCTCATATGAAGCGAATCTCGACAAAAACCTAACAGAACTTTTAGCTGCATGATATGTCAACGTCTAAGTGTTCTTTATGATCAATCATGACCTCCAGAATTTAGAAATGTTCAAAAAGTGTCCGAAATATTGTTTTGAACATGAATTGGACTAATTAAAGTAAGTGGGCTTGGGCAAGCTGCATCACTGAGCCTTAAAGTGCATACTCGGTCCAAACGCGTTCGGTATTTTCACACCAAATATATTAAACTTCAACTTCTCTACAGACCTGGGCCCCGAATATGACACTTTAGTAGAGATATAATTGTGGAACTGACCATTGCGGTTATCCTTTTGCTTTCAGATATCTTACCTGTGGATGTTTAAATACGCTCATGCTTCACAGACAAGTAGAATGAAGATTCGGCAAATATAAAAATGTGTATGTTATGCATTTGAAAGTTCGTTCTTATTAACGCTGCGTGCAATAATAATAATTGGACTACCGAAGGGAAATTGGAATTTTTCGACCTGTCTATCTTCTCATTTCCAGTGAGAGGCTCAGGGGCTAAAATGAAAAAAAATGCAAATTTATTATGCATAAACAGGCAATTATAAGAGAAATCTTAAATTTAACAAAAAATGAAGTATGTCCGTTGTGGAATATATTCGTTTATAATTAGCGCCAACATTACAATATTATTCCTAACAAGAGGGAAATAGAGATTTGAAGCTATGCGTGCGTCCGAAGAATAAAAAGAGAATTTCCCCATCTGCCAGATATCACAGTCCACAGTACCAAGAGCACACGGGACATGAAATGACCATTTCTACAATAAAAATACGGCCACATTCAAAGTTCTTTTTAAAATTGTTTCTTTTTCAAGCTTCATATTTGGTCCGGAATTTTAACGTATCTTACTAGTGGTGCACTAAAAAAACCTCTAGAGAGTTCACTGATGTAAAGTTACCTCAGTTAAAATGATTTCAAACTGGCGTTTACAATCGGCGGAACTAACTAAGCATGCGGTCTTGCCTCTTCCTTCAAAGATAAGACCTCTTTTCGGTAGCCGTGGGCTTCTGCATGCTCTCTGGTGACCGCCATGTGTTGTGTAGAACAGTAATAAAACTAGCGACGCAAGCTTCAGGCCTGCGCGCAGGTCGATATATCCTCGCACCGCTGTACAAGGGTGTGACTAGCACACTGCTTGCATGCGTCAGAGCCCTGACAAAAGACCCGAAAGCCTATATGTGCCTGCTCGCATGATTTCTCGTGGGGCGGACGCCGCCAGTCTAAGGTCAGGACTCGCGTCTTGTGAACGAGGGCATCCGCTGGGGCATGTAGTCAGAACAGAAGGTGATTTCTTTCATGTGTCTATGCGCGAGTGCATATGCGGTCAGCACTCCTGGCCAAGGATTATTAAACTATTGGTTGCCTGTTTGGCAGTCAAACATCAACAAAATACCAGGAGAATTTAGATAGGTACTAAAGTACTTGCTGCCTCTGCTCAGAGGATTTAACACCTGATCAATATTTTCAGGGCAATGAAACAGCTTCACACAACTCTATTTTTTTTTCAAACTAGATAAAAGTATGAAAAGCATTACGTTTGTGTTGAAAAGTTATTGATACTGATTGGAACTTCTATGGATTAATGTTTCCACTATTAGCTGGAACTGCTGATTTGTGAAAATGTCGGCACGTTTACTGTTTTTTAGACGAGCAGTGTTGCTATTAACGGTAGGAACAAATCCGCTAACCGAAAGAGCAATGAATTTCTAGTTAATGAGCAAATGAACATCTTTTGTTTTTCTTTGGAAAAGAAATACGGTGCCTGGTATGCGCAATGGTAATTATAACAAGAACTAATACTGTCGTACAAGAGAAAGTGTTTCTTAATTGCTTCTATTCGTCACGCAGGTTCAATTATAAAACACCTAAAACAGACATTCACATCATTTGGAAAATTTGTAATTGACTTAAATGGAAACGGACACCGGCGAATGCCTTAACATATAATCAGTCGAATCTTAATTCTCCGGAACACACAATGTACAATGAAGGTGTTCTTTGCGAAGTTGATTTTCCAACACAGGTCATCCGAAGAAGAACATCAAAAGGTATCTGCCAAAGGTGCAGTAACCAGCTGACGTTTCAAATGTTCATGTCTTTGTTCATTCTTAAAGTCGGGATCACATGAGGAAGCCGACTAAAATTTTCGTATTTCTCGCATATTTGACCTTGAACTTATCGATGTTTGTTTTTTTCTACCACGTTGTCTATTTATTGACATCTGATCGGTGTTTTTTTGAAGTGGCGGTTAAAACTTATAATAATAATAGATGGATGACTGGAATAAAAAATCTATAGCAAATGTTTTCAGTCAAATTGTTTAACTGCCTTGCAACCAACTGCCTTGCGCAAATCGGTTTGAGTTCTATTTTCTAATAACCTATTACGAGGACGTTCAAATTTGTCATATAATGGCATATTTGGATAAAGGCTGATACACACGAAGTTATGCCGGGCCACAGGAGGGATATATCGGCCGAACAACGAGACGTCTGAAGAAGAGGATACGTGAACACATACCAGCCTGGTTAGGTAAAGGGGAAAATCGACCGATCTCAAGCTCAATCCTTGCACACCTGATCGATACAAATCACCAAGTTGACGCGAGAGAGGCCTTTCAGGTCATATACCAGGCACCCACGCTCTACTCTAAAGGCCTGCGTAAACGGGTGCTAGCCACAGCTGAGGCAGTGGCAATTCGTTTAGCAAAACCCGCTCTCTGCTGTCAAAAGACGCTGGTACATGCCGTCTCCCTCCCGTGGCCGACCGCATACAAGCATCCCGCACCGCCAGAAGCCACTACGTCAGAACTCACGACGTCAGAAGCTACGCAGCCTGAAACCATACTACCCACAGCCGCAGAGAACACGCAGTGCGACCATGCTGCTCACAGTCACAGAGAGCCCGCTGCGCGTATGACGTGACAACCCAACGTCCTCGGCATGCTGAGTCCGGCTCGCAGGAGACGAGGGAACCACGAGATGACTAATTAGCCCCCTCCCCCCCCCCCACCTCAAGAACTATATTAGCACTGTACCGAACTGCCTGCTTTAGTCGCCTATTTTTCCATGTCACTGTAACGGCCTGAAGTGAATGACCGAAAACAGCCGTTTGCCAACACGACATCTGATTTTATGAATGACCACGCAGATAATCCGCCAATGTACTATCACTCTTATCGGGGGACTTTTATGAAAAAAAGTTGACGCCAATATAACAGGCCATGATAAGCTTTGTGCTGCATGTCGGGGAGCCATTTGAGATTCTATTCGGTCGTATGAGCGAGTGAAAATATTGTCAGTCAGTCAGCAGGTTTTGCGTAACCCCAAATTTGCTTTTGGTCTCGTAAAATGGAAAAGCCCAATTATTGACACTCGTTTATGGACGTTCACCGACCACTGACGAAACTCACTTGTCCATCTTTGCCTTGGGTTTAACTTCTCTGGCCCGGACAGTAGTCATAGTGGCCAGTAGTCTGAACAAATGTTATTGTAAATACAGTGGAGACTAGAATTGCCATTTTTTGCTTATTGGCCGTCTTCAGCCAGACATACCCAAGCCCAAGCGATGCACCAACCGAGGCTCAAGTTCACGAACTTTTCGGTCAAAGTCTAACACTCGAACCACTGAGCCACGAACTCGTTGACTTGTCAGTTAAGGTTGGGACGTATTGACACTCGCTGAGGAACGTATACCGACCAGAAATGGCCATTCCAGTTACCCTTGGCTTTGCTGGAAATTATATTTGCTTAGACTACTAGCCGCTACGGCTGCTGTCAGGGCCCGAAAAGTTTGACCCAAGGCAAAGCGGGACAGGTGAGTTTCGTTAGTGATCGGTGAACATTTATCAACGAGTGTCAATCTTTCTTCACTTAAACTGGGAAAACAAAAAGCTGAAGGCTCAAAGGCAAGTGCGATAGGCTCTGACCGAAAAGGTCGAGAGTTTGAGCCTCGTATAGTGCATCACCTGAGGTTGACTGTGACTAGCTGACGACGACTTAAAAGTCAGAAATGGCTATGGGCATATTGTTTTGAAGCAATACATACAGAAACAAATGTTTTCAGCTAAGAGAGATTGCCTTTGCCATGTTAGCGGACACAACGCTGGAGAAATAAAATTGACTAGCGAAAGTTATTTTGGAGGCCAGTGGCACTGACACAGATCGAGTAAGTCAACATGAATAACCCCGCTTTTGTGGGGACAAGCAAAATCTTTTCATTCGTTCATATAAGATGCATGCACTGCTCCGCTCCTTCTCGGTTAAGAGGGCTCATAAGAGCACAAATTTAGGAAATCGACGTTCTTTCAGACTTCTGAGGTAACCTGCTGTGCACCTGATAAGTTATAAAACAAAACATCGATATTTAAGCATTAGCTAAGCATTGCTAAGCAAATATGTGCCAGATTTGGTTGAATATACAGGGTGTCCACGAAGTCTGGGTACATAGGGGATAAATACATACCTTTAGAACAAAACAATTTTGTTTAATTATAATGTTAAAAAAATATTTTTTCAATATGATTTCCATTATTTGCAATACATAATTCGATGCGCCTTGCTAAATCCTGGTGAACTCAATTGAATGGGTGTACATTGCCGTCGATTTCAGCACACTGACTGATAATGCGTTCTCAGTATTCACGGTCCAATCAGAAAGGAAGCCGTTTTCAAGCCACGGCGTGGGACTTTGCACTGAAGCTGCGCTGAGAGCCTAAGCGTTGTTGACTAATCATCGGATTCTACCGTCCCAAAAAAATAACATAAAATAATAAAATATTAAAATTCCTATGCACCTAGCTTTTGTGGACACCCTGTAAATATCGACTTACATTTTTAAATTACATTTGGCCTTCAAATTCGAATTTAAGATGCTATATCTCACTAAATATCAGGTCAACATCAAATTTTAACAAGTCGATAAAATTAAAACGCGTGCAGAAAAGAACTCGTCATGTGTAATTCAGGTGGCTTCGTCTCCACTTAGTTAAGAAAAAGCATATTAATTGAAATCACGTCTGTGAGACAGATTTTGTCCGGAAACGATGAGAAAATCCGCAGAGAATATGGTTATGTTTATAAACATCCCTTCCACAGTCACACAACAGAACCACTTTATGAGCTTTAAGGTATTAGGAAACATTTGTGAGAATTATGTTTTAGCGTTAATATAGGTATTTTATACCACTGAAGAGTTTTATTTAGTACGTAAAACAGCCACCTGCCGATAGCTTTCTCTATGTGAAATCGATGTGGCAAACTAACTCAAGAATCATTTACCAGGAATTAAAAGGGCAATTGTTGGTAGGAATCTACCAACCAGCGAAAACGTCCGCTATAGTTTTTTTCGGTAGGATGGTAAATAAACTCCAGGACAGAGTAGCGCGATAAAGCGAGTGTATGCCGTGATTAGGGCACTCTTCTGATAAATAAGGATGGTAGTGGAGAATTTTTCGGAACTCAGCTCGGCAAGCCTGGAGGGACCATATATTGTTCTAAAGATAAAATGTCGAGACTACTAGCTTCAAGGTCTATCAGATGTGGTGATCTGCAACGCATCTGCGCACTTCGGGGAACATGCTAATAGGTAAATCGTATAAACGCTGCAACAAGAGTCCTTTACGACCACAGCGGGGAGAAAAACGAAAAGTGGTGGTATACTTAAAATAAGACACACTCTGATTTAATTGCGCTAAATCCATTGGAGATATGTGTCGTAATTATCCTGAACCCAAAACGTTGTAATGCCTGACTTCACCTTTCTTGTTTCAGTGGTCATCTCAAGAAACCAACGACAGAGAAGGATACACCTATTAGTCCGAGGAATACCATCGGCCGATTTAAATGCACTCAGGGTTCAGTTTAATATGCCCCTCATTTTGCATTTAAAAAATCTTACTGCTATACGAAAAAACGGCCGATAGAGGCCTAAAATAGTTACTTATTTTGAGAATTAGTCTATTGTCGTTTGCGTAACTTTTTTTGGATTTTGGGAATATACTTATACTAAGAACGTTTGATGGCAAGTTTGAAGAAATACTTTGAAGCCCTTACAATGCTAAAAATAGTCCCTTAAAACTGCCTATCGGACATCAAAGACCATTCAGTTTGCACATTTAATAGCCACCCTCAAATAACATGAAATGGTCAAAATGACAAGCATATTTTGACGTACCACGGATTTCGGCAACTTAGGCGGTCAAATCGCTAACAGTACACTTACTCAAGCTGGTTCGCCTGAGCTATACTCTTTGCAACTAACGCCACGGATGGCTGCTTCACGATTAGCATACTGCTGTGAACAGCCAGCACAGTAGCAAGTGACAGGGGAGCTGATTTGCATGCCTCTTTGAGTTAAACATGATAAAAGGACAATTTCGGATTCAGGCAGCAGACATAGGTGGTCCAACTGGCTTCGACCCAATTTCAATGACGAAAGCAGTATCGAAACTACAGAAAAGCACTCTGAACGCCGACCATTGCCACCCAAATGCTAGCACTGTTAGCGCACACTCTGAGTGCGCAAGGAGCATGCTGGCGGCTTTATGCCCACCTCTAAATGCTCGATTAGGCACCCCGACCGATTCCTCACAAGAGAATCCATAGCTCCAGCTCAAGTTGCGACATGACTTTGACCCCTTAGAACTCGAGCAGCAACTAGCAAATCTCGCTGGCTTGTCTACAAATGGGATTTCTAAACTTCCAGCACGGGAAGGGAATGGTTGACCCACTATTCGTGAAAACTGTGTTCGTGAAGGCTGCTTCAAATCTTATTTTAAATATATTTGCCGTCCACTGCATTGCCCCAACCGTTTACTACCACACATGTCTCGACCAATCCAAGGTTTATGTGAGCAGAGGAAACAAAAAATAAGAGTTCACTTAATTATAGCACTCATTACACGAGCATTCTATCCAGCACGCTGGGAACAATCATCACGGAAATTAGTAATACGGGAACCCAAATTTCGTAAGAAAGTTTATTCTGTTTGCCGTAGCATACCGAACGTATCCACTGCAGTTGACCATCATGATATGTATTGAAATGTCCAAAGTCCAAAGGCCTTAAGTGTTGCATTTAACACCACTAGGGTCCGTTTATGGCAATGGTTATCACTAAAACCGTGGGGAATTATATTTTTGTTGGGAATCCCGTGATTCCCACGATGAGTCAACACACTCAATGGCGTCGCGAGAGCCGCTTGCCATAAGCCAGTCTTGTCTGCTCAATCCTGATTGGCCCATTGTCGGACGATGTCTCTCACGTTCTCTTTAAAGTACATGCACCCTGTGTCTCACACGATTTGCTGTGACTTGCACTCACGTGTTTTTTCTGAATACACGTTCTCCCTCTGGCCACCTGGTCTTCTCTCTGTCTCTCTCTTGTGAACCGTTGTGCCGATTGGAAGTACCAGGCAGTCTCGTTTTCTCACTTCACGATTATTTCAAAAAGCATACTTCTCATCATATATGGCTTGCACGACCTTTCAAAATGCATAGCAATTATAAGCCTGTTCGCCAATTGTGTTTCCTTCGCAGCCTTTTTTGTAAACTTAAAAAGATTTTATTTCACTCACCAGATCTAACGCAAAGTCAGTTGATTAAGATATGGCGCTGCTGTGATTTATGAAAATACTCTTATGGGCAGCAAAAACAAATATATGCAAGTTTCAGCTTTGAGAACTTATTTTAATATCCACAATCTCTCACTTGTAAATGATGACGCAAAACGTTTATGCAAGCCAACGGCCTGATGAATATTGATTAACCTGAGATCATTGTCGGCAGTGTATATGAGTTAGAAGGACAATGGTTTTACCGAGCTTGAGGCCTAGTTAAAACCTTGATCATCAAAACAAACGCAATGAAATGCGCATATCAATGCTGAAAACATTCGTATGTAAGAATCGGTGTAGCGCAGAGCATTTCTACTTATTCAAAAAGAAGACCACGCAAAGAACTTAATAAGGGCAACTCAACAACTTAAAGTTCATTCATTTATTATATGCTTCTTCGCGTTTTAAATTTATGCATTAAAGTCACCAAAAACTCTTCTAATTTTCATTCACTTAAACAAGAATACTGACAGAAAAAAACTAGTAGATTTAACCCCTTGAACACCCTTTTCCGACAATTTTTAACTGCACTTTTTATGATATTTTCTTTCATTCCCCTTAATTCGGCCCTCGACATAGTCGTTCGGGGGTTATTAGAAGAGTGAAATCAAATGTTTGCTCCACCCCCAAAATACAGGGAACCTGTAAGGAATCAATTGATGCTTGAGAAATGAGAGCTGCAGGGGAGTTTCTAGTCCGAGCACAACTGAATTAATTATCGAAGTCAGATTTTACTGCTCCATTGCGTTTTAATTTATTTCACATTTTTCACGTCGTCTGTGGGACTATTAAGCTCATACTTCGCTTATCATAAGCCCTGTAACCAATCAAAGTCAGTGCATGCATAGAACTCAAGTCAATGTTAGAGAAATGAGATAGCCAACAGTTTATTGAGATACCTCCTCAGTCAAGGACCATGAATAATCCAATTTTGCTAAAGTTCTGCCCTTGAGGCTCTATGCGCACGATCTAAATGATCGGCTGGGTTCAACCATATGACTAGTACTCAATATATATAGCTCTTCTGTGCGTTCATGGGCTTGAATGTGCATGCTATGTCTTTTTTTTAAAACATTTAGATGCGAACTTATTTGCACCTAGCCAACACTAAAATGACTACCAAACTCAAATATTCAATTCTACCACTTTCCTAAAGGACTACCTGCGTCATCAACAAAGTCTTCTTAGTCGAGGATATCCAATACGTGTTAGCTAACAAGTGGATCTACATATCTTGCCTGGCTGACAATCAAGGTGTTCGAAAAAGTTTAAAGGTGCCAATCACCCAACTTTAAAACCGGTAGGATGTTTTTTCGCTTGCTAAGGCTTTATATTTTCATTGAATTCATTTTGAATAATTTCAAGAAATTTAAACACGCTGTTCAAAGCGCCAACTAACTTGATTGAAATCAAATAACCGGATCTTTGGTTGCCAATTCAAGCGAACATGCGAGTCCCAGGAAGTAATTGAGTAGAAGGCGACTCGATTACTGAGACAATACGTTTATTCGCCTGACGTTTTGGCATCCGTCTCGGATTCATTATCAGAGACATGAGTAGGAGACAGTAGCAGAAATGGGTAATGCATACACAGAAGTTTGCAGTATTTATAGGATACAGTCATTACTGCAAACATACGGCGGCAATTAACGTTAATTGCCTTCTTGCGAGTGAATAGTTTGTTGGACGGCACGCGGGCTCAGACCTATTGAACTTTCATCACGGGTTTAACAGGTCAGAGCCCGCGTGCCGTCCAACAATCTATCCACGCGCAAGAAGGCAAATAACGCTTATGGCCGCCGTATGCTCGCAGTAATGACAAGCCTACAAATACTGCAAACCCCTGTGCGTGCATTACCCGTTTCTGCTACTGTTTCCTACTCATGTCTCTGATGATATATCTACAATGAATTTCGAAACGTCAGGCAAAAAAACGGATTGTCCCAACGATTGAGTTGTCTTTTTCTCAGCTTCTTTGTTATTGTCTTTGCATGCACTAAAAATACCCTTCTTTATTCTCTATCTTTTATTCACAAAAATAGTTAACAGTTGCGTCGATTTAACATAAAGGTGTAAGATGACCTTAGAATCAGGTAGAGCTTCCTACGTAATTATTTACCATACTAACAGCAGAGGTATTGTTCAAACCCCTGTTAGCTAGTACCTTGTGTAGTGTATACTACTGACATCCTGTTGGCAGTTTGTTAATACTAAGCACTTATTCCAGAGCGGTTGCTAGATTTAAGCCTAAAAATTCATACCCAATTTTGGGAACCAGTTTAAAAAGGTATGGTCCGCAGGACTTACTTCAAGTACTGCGTGACATTCCTCGAAAAAGCTGTTTTGCCTTAAAATCCCAGGATCTTAAATATCACAGGTATAAAATGGTTTTGCTTGGCTGCGACGTCAGAAAAGGATGGGGAAAAAAATACCGTAAATATTTCAATTTGGAAAGGAGCCCTACAGATGGTCGGCGGATTTCGTGATTGCGTCTCCGTGCATGATGTGGTGCCAAGGCTGGAGACCATCCGAGAAACCATTTTACGAGGAGATGAATTGCCGGTCATTTCCTCAGGAACGGAGGCATCGTTTACAGTTGACGGGATCTAAATAAAACAAATAACACAAGTAACTGAAAACTACCAGACTACATTACAATTACATACTAAGGAACAATGCGATTTGTCCTGCAGAGGTTTGTACCTCTTTACTTAACCTACCATATCCATTTCCCAAAATCTAGTACCATTTTACATGCGATCAGAAATAAGGCATAAAACCTTGTTCATAATCGTGGAAAAGTTGTATGAGAACTATACGCTCTATTCTCCAGGGCGAAGAACAATGTTTGCTTCTCCTTAGACAGAATGTATACAGGCTGATGTCTTGAAACCTTAAATACAAATGTAAAAACTGGTATCGTTTAAAATTATTCAGCGATTAAGTATAAGTTTGACGACGAAAAACTATCTCTTCAAGTATAAAATTAGAAGAAGGCGAAATAATCTTCTCCTGTGTGTATGTTTCCTATAAAATATAATTAAATTTAAAACGGCACTGAAAATAAAAAATGAAATTATACGCTACGTAAGTGGTAATTATGTATGGTGTCCTTTTTGCAGGCGATCAGAAAGGAACGTGTGCGAAAGCTAACATCCTGATGTGACAGAAATAATGCGGCTCAATAATGAATATTACAGTCCTACTTCAGTAATTGTTTTCGAATAAAAAATGGATTTTAGTTTGATATTTCATGAGATAGGAAAGCTAATATACAGGCATTTTGCGATGCTTGCTAAAAAATGTAAGGCCTGTATTTTAGATTCATTTTTAGGTTTGCGCGAAAATATTTCGATGGAAAAATTCGAAGCAAAAGTGATAGGACGAGTCTGCAATACGAAAAGGTAGTATAATCGTATGAGAATTTCGGTTTTGCTATTTAGTCAGCACGTTTTGCCATGAATATATGCCAAGTGGTGACTTTCAACTTCTAATTTACATCAAAATCGGAAGTTTTCAAATTGAACTGTGAATTTAACGATAAAGTTTATAAAATCCCTGCAGCAACCCATAATTATAAATAAGGCAAGATCCAGCACAACTGTACGGTTTTTTAACCCTTGGAATGGACGGTATTATGCCTTTTTTGCTAGAAACGTTGGGGTATTCCGTACGTCAGTAGCATTTGTGATAGACAAGTAAGTGGTAAGGTAACTTCCGAGGTTTCATGACGCATACGGATTCCAACCTCTCTGGTTGATCCTCAACGTCACCGTCTTCCTCTAAAAGTGGAAAGCTCTATTGTCAAAGTGCGAGCAGCGTTTTGAAGCCTAGCCTATTGACTTGAAATCTCAACTGCCCAAAATAAGTTAACTTTAAGAATCTGTATTTTTACGAGTTATGAGTTAACCCAGTTAACAGGTAACCAAATTTAAAACTTTAATGTTTAAAATATAAATTGGCCTCTTAACCTCTCTGCGTTTATTGGCGTGTTCAGAAATAAATTGTTATGCCAACAAGCAGGAAACTTTAATAAACTCTCCTTGCCTCTGCGGATTTTTTCCTTTCGCAGTTGGTACTTGTTAACCTATGTTGATTTACAGTACTACAGAACTAAATCTGTCTTGAACTCTTGCTTACAAACCTGTGCTCGACATCCTAGTTCTTGAAGGGGTTGCTATGGCGTGATAATAAAAATAATTAACCTTATTTGCAATCATTAACCCATAAAGTGTCACTTATATATACTCCTGTATATTTTTATTAATACAGAGAATGGGACGTAGGATGTCACCACATAAAACCCACTTATAGCATCGAGTAAACAGGCTTAGATAACTGACCGAAACGGATAGTTTATATGGACTCCCCCAGAAGGGTGCAGTGATAAAAAATTCCGTAATACGGGTTGCTTTACGATACATCTCAGGAAAATAAGCACAAATTTTAACTGAGAAGAAGAAGATGTGGGATTCCCTGAAATCATATCTTATTCTTTTTAATAACTTTCTGGGACTCGCATGTTTGCTTGTATTGGCAATAAACGTTAATGTTAAAATTACGGATAGGTTAAGGTTTGAGATAAGTTGGGACAAGAGAATAGGTGCCGTTTCCCGTGTCCTGTCAGGGGGTATCCAAACGACTCCTATCAAATGATGTCTGCTAGTCACCGAGATTCGGCCGATCTCGACCACTGGAAGATTTAGTGGGAGCTTTGTGATGCCAAATGGATGAAGTTTAAATGACCGTTTTTACGTTTCTTCTCATAAGACCACGCATACGCGATTTTTACACTGAATAGCCAGAGCACAGAATCGCAAAGCACTGTCACTTCTGACTCCAAAACCCTATTTTTATGATGATCGATAACAACTCCCCTTATGTTTATAAGTTACGTGGAATGACGAAAATTCGACTGTATTTAGCGAAAATGGCCACACATCACGATGGGCGGAGGGACGTTGATTTGTGCGTGAGTTAATTTATTTTGATAGCGGACCTGCGCATTATCTTTCGCACGCTCTCCGCCGCCACTATCTTGGGTCAGGTTTTGAGAGTCAAGAAGACGACTCTCGGCAGATCCCGCAGTCAGCCTAGTGTGCGGTAGTGTGAAGCAATCGACAAGTGGACTGAGATTCCCGCTGCTAAGGCTCCTTTTTAGTGTGCCCTGCAAGGCCTTCTCAAACACATGCGAACTCCAAGATAACCGTCATTCTTGTTGTGCGAAAATCTTATCCGTTGTGCGCGGACCAACTACTTGTGAAATTGTTCGGCTTTTTGAGCAGCTGCGCCCGATCCCACCCCTGTTTGCAAAATTCTCGCGCATCGTATATTATATGTGGTTAGTGAAATCCACTTTGCTTTAAAAACTGCATCCGATATAAACAGAACACTTGGCCATTTACTTTAACCATGTTCCAGCTGCTCATATAGCAGAAGATTAGTCACTAGGACTTTTGCAATTCTCACCAAGGAATGTCGTCAAGGACTTGAAAACGCCTTGCTGAGTCATCCACCCACATCCTTGAGAAGACTTAGCAGGTGATTAAGCGGTTTGATTCAATGAAGTCTACTAGATAATAAGTTAAAATTGTGCTCAAGGAAACTGAAACGCTGACCCTGTGTAGGGCCACAGTGAAAGTGGATAGAGGCTTTTCTGCAGACAATTGCCTAAAGTGTGTTCGTCGGCGAATACAGTGACCTTGACTGACGTTACGTGACATGCTCTGTGTCAGCGATGGTACCATTTCTCTAAAACGCGCGTACTTTAATATAGAGAAACCCGCTGTTGAAAGGTCATCAAATCCCTGAATCCGTTGACCCACATAGTTATTCAAATAGGTCGCACTTCAGAATATGCATAGGTCAACTGTATCACATTTGACTAAACGGTGCATAAGTAAAAGCGCTGAAACAACTTTTGTCACTGTGACCATCAACAGTTATTGGCATTGCAGACCCTTCTTAGGAGGGCAGAGGCTAGTAGATGTTTGCTAGTATAATCTTCATAAGGGATTTGAAAAATTCTTATATCCGATGGTCATTGCTTGAACATATATTTTTAACGCCTTTTGGTTACTTCAGCTGGTCTCGGATGGTGATATTAGTCCGCAGTACTCAAAAATTAATACTGCTTAATAATATAGTGTGTGTTATATAAAGAAAACCTACAACAAACTGGATGGACGGATGAATGTTGCCAACAAAGCTAAGGGAGATTATAATTGTGATCTCTGGCTTCTTGGCCGTCACCAAGCAGCCATACCCAAACCCAGATTGTGCACCTACCGTGACTTGAACCCGCGAGCTGTTTAATTGGAGTCCAACAATACGGCCATCGTGCCACGGGCGCGTTGTCTTGCAAATTACGATCAGAAATATTGACCTTGGCGGGTGAACGCTCACCGATCGGTTATTTTCTAGTTTTTATGCTATTATTAGACAAATTTAGTTACCACTTGAGCCCTGCTCCAAAGCCCTTCGAACTTTGGTAGAGTTTTTACGATGACGGTTACTTATAAGACCTCTGGCAGGAATCGCCCATGGTATAGATGGCTTTGCGCTTACTTCCACGCCATGCAGGTTCTAATAAAGGTTTGAGTGAGGGCTAGTGTTAAGATATGGGCGCGGAAATATCCCTTATTCTGTAATGTAATGCATGGTCACCCGTATTACAAGGAATTGTTCTCATTTCTGTGTATTTTCTGATGAAGCCATATAGGCAATGTAGACCGAAGTTCTACACAACTTGTACACATTTCACTGGGCCTTTCAGCATAATTTGGCGTATGGCCGTTCAATGACGCAAGGTAAGCTCAAATGCCATCGTCTTCATCGGTATGTAGACTCCAGTAAGAAAGGATTCTCTGTTGGGTTGACTGAAGCAGATGTGGTCAATAAAATCCTTTCGATAGGTCTGCATTTTCTCAATTTATACGGCAACAGTTCAGCATAAAAGATTGGCGTGTGAAGAAGAGGGCTTACCAAACATGCAGCCAGCATTTTACGGCATTTCACTATTGCGCGCGTCACCTTACGTCCGTTCGTTACCCGTAAGCAGCTAGAAGCCCTCCCCCCCCCCCCCCCCCCTCGGCTGCTGGACTGAAAACTCAGGGAAAAGGGGAACTACGTTTGCGATCCCTTGCAGAGCTTTTCCGCCTACATTCTGCCTTTATAAGGTCGTACCAGCCTGGGGTTGATGGCGTGGATGGAAATAAGTGTACACAGCAACTAACCTTCTTCTTGGCTAACCGACGGGCACCTCTTCTTCTGGGTTCGTCAGTCCCTGATGACGTTAAGTTGTTTAAAATGAGACACGCCGCTGTCACTCTTTGATAACCGTCCACCGATCACTAACGGAACTCACTCGTCCCGTTTTTTATTGGGTTACATTGTCCGACCCTGACAGCAGCTGTACATACAGCGGCTAGTAGTCTTGGTAGATATTATTGCCGGCAAAGACAAGGGAGGCTGGAATGACGTCGCCGAAGGCTCCAGTTTGCAACATTTTGATCAGAAGTCTAACGCCCTAACTATTGAGTCAAAGGTTTGTTTTCTTACCGTTCTAGATCGGGAGATTTTGACCCTTGTTGATTAACGTTAACCGAACGCTAACAGAAGTCAGTCAACCGCTCTGCCTTGGCTTTCACTCTCGAGCCCTGACAGCAGCCGCTCAGCGGCTAACAGGCTAGGCAGTGAAGGCTGTCGACGGCTAATAAACCAGAGGTGACCATTTCAATACTTACACTCTACTGTGGCGCCCGCGTCACAGCGATTGGCGCGTTACCTTGCGCAAATGAGCACCCGGAAGGTCATTTGTTTAAATGCTACCCTCTCTTTAAAATGTTTTCTTGCTCAGATACCCATAAGTATAACTCTAATCCTAAACCTAGAGATGATTGTCACGTAAGAATTACTTCGAATTTATACAAACTCTATCATTATTCCGGATCATGATCGCAACTTTACCCTTATCTGTAAACTTAAACCTTAGCAAAGCTGTGTGCTTATCCTAGATTGTTATCCTTAACATAACTGCGGCCTTGGTCGCAAGCCTACATTTAATTCTCTACGGCAACTGAATCAGTTAGCGATTCGCACACGTTGAGCATGTGCGCGAGAATCGCAAGGACCAATATAGAAGCTCTTTCCTTTCTTTTGGACGAACTGCCAGTGTGCGTTTTTTTAAACACGTGTAAATGATCAACTATAAAACTGCGGCGCCGAAAAGACAATGCTAATAGACTATCTGCTTATAAATGCTTCATTTTCATAGAACAGGACAAGGCTAAAACTGTAGCATATGAAAAGGCAAAGGTACTTACACTTGGTGAAGCGGGTTCGGTTTCGGACGACGGCACTTGCATTGATCCCCTTTTAGAAAAATACGAAAGGGAGTTAATACGAGAAGAATATTAGGATACTAGGGTTGGCAGAAAAAATATTGCGGTTGTCAGGGTAGTTAGGGTGGGGGGGGGGGGGGGTAATGGGGGTCAAAAATCGGATCATTCTTTGGGGTGATTGGTAACCAAGAGAGGTGTAAGCTGTGGGCTGGTAGACTAGCGACTTTTCGCAATGGTAACTGCGGTGGCGTTACGAAGTTCTTTTGGTTGCATAGGGCTGGTCAGCGTAGCCGTATGACGGCCGCTCCTGCCATAGTCAACAGATGCTGTCCAAGGAATTTTGAATAGCTTGAGGTCACCTTGTAGATCACTCTGAAGGCCTCTGTGGCATTCATGCGATGGTCTGTGTCTATGAGGTGCGCTAGTTTGGAACTGTTCATACCCTTTATTTTGCCCTTCCCTAACCATGCTGTAATGTGTTTACACACTATTTTGAACAAACGTCGGCTCGTGCGACCAATATATTCTGTCTCAGAGGAAAAGGTGAATGAATAGATGCACGCAGAGGTGATGTGTCCTTGATCTCTTCGTATAAGATGGGAGTAGTCAAAAACAATGCATAGGCTTTGGCTGCTGGAAGGGTGGTGGCTGCACCTTGAATCAGGCGCCTTATTACAAATTCACTTGGTCCGTACCCCTGAAATGGGACCCTGATAAAGATTCGCCCCTTCTTTGCTGTTAATACCGAGGGTTTTTGTGGTCTTTCAGCGATCAATCGACTAAAAAATGTCTTAAACAATCTTATGCTCTTTATCTATGTTATCAGTCAAGCAGAACCATTTGTCTCTTTGCGTCAAATATCGTACTAAATTCCGTTTGAATTTTAACCGCACGAAACTAGCAAAATGAGTCTATTGCCCAGATTACGTCTTCTTACGACAGACTCTCCGCTGAATACTCTCGTCAGCCCTTTAACGCAATAATGCATTAAGGAATAGGAGCGATCCGGACGGTTCTTATTCTAGTGTTAACTTACCAGACTGGTGCGCCTGATTTACGGTATGCATTAGAGCTAAAATGTTAGTTTGTTCCAATGTAATGTAAAATGTTATATCTTATAAATGTACAGGCCCGAGGAGAATTTATCTAAACAAACGTATGTTCGCCAATTCATCTTCTATGATTATGGAAATACCGACTTTAGAGAGAGTAACGACTCGGGTGGACAAACCGTACGTTTTTAAACAGGCAGCTTATCGGAGAAATATGATGTGTTTAAGTTAAACAGGACAGATGGTTGTTATAGGGGTAACTTGAAGACCCTTCGATCACCAATTACGACAACTTCCATTACAGTCACGTGAGATGGGCTCAACTCTGCCTAGAATGAATTTGTTTATGATGAAGTACGTAGAGTTGCATCAGATTAAGCATGTACTCTCGTTTTACGACACACGCGCATGTGCATCGTGGTTTAATGGCAATACACAATGGAGGAAAACGGCAATGAACGTGCGCGCAATGACTGACTAAGGCAATTAACTTGTCTACGCGTATAACACATAACTGAGCCCAGCTCGAAGTTTCTTATCGTATAAAAAATGAGAACTGTCTTAGGCGCTCTCAAAACGGATTACTGTATGCTTTACCACAGTCATGCATAGGATCAAATCGCCCTTAACGTCTGCAATCTCCCAAGATATGGGCAGCAGCGTATTCTGGCATATTCGAACAGTATTTCGTAGTTTAAAGTCGAGAATTGAAAAGGAAAAACTTCACAACAAGGGTTTTTCTGCGAGTAGTTACCTGGAAGTAGGTTTGGAAGTAGTCGCTTGCATACTATGATGTAAACAGATATATCATGCAAAAATGAACTCCGGCAATAGAAATGTACAAATACCGTAAGGATGACGCTGCAGTCTAATTCAAAACGAAGAACTAGATGCCCCATTACATTTGGTGGGTCGTAGAAGAGTCATGGTCTCGCAATGCACCAATTTGATATGAGGATGATATCTTGCAATTGACTTCATACTCTTTTCTATGCTTTTCGCCGGGAACATGTTCGATTCTTGTCATCGATTGGTGATTAGACTAGGTACCGTAAATGGCCTTGATTGTGTCTTCAACTCAACCCCCACACACATGCACCAATAGTCAAGGCCTCAGGCGGACTGAGCGCAACCAAAAAAAGCATTCCATGCACTAATTCGGCCGCTGCTTTGATGCAACAAGACCACAGCTGCTTAATTCTCTGAACTTCAGCGGCTTTGCCTTACATCCAAAAGTGCAAATTTGAAATATGAAACACGGCTTATCTCCGATAATCGTCTACTTCTCAGATGGAATTAACAATATAAAACAAAACCATTGAGCCTGGGAAATTAGCTGGGATTGTTTTTACCATTTCAGACAGCCGGAGGTTCGGTTGGCAGCACATTACTTCCCCTAAATCTAAGTTTAAAACAAGCGTAGACAACAGGGTTTATTACATTTACTAAATTTCGCGACGGCTTTTCAAATGTACTCCATCGTTTCACGAGTCAGCTAACGAATAAAAGCAAACAGCAGACTGAATTTCGCAGAATATCAATGTATAACAGCAGAGTTTATAGTTTGGTTTAAATAATGATCAAATGAAGGGCACTACGATAAATCAGCCTATAGGGAGAAAAGGGGAGAAGGGAAATTGGCCCAACTTGAGTCGGGATTAAAGCTGACTTGCAACTTCCTCCCTATATTTTTCCCATATAGGCTGATTCAATGTAGCGTCGTTCAGTTGATCATTATTTACAGTGAACTATGACCCCCGCTGTTACATATTGATATTCTATGAAATTGCATCTGTTGTATGCTCCTATCTGTTATCTGACTCATGCAACGGCGGAATGCATTTATAAAGCCGTCGCAAAATTAACAAAATTCAATAAACCCTGTTGTTTGCGCTTGTTTTAAATTCGTACTAGGGAACAACTGCTTCAAATCTAAGCTTGCCCAGCGGAACTCTGAGATCCATATTCAACCATCGTTATTTGGCGCTCGTTTCCTTTTGTGTTTCCATGCTAACAGTGGTTGACACTCATAATGTGGTCCTCTTACATTCCATTAATGGCCTGCATGAACACCTCTCAGCACTCAGACTGGAGTTTGGATCAGGTTTAACTGCTGCATACAAGGTATTTATAGACAATGACTAGACAACAGTTAAGTCGATAACCGCAACTTGCTAAAGTGTCCATTACTTACTTGGAAGATAGCTGCTCAGTGGAATTTTTTACGACTGCCTTCTTCCGCCTGAACATTTTTGGCAACCAGGAAAAGTAGGCAGACTTGATTGGGGAATCAGTCCGAGCCTTAGCTTCCACGTCTGTTGTCTTTACACCTCTTTCCGTCTGCTCATCTTCTCCTTGTTTAGTATCTCGATCGCGTACAGGTGCTGGTTCGGTATTTAGTTCAGGAGAAGGTGAAGATTTAATCACAGAGATAGTGCGAGGTTTAATGGGTCGTCCACTAGCACTATCAGTGCTTGTGCATGTGGGTAGGAAGCCGTTAATAGTAGTGCTTGGTGACACAGGGCTCGAAGAACCGGAGAAATTTTTCGTATTCCAGACCATGCGCTGCGTTGTGTTGGAGGTACCGAGTACTGAGGGTCGGTAGATCGGTCGATAGTCCATCGGGTGAGGATCATCCAAGCCGTCAGAACATATATCCCTGATTTCTTCGATTTCCTCGTCCTCGTCGGGATCTGGTGAAATTAGTATACAAATTGAGGCTTGTGAACGGCCAAGAGAGTGAAAGACTATGCAGGTATAGATTCCGCTGCTATCTTGTTCCGGTCGGTTCACTCGAAGGAGACTTGAATGGACGCTGAAGCTGACCTACAAGGGAAAGCAAATCCAAGATGTTGATGCTTCTATTTGCGTCGGTGTCGAAAATGGAAGTTCTAAGCTTGTATCCGCCTAGGTAATATAGACAGAGACAATCAGAGTGAACGCAGACCCTTTGAGAACGACGCGCGCTAAATTCGCTGCTGTGAACGAGAGTGACATAATCGGCAACACGCAGATGGCGCATATACAGAACTGCGCACGTGCGAGTCACTGAATCGTGTGTGTTCTGGTCGTTGCTGGCAACCAATTAAACAACAATATTTCTAATGACCTGGTGCTGCTTTTGCTGGTGCAGTCATGTGGTAGGAGGAGCACATGACATGAGAACTGCGTGGTCATCAGTGAACATCTTACCAACTAGATATTGATTTATAAGTATTTATTCGTTATATCTTCTGCAGCTATGGGTCAGTCTACAGTGGACGCGTTTGGTTTAATTTTTGAGACCATGCACGGTGAATAAGAAACGTCAGACTGGTGTGCCAGCGAGTAATAGAGACGGAAACGTTTTCCCGTAAAATTCGTATTTTCTACAGCCGTTTTGTCATACACATCTTTGTGTCATCCGAAAGGTCCGTTAGACAGTGTAGTAATATGTTTATTTCAGCTTACGCGCAATGCATAAATGTGCAATGGAACTTCTTCATACCATAGGCATAAATTTCTATGAACTAGTAGTAAACTATTCTTCGACAGAGACATTCATAACAGTTATTCCGATGAAGTAAGCTCAGCTAGAACCTTTTATCGAACCTTTTCTCAGCCTAGTTGAGTCTCCCTGTTCACATGCTTTTGTTTACAGGAGAAAGTATAAGAGGTATTTGAGGGTTTTTATGTTAAATGTTGAACTAAAAATTCATGAAATTTAATTTTAGTTTCTGGGCGTAAATCAATTCAGTAAATTATTCTTAAAATGTATGGAGTTACATACTAGACTTTTCCCAAGTAACGTTCATCAAAATCTGCAAAAGTTATCCAAGCAACATTAACCGTGCTAAGGTAACGAAACACTGAGTGTTCCTGAGCACACCAATTTACGTTCGGTTGAATCCATTCAAAGAAGAATCGCTAAGGGGCATTACTTGTTCTTTTGTAACTGTATAAAAAGAAGACGGAAGTGACCTCATTGCATTGCAACCGGTTTGCTTAGTCTCGTGTATGAATAATGTTTTCTAAAATCTTATTAAGTAGACCCGAGTTCGTTTACAGGCTATATCAATTCGTGTTCTTAGCATCCTAGACTATAGTGTTCATCTTAAATTTTAATGGAAATAAAAAATGCCGACAATTACTTGAATTATTGTTCATGGCCCTTAATCCGTAAACTAGTGTAAAAAAATTGCCCAGCCCATATTCGGTGTAGAGACTTAATTTAGCCAAAGAAAGTTGCAATTTAGGGAACGAACACGCCACCACGTCACCCTACGCCAGTACCGGAGTGCCAGATGACCGATCAATCATCACGCCCGTGTCCACCATGCGTGATGAAAGGTTAGTAAGTCAGAGCCCGCGTGCCGTTCAACAGACCACCAACACTCAAGAAGGCAATTGCGGTTAATTGTCGCTGTATTTTTGCAGCCATGACTGTATTCTATAAATGCTGCGAACACTTTTGAATACGCTACTCCACCTGCTACTGCTCGAATATGTCTCTGATGAGGAATCAGCGACGGATGTCGAAACGTCAGGCGAATAAAAGTATTGTCCCAGCGACCGAGTCGTCTGCTTCTCAGACAATGCTCTCTTTTAACAGCATCGGTTTTTGCTTTCTCAGAGTACATTATAGTACAAATACGCGGCAAATTCGTCAATCTTAGTTAGTAGCCAAATACAGATGACGACAACAAAGCCATAATAATCACCCACCAATGATGCATGCAACAGTGCACTTTATTTCAAGTGTTAATCACCACACTGCAATCACGTGACGTGTAGCATGAGTAAACTCGATATTTATAGAAGTGCAAACGTTCGTCGTACAGGTGCTATTATGATTCACTATCTTCGTAGATGTTCAGAACCTCGCTCATCTGACAAAAAAGTTAAATCGTAGATAATACGTTTTCGGACAAATTGTTTTAGAAATTGTTGTAAATAATTTACAGTAACAAATCTGAAGTGACGGCAGTTGAACCGTCGATCCCAACGAGGTCCACTGTGTGCACTACACCGGAACGAGTACTTGTGCATGGATTAGTTAGGTTGCTAGTAGAAAAATGCCGCATAAATCATACTTTCCCCTCCTCCACCGCGCCCTGGGTCCGGTGAAAGAGGAAACAGGTGATTGGTGTGACCAGAGCCACCTCAATGCGTTCCATTACACCGCCTCAGATTCTTATGGCTGGGAGCGCCATATAGGGCCACATTCCATGGAAATCGTCGGAGCCTGATTATCAGTGGAATATTCAGCCATTCAACACAGTCACACACATGCATTGCGCCGATTCATCCCGTCAGTTGATGAGTTTCTGAGCCACCGATTTTAGCGTTTTGTAATTATTTAAACCTTATTAGATTGTCTATCTGGAGGAAAATGCACTGCGTCGTCGACCTTACTCTATTTCACTCATTTGAGCAAAAAGTAATATGATGGAGGGAATAAGCCTCATCAGTCACACAACAACTAGGGCATTAAAAATGCGTTTGGTATTTTATCTTCTGCAGCCTCAACACATAAAAACGACAAAAAATTGAAAGAAGACCTCCATGGCTCAGTCTAATATGCCCTAAAATGTTTCACCTACCTTTATAATTTTAACTACTATTTTACCTAAAACATTGCCACAAGGTAATTTGATGTTTATTTTAAGTTTCAAACCATCAGAAAGTGGAGTAAAAAATGCAAAATTTCACTTGACTTTATGTTTAAAATGGAAAGCTAGTCGTCATGAGCAAGTGATGTGAACGCGTGAAATGTCAGGGTGCTGCCTTCTTCGAGTTTAACAAAGCCCAGTAAAGTCGATTTGCAGGCTAAAACTGTCAGCGCTTGGGCATGGAAGCCCAAGGAAATATCGCACGCACTTGCTATTGCGCGTCGATAATATCAGAAGAGGACTAATTGCGACGATTACCACTTTCAATTTAATGACATTTGGAGGTTTTGTCCTCAAACAGCCCACCTATTTTGATGAAACTATTTGCCAGGCCGGCGTTTTATTTTCCGGCCCTCCAGTCGTTGACTGACAATTCGTGTTAACATTCGAGATCATAAGAGCACCCTTTGATTTTTAAAAACTTGCATTCATTTGAAATGCGATAGGGAAGAATTTTATTGGGCTACTTCGTTCAACCTTGTCGAGCCAACATGGCAGTGATCCGTTCCTTGGTTGCCATAGATATCAGAAGAGCCTCGACCCCTATTGCTGAGTGGCCATTAGATGAATGGCTTGGTGCGTCAATCAATTTTACCTGCTGTCCAAGTGCATAATTTCCATCATTGTCCCCGTCTGAACGACTTTGTTAAACCTATGAGTAACCTGTTGAAGCCAGTCTGGGTATGGCCGGCAGATGATGGCTAAAAAGCCCGAAATGGCTATCGCGAATTGAGGCAAATCTTCGCATTCCAGGACCGTTTATATTTTGAGAAGCAGTTTTATCGAACACCAAAATCATGATTTTATTGGTCTGAGCTTTCGGGCTCCTACAGAAGTCCACCATCATATATGGGAAAACAGCAGTAAATGAGGTGTGTACAAAACAAATAAAATTTGAACGTGAAGAAAATCAATAATTGTGTGGTTTGGCTGCTGGCTCGCCACTGCTGACTTTGTCAGTCTGTGCGAGTGGGCGAGATCGGCCAGCTTATGTTCGTGTATGCACTAACCCTAAGCTACAATGTACAGCCGTGTCATGAGAATCAAGGATCGACTGAATACTAGTGAGCAGTTGGACGTAGTGTATCGCAAACCATGTCTAAACTGTCCCATAAATTACATGGGACAGACTTGACGCAAGTTGTCTTGGCGCATACACGAACATAAGCTGGCTGTTCGACGAAGTGACACATTATCGCAAGTGGCGGCTCACACCTATGACACGAGTCATGAATTGAACCTGGCAGCCGCGACGATAATTGCCCACGCTGGCAGCAAGACGGGCCGAGAACTGATTGAAGCCTGGCCATCGGATGACGACTCTGTTAACCGATGTATATGAGCTGACGCCCGCACATATTGCCCCTCGCAGGTATCTCCAGACTCATGGCACTGGTGGCTAATTGATCCTCTCCCCCTCCCCCCTCCCTTATGCCTTTTAATTGAATCTTTCCCCTGTAAATGTTGCTTGTTTTCGTTGATTATTTTTTTTCTGTAACTATTTCCCCCCCCCCAACACACCGAACTCGCCAACTAGCACAGACTGACGTGGTCCGCAGTGGCGAGTCAGCAGCCAAACCACACAATTATTGATTTTCTTCACGTTAAAAAATAAGTTTTGTTGTACACACCTTATTTATTGCTGTTTTCCCATCTCTGACGATGGACTCCTGCGGGAGCCCGAAGGCTCAAATCAATAAAATAATGCTTTCGCCGTTCGATAAAGCTTCTTCTCAAAATATGAAATCGCTGTTTCAGTTTCCGTTGTCTTTGCCGACACTACTATCTGCCTATATTACCAGTTGTTATGGCTGTCAAGGCATCTGTCAAGGCCCAAAGCAGAGCGGGACAGCTGAATTCCATGAGTGGTTATGTGAACGTTCATTAACGAACTATATTGGTGCTTGGAAAATTATAAGTAGATGTGAAGCTAAAGTCTCCTATGTGAATATAATCTACATCAATATGCAGGGTACTTCCGGCCTTTGTCCAACTCTGTCTAAGCATATGAAGTCAAACTGAAGCAAGACAGAAGACGAAGTTCCGCGTACACGAAGCCTCTATCAAGAACAGGGCATGTGTATCAAAAAACGGTCGACTCGGAATATTCTATCAATAGTGATTGTCAGTCCATTTTTAGCTGATCGATACACCTCCAGGCAGTCAAACAACCAACCATCTGCGCTCTTAGTTTAAGTGATAGAACAGGACTAATCACGGCATTGATGAATAAGCTATGTCCGTTGCATAACATCTTGTTGGGTCTTGTCTGACGACGGTGCAAGGGTGGCTATTCAAGTACATGCACTGCTCATGCACTTTCACTCACCGCATCGGTCGCATGCACCTCCATGGCAATCTGCGGTAAATCACCACAGACTTGACCATTATAACACACGTTGCGACCACGAATGCATGCATCACACAGACACTCCCTCATCATCACGAAACGCCTGCACCTCTCACGAAAGGGAGAAGATTGTGCTTATCAAGTGGCTCTCAACTACATGTGAGATCCGTGGCGAGCCCCTCATGAACGATACAAATCCTGGCAAATTTAGGTTGTAAAAAGGTGGGGTAAGATAAGATATGATGGTGCTGACGAAGATGATGATGATGATGGTGGTGGTGGTGGTTCTACCATCGATTTTGATAAAGTGCACCGTGTGCTCAGGAGCAGGGAGGATGACTGAAGTCAGGGATTCAATTTAAGTTAAATAGACGCGCAGTCGTCTACCACAGTCTGAACCATCAATCCGCTGGAAGCGGTGACGAGACAGAGTCGAGATGACCGAACGGAATCAGGCGAAGGCCGCTTTCTCCAATTAAGGCCGGAACATCGCCTACCGTAGTCTTAAGTGACTGTAGACTTTTGCGCTGGTATTATCACACTACCTACCCTCTTTCGCCTTCAGCAGATGTTCAGACAGAGTCAAGGACACCGGGGTTGTACTGCTACTACTGCTAATGCTATTTTTTCCTACTACTAACTAGCAATGTAGCTAAATGGTAGTAGTACTGGCATTAGTTCTGTCGCTAATTTTAATCAGAATGGAGTAAGGAAGCCATAAGTCTTGCCTCGCCGTTTCACTCCATTGACAGAGCTAATATTAATCCAAGGTGATGTTGAGTAAATTCAACGGTGGGGCTTTTATCCCCTCGACTTCAACAAGGAGTGTGAATCTGAATCTATTATTTTCCGAGTAAACACATTTTTGAGGCCCACAGCACAACTGGGATTGCCTTGGCTTCCACTCACTCAGCTCTGTTTACCTGGTTGTGTCAGTTTCTACTCAGTTGGAGCTACGAAGCCCAGGATACTGCTGCCCGGAGTAATTTATCTACACTAAGAGTGCTAATTCTATGATATGTAGTGGCACATAGGCCTACGCCGTAGGAGCTGGGATCCCTGCCGCCGCCCCTATTCTCTTGGTGTGTGAAAACATCCCGGTCAGGTGCTTCATGCTGACCAGGAAAATAGGGTGATACGCTTATACGCAGGTTTTCCCCGTGCCAGCCACGCACATCCTCTTCTATCTTCGATAGTGTCTGTCATAACACCGCGTCCTGGAGGAGAAGGATCAGTGCAAGATGCAGTACAAGTCTACTATCACTAAAATATCATGCCATGAGAAAGTCATCGCTTTTGCTTCCAGCCTGTCCTGAAGCACGCGGTTTCTGTCGTCGTATGCTGTTAGAATGGTGCATTTTGCAACAAGTGAGACCGTCTTATCGTCGATTGGACTGAACCTGTTTAAGCGCACATGTCTGCTTCTTACAACTTTGTCTTGATCAAAAGCTACGCAAAGTCTGTCATAAGTCACCAAATAACTGTTGCATTCGGGTACTTCTGTTGATGTTTTAATTTTATCAAACATTCTGGTGGTCCCTTTCTGAACGACTAGAAGGTTACACATGCAAATACGTCGATATTAGTGCAGCATCTTAACGTCTAAAAATCCAAGAGCAGTGTTGCTTGGATAAATTGATGACCCACATAGCTGACTTACATTCATTCAAGTGAAGTAATTTTGTAATAATTCAGTGTTTCATTTGCAGGTATAGACACAATAGCTAAATCAGCCTTCTGCTTCTTCCAAATTCTACGACAGCCAATCATAATTGGTGATGACTTCGCGATTTCTTGGGACAGTGTGTCCCCTTGGACTTCGCCATCACCGCAACACAAAAAAGCAAACTCGAAAGATCTATATGGTTGTGTTGATGATACTTAAGGACAATTATCTCCAAACAGGAGCTGGGCAACACTCATCGATCTTATAAAAAGTGTATTCCATGACATTAAAAGGGCGGACATCACACTAAATTAAAGGCAGGTCTATTAGATCTTCCAAACCGACAAAACGGCCTTATGGCAACTGGGTGATCTGACCATGCATCTTTATAGCAGGAACCGCGAAGTCAACCACGAAAATACAGGCAGGGTACCGGTGACTAACACGAGGTCCCCTCGGTATGAACAAACGAATTTTAAGATTTATGCTTGAAGATAAATTCTCTTGAGATTGAAGGGCCCGCCAAAGCAAAACCCTAGTATTTTTTCTTCATCGGATTTGTTTCCTGTTATTTTATCTTCACTTCCGGCTAGAATACAGTACGAATCACAAATACGTAAGAGTCTGGTGGATTGAATGAGTGGACTGTGTGAAAAAAAAACGCAATGCTAATCAGCTAGGCAGGCGGATCTCGGCAGTGGCATTAACGGAATTAATCGGCAAGGGTTTGTTACTAGAACAGGTCAAACGTATTCATATGGTCCACCTTCCTGCATGTGTTTGGGTTACTCCTACGCATAACCACGGTTTTGAAAGCTCGTGGGAGATGAGTCAGCCCTAGATATTCAGTGCCTTTTGTGCTACAAGTGCGGTGTCCCTGACTAGAATAAATCACCTATTAGGGCGATATTTTTTTCTGCAGGAAGGAGAAAGGGTTTTACAAAAATTTATATCCATCTGTTGCTGATTAGTGCTTAGTGCGCTTAGCCCGCGACCCAGCTGACATTAATTTTGTGATCAGGTTCTCAAGAATGCAGTCGCGTAAACTTTCGTGAAGAAGGCATAAGTACCCGTAACAAATAACATTTACAAACATTAATTTAACAGGTTAAGTTATTCTACTTGTAATTTATTTGATTTATGTTCTTTTTGCTTGTCCAAGTTTTCGTCTTTAATAGGACCAAATTTTGGTTAAGTAGACTCGTGCAATCATTGACGCCCGGGGCCAGCTCTTTGGTCAGAAAATACTGTTCTGCTTCGTAGTAGTCCCTAGACCGCCAAACGTTCATTGTCTAGTTTAGCATAGGCAACCCAAATCACGAAATGAACGAAATGAGAGCAGAACAATAAGACCTAATCTATATACAGCCCACACTGTCTGTCAACTGATGCAAAATTAAATCTCAGTTAGTTGGTTAAAGTTTATCGATTGCAAACGGAACTTACTAGTCCAGCTCTGTCTCGGGGCATATCCTCGAACTCCGTCAGCGGTTGGTAGTCTAGGCAGATATCTGCTCGCGAATGAACCCCAAGGCAGATCGGGACTCCTGAGTTCTGCTTGGTGTCGGTGAACGTTAATCAACGTTTATCGATATCTCCCGAGTTAAACCGGCAAAACAATGAGCCACAGGCTAAACGGTTACGTGTTAGCCTTCTGATCAACAAGTTGCGGGCTCGTACCACAGGTGGGGCACCACTTGGGACTGGGTATAACTGGCCAGAAATGGCCATTTCAGTCTCGCTCGCTTTTTCCGGCAATGCTAACATATTAATTGCTAATGGAAGCAAACAGGTGAGTTTCCGATATCAGTTCACAAAGAAATAACTTTAATCACAAGATGGTCGCAGGCAGGGGAAATAGAGGCGCAACGTGCGATAATTTATAGTCGGTAGAAGTCACATGAGCACACGCGTAATGGGATAAGCAGCTCTCGCGATCAGCGCTGGGAGATCGTAATTAGTTTGACAAGGGTTTAGCAGTCTGAATCAGAATAATTAATTCCCGCAAATTGGAATTAGGATTGCACGCAGGCCGGAGGCAAGCATCAAACTCCGGGTCATAAAGCCGAGAAATTCACTGCCAGGGCAAAATACGCCTGAAGCTTTTTACCGGATCTGCTGCAGTTGTGGACGAATCAACTACGTCGGTCTAACTGAGAACTTACCCCAAACGCGCATAACTGAGAACGCAGTAGCTGTAAGGGGCTACAGACTAGTGCACGGATTATAGCTCAATTTACGGGACTGGCCATATTTCCACGTTTCATTGGGCTGAAATCCTCGAACGAACTAAAAACTGCGTTTTCGAGTCATGGTTCAAGAGCGAACAAGAGCGCTGACCTTCTGTTCTCATATTCTGTGCCATGACTTTGCCTGAGTAGGGGCCTTATTCACATGTAAAGGGCACGGTTGAATAACACTTCCAATAACAGCAGACCAAATGGTCGGGTAACCGTAACGCCATCCTTTAACACGGATGATAAAATCGTGACGGTTAATAACTCGGACAGGGGATGTCTAGTCATCATCGCATCAATTACAACCCCCAGTGGTGCTAATTGCAGTACGCATGTCGTCACGTGATTTCTTTGATCTATAAAATACTGAACACCTTATGCCTCTTGTACTCTAATATGTGACTCTCTTTGATGATTGGTTCGAGCAAGAATCTGAACTGTCATGCGAGAGTAACATTCTTCTACTTCTACCTTATCAATAATGGTCATTTTAGGACCTTTAACTTATTTTGATACTACTGCAACTAGATCTGTTGCCTTCCTCGACATAAAAATTCTTGTTCCAGCAATCACATCTTTTTCTTCCTCTCCAAAAATCAGAAGAAAGCCACCCAAGTCCGCAATCTTGACCATATTTATTGCGTCAGACTGATAAACAACTTTGTTTTCGTATCAAAAGCCCCTTGTAGAAAATAAAAACCTAAAGTTGGACTTTCGTTCAAACGGCTAGTCAGGAACGTATTCCAGCTTACGTCAATTTATTTTGCGTTTGTGAACAAAGAGGAAGCAAAGGCATTGATCCCTCGATGAGGATAAGGTAAGACTAGCAGAAAGCGCAATCAGAAATTCACCTTCCGATGGCTACAGAACATAACGGGGTGGACACTTACTTTGTGTCACCAGCTGCACACTTGCAACAATATAGTGAATTAGGAGTTTTTTCACTGTCTGCTCTTCTTCCTCAGTTACACTGCTGGCTCGTGGAAACTGAGTTTGAGTTTATTACTTGAAACAAGCGAGTAGTCGTTTGAAATTGTGTCAACGACTTCTTTGGAATTTTCGGCTTTGCCGATGCATTTCTTAAATCCTATGTACCAAGAGGGAGTTCAAAGGCGTTTGCCTATATTTCCTTTAATAAATTTGACTTGACTTGACTTGAGGTCCCTTCGCTGTCAATCCAGCGTTAGTGGATATCGATCTGAAGGGCATCCTCCCGTTCCACAGAAAAACCAGGAATGCACCATTTTCGCATGCGGATAAACTTTCTTACAAATAACAAGAAAATTGGTCTAGGCCTGGGTGTTTCGCACTCTAAAACATGACACGTGGTCTGTTTTTTAACGCGATCCGACCTGGACTCAAAGTTAGACCAGAATTATCCAAATTCAGCATATTAACACGTAATTTTACTTTTAAATTCCCTTGTTTGAACTGAAACTAAAGACAATTTGACAAACTAAGGTTCTATAGATGAGGCCTTTAGGGGTTTTATGGGTGGTATGGGAGAAGCAGGCTCGTGACAATCACGCATAGAGTACACCTGTACGGAATAAGCTACAGTCAGTCTGCATTATGTCAGTTCCCAAGGTTTTTTGAAGAAATCAGAGTAATTCACAAGCTAATTTTTCAGAAATCATGGCTACATCTTTAACAAGCGTCAGTCCGCTCGTCGAAACCTACCCATAGCGCGTCATTCTCCATTTACGGTTGAATATCTGGCAATTAACCTGAATGCTTCTCTGTCTGGTCCAAAAAGATTTCATGCAAGCGCCACAGTTACCACGGCTTCAAGCCACAAATTCAGTCGTCCGCGAAGAATTACCCTTTTCGGCAGCTACATTTCTCCTAACTCGCTGATCAGAGGCCTGACTGCAATTTTGTTTCCTCTCCCACCTACTTCTCCTCCGCACAGCCTGCTGACAGCACCATTTGTTGACTGGCTTGCGTATTTATTTTAATTATCTAGTTGTTGTTTTACAAGAATTTTTCAGAAGCAAGCGTACTGTTTTTCAAACTTAACTTCTCAAATCGAATCAGTGAAGCACATCAGAGAGTGCAATAACATTTTGGTTTACACCAGGTTAAATGACATACAAAGCTTCAAATTCTGGAAAGAGAAACAAAGACGGCAGACTGAAATAGCGTACGCCCTAACCTAACAAAACATATGCTCCCCTAACATAGTCCCACTGCCCATATGTCCCGTTAAGGCACAATTCACACTCTAAATAACGTAGGTTTAACGATCTTGGATACGGTGGAATTCCCTTAGTACGGGTTTTTGCCAAATGTTTTTCTATTGCTCCTCATCTTTTGCTTATGATCTCAGTTTCTTCGGTAGGTCCCAGGTTTGATCAATTCGACTACAACAGTTCTCTTATAGTGATCTGTGCGAATGAGGCAACAGGAAACCTTATAGGATGTAAATGGTTAATTTGGAGTTCATTTAAACTGATTCAGGCCACAACGAGACTAACGTGAATATTTCGGTCACATTCGGTCACATTCAAGAATGATTGGAAATTACTGTCTTCTCAGGCCACCTGCACAATCAATTAACTATTTCGCTCAGTACATTATTCCTTTGGAGCGTTTGGCAGCAGTCAATCTACGTTAAATAAACGAGACCTGAAATTTAGTGAGCACTAGGACTACCGTCTGTTGAGAAAATAAATTTTACTATTAAATTTAAGCATGGAAATTCTGTTTTGGTGTACTCTCAATTTGCTAACAGTTTGCACTGCTCACGAGCGGGCGAAACAGGCGGTGAATCACCCAACATTCAGGAAGACATTTGATGCATTTAGCTAAATAAAGCGGATTTTTACATAAGAAAGACATTTTAAATAGTTCCTGTTATTGGCGAACTTACAGTCTGAAAGCAACGATGCCTGCGGACCCATGCTTCAGAGCAGCAAATTGAAGTAGATAAGGTAAATACGATTAAAATAAGTTGGTTTGTGCAGCGCGTAACCTCCTAAAACCCGCAAACATGTAGTCACTGACTGTCCCCAGTAGTTCGTAATCGGTTCTCATTTCTCAAGATAGACCTAGTTCATAAACCAAAAGCAAACAATTGGGCGAAATATGTCCCAAACGACACACTTATTAGAACCTTTGTAATTGTCTATTAAGTTTGTTCATGTAGGTGGCTATAAACAAGTTTAGGAAAAGAGACGAAAATTGAAGAGTGCACACATAAGATTAAGCTATTGACAGGAGACTCAAATTCAAATTCTAACGTTTTATCATCAGTCAAAGTAGATACCAGGCAAAACAACAATAAATGGTAATTTCTGAGGCCAGTCAAGTCAACTGACACGTTTAACAATCCATTGACCAAATCTTCTATAGGAGTCAAGGTATGATGGCAACCTTGAGCTCAATGACAACAGGCTGAGGGTAGTCAGACAATCAAGTCGTCTGACAGTGCAGTTGACAAGACAATTACGTCATACCAGCATTATGTTGGTTGCAGATGAAAGAGAAAAAAGATGAAAGTCTACCCGCAGAGCGCCAATCATTTTATGCGAGTTTATCTACTCTACTACTCAAACCAATGATTACATCCAACGTACCAACGATCGCAAGCACCTACCCGCTTCAATCGATATCACCGTGGAAATTGAGAACAATGATATAGCTAACAATACGTGCCAAAATAAGTTGTCTAAATCTTTACCATTACTTCTAGCTCGTAAGTGGTAAGCGCTGCCAAAATCACAAGAGGCTAAGCATCACACATAGCCTCACCAGCTACCACTGTTTAAATACCTAGTTCTATCCAGATAAGTGTCACTTTTTTGTGTTACACACTTTTTTAAGTACCATGTTTTCGCCGGTATCTGCAAAATGGATACGGGGCTGACGAAAATCCGACCGAACAGGATCTCTTTAAAACAGCCTTAACCAAACCACAACTACTTTCTTGTAGGTAATTATCTGGTGTGGTTTAGAAACTAAACGAATTTGGGGGCGTCTCCCATTCAGGAAGTAGCATTATCAACTTCCGGAAAAACTTCCCATTTGTTCGTATAAACTGGAACACGCGCATCCCGAGAAATTTAAATTTAAAGAAGATGCTCCCTTGGGATAAAATAACTTTACTGAGTGAACTTTCGAGTTTGGCACCCCAACTCGTATTCCGACTAACAAGACTAACTAGAAAAGTGGAATGAACAACTAAACTTTAAAAACTGCTGAAAAAATCAATAATTATACAAAGTGAGACATGATTGGTAAGTTTGGTTTCAGTAAGTCACTGTCCTGTGGTCTCTGTATTTTCCATCGTTCTTTGATGTGTTCATAAATACCATCCAACTCGATGTGCCAGCTAATGCATAAAGGAGCAACTGGAAGTGCTCCACAATACCATCAACTCAACTATTCCGGGCATTCATTTCACACTCGAGAAAGAGGTAAACAGCAAACTCCTATTTCTGGATGTTCTCGTCAGAGAAATACTAACGAAACATTACAAACATCCGTTTACCACAAAGAAAAATATGCGGAAGTTATGCTTAAGTATGAGAGTAACAACCCCATCTCTCATAAACGGAGTGCCCTCAATAGTCTGCTAAACTGAGCAAAGACACACTGCTCTTTGAGCTCAAGGTTGCCATCATACCTTGACTCCTATAGAAGATTTGGTCAATGGATTGTTCAACGTGTCAGTTGACTTGACTGGCCTCAGAAATTACCATTTATTGTTGTTTTGCCTGGTATCTACCTTGACTGATGATAAAACGTTAGAATTTGAATTTGAGTCTCCTGTCGATAGCTTAATCTTATGTGTGCACTCTTCAATTTTCTTCTCTTTTCCGAAACTTGTTTATAGCCACCTACATGAACAAACTTAATAGACAATTACAAAGTTTCTAATAAGTGTGTCGTTTGGGACATATTTCGCCCAATTGTTTGCTTTTGGTTTATGAACTAGGTCTATCTTGAGGAATGAGAACCGATTACGAACTACTGGGGACAGTCAGTGACTACATGTTTGCGGGTTTCAAGAGGTTACGCGCTGCACAAACCAAAGGAAAATCTTCTTTAACCTCCTTATTTGGTTTTTTGGGCCAGAGCTTTATGGAACACAAAATACCATGTGCCCAGTTTATTTGCGTCGGCGCAGAGCACGTGTATATGACCCGCTTAAGCTGCGAGTACGTGTAGTATTGCTTTAAAGTACACCTTTTTTGGCGGACAAACTATGAAGAACATTTGAGTTATTATTTTTTGCATCCGCAGCACTACTTCAATACGTCATTGACAGTTGTGCTGCATACATATTAACTGTCTCATTTATAAAGGTCGGTGATAAATTCGGCCATTAAGCAGCGAATGCAGAGATTCCGAAAAAGTGCTGTGCGGAGTGCCACGGATGCTTTGCACAAAATTCCCCACCATTAAATATGGTCTTCGTGAAATGATCGGCTAAATAGGGATTTCATAGGGTATCAATTGTCCGCAGCACCTGGAGTTTCCGCGATAAGCAGTGGCAGACTAAGGAAACGCCAGGTAAGTTAAACTGCTTGCAGAATGTTCCAGAGTCGTAAAAAATGCTGCTTTTTTGAGCGTTGACTAATGGAAACCTTTCAATCACCTTAACCTCACATATCACTTTGGTTTCTTTCCCCTAAGGCCTCCTGTTTTCCTCTTATGAGCTGCTTGCTGTTTCGGACGACAGGCAATTTGTCTTTTTAATTCTCTTCCATGTCCACACAAAAACTCCATGCTATTATAGCATGATTCCTACATTAATTATTTGTTCCTACTTAAGCACACCTTTCAAGATGTTTGCATGATAACTCTATACTGAAGTGGTGCATAGTGAAGAAAATATTTCACTTTACCTCCTCTGACATGCTTTCTTAGTTGAGGAAAACTCTTGCCACTAGGACTATAGACCGGTAATGTCTACCAACCAGAATGAATGTGGACAGAGGGAGGTGTAGTCAGTCCCTTTGGTCAATAAGAAAGAAGACGAAATTATTTCCTTATTGTGAGTTAAACGACAGACTACTGTAATTTGAAGCTCTTTGCGATTTTAGACTTTGTTTATATTTAGAGCAACACAATAACACTGAAATAAATTTCAAAGCTTTCTTGTGTATTTGAAAGTACTCTGGTTGACTGCTCCAATTATGCGCCGAAATGTTATCTGTCACTGGGATAGGAAAGCCGAATAAAGCACAAGAAAACTCAGTACAAGCCGACGAGGCTAGAGATGCGGGGTCCCATAATTATAATCGTGCTCATTGTTATATGGTGATGCATTGACCGAAGGATCCAGTACACCATTATTGGAACCGCTACTGACTTACTGTTTGACTGTGGGTCATTGGCTTGTTACAGGGGACTGATGTTAGGTGACAGTTTGAGCCTTGATTTCCACACTGTCCACCACCAACTTCAGCAGGGTGGAGAGAAACGCAGTGACTTTCGCTAAAAGCAGACTCGTGCAGAATCTACCTCACGTTCTCCCAACTCCTGCACCTGTACCCGATGTCAAGAAAAATTCCAGAAGACCGGAGATTGGGAGGGCGCAGGTGGCTGGCGCGGCTAAGGGCACCCCCATACCTGCCACCACGCTCAAACACGGACGCGCACACAGTAGTAATGCCCGCATACGCATGCACACATGCCAGTGGGACCGGTCGCAGCAATAGCCACGACGCATGCACGCAGAACAAACACACAAAGGGCTGTCGTCGCCACTAGTGTTCCGCTCCGCATCTATTCAGGACTGCGTGGGCAGCCTACACACACACACACGACAGTTCCTCCGTCGATTTCGACGATGGGCACCACGCGCTTTAACAAGCCGCAGCAAACGCTGCAGCAAGCCGCAGCGTACACAGAGGTAAGCTATGCAAGCAACACGAAACCAACAGCAAGCAGGAACAACGCAGAGAACTCGTGCGAGAAAAAAACAGGAGTTTAGGCAGACTCGCACAGAATCTACCCACTCGCTCGCCACTCCCACCCCCGTATCCGGTGTAAAGACAATGTCAATAAGACCGGGGATGAGGGAGGGTGTAGATGGCTGGCGCGATAAACACTCAGCACGCGCACACTTGACACACACACACACAAACATGCACGCAATATTGGCCGACCCTCCAATGTGCGCAACCTGGCTAGGATCCCTTTCACTGCCGAGATGCAGCGACGCTGACCCATAGCATCAAACGCAACGTAGAAACGAGTTCATCAATACCTTCTGACGAATGCCCAGCTTATTGCCCACCTAGTCAAGCTGAGTAGGTTCACAAGACCTTCGATCACTAGGAACATTACGTTGATCGGAAGACAGGTGTGTACACCCAGCTAGTCAAGAGGATTTTGTTAGACAACAAGATTTAATTTTTCAAGAACAACTGCTGATGTCCACAGTGTTTACCTCAGAAGCACGTGGATGGATGTGTTTTTAAAAGGAAATGAAGACCACTTTGTAACAATCCTATGCATTATTGAAGAGGTAGTTTTTGCTCAATCGTTATTATCTAAGCCAGAGTTATTTTTTGCAATAAAAACATCATATTTTAAATGCGGGCCTGATTCCCGACCAGTAAGGTAATAATCTGGCTATAGTTGCACCAAAAACTCAGCTAAAGGGGTCTGCTCTTTCGTGCGTAGACGCAACTATTTCTCCTTAAGTGGTTTTCTGAAGCAAACAACGGCCGAATGCATGTCCAACCTCACTAATAGGTAACCAACCATCAAGCTGAAGGTGGCCAAGTTATCATAGTAGAATGAGAAAATGAAAGAGACTACATGTCCATGTTTATCCAGATGGAAAGCTTACATCCAGTCTGCTGGACCGCATCTGTGGACCATTTGCGTCAGGTACTAGCGTACGTGCGCGTTTCTTATTCCAGATAGGTGCTGGTTGAATAAAAGCTAAGCAAGGCCACAACAGTACAACATCGATCTACTGGCATTGTCTATCGTCGTCGTCGTCCCTCTGCTAACCTAATTTGGCTGACTCCAATTGGTTTTTTGTAGTCTGTTAGTGAACTTAACCAAGCTTTCTGCATCGGGATGCCGAGAGATAGATGTGCGTCTATCCCTGGCAGAATAAATATTGGATCCGCCGTGACAGATTGCGAGGCACTGCGTTACTTCGGTTCGATTAACCTGTGATGACCCATCTACCATACACAGTCAGCGGACTGTGTGGACCCAACTTGAGCGTGTATTGTGTTTCCCGTTCCAACTGGTAGTGAGGTTTATGACTGGCTGAATAAAGCAAAGATAAGCCTGAAGAAATATCCCTATCGTGCCCGCCCCCCGCCATGCATTTATTGTTATTGTCCTTTCGACTCTCATCGCATTTCAGCATGCTAAACCCCTCATCACCACTAACCAGCAAATATTTACCTACTTGTGTACACACAGTCACAGTTTACTACGTGCTCGAATTGCAGGCTGGCACTTTTCCGTTGAAAAAGAAATGCTGTAAAGTTGAGTTTATATCCTTACATCTACCGTAGGGCACCCAACGCCATTTCAGTAGCGATATCAACTCAGAAGGATGATATATTTCAGATGGAATTCAAGCTAATAAGAATGTGAAAATAAATGTAGGATGTTTACCCTCATATACACCTAGGACAACTTGACCGTCGAGTTTCGAAAATGTCCACCGCGCGCTTCACGACAAGCGGGAAGCAAGTGCTGAGACAAGCACGTTAGTTGGTTTTAAGTGCTGGCAGACTTACGCTGCGTCTACCACACTCTTTCTTTTCTCACCCGCCGTATGCGTGTTGCCAAGGCAGATTCGAGCGAACTGGACGCACGATCAGGCGTATGTGGCTGGCACGGTCTACACACATCATATATATTACAACCATAGCGGTCGGTCAAGAGTAAAGATGTTCTACATCCTATTAAGGGGTCACGGTTTCGAGCTCCAGGTGTTGCAACGCCTGGGCCTGGGTATGGTTAGCTGATGACGTCTAATAAATCAAAAGTGTTTATTTCGGTCTCTCTTGTCCATGTCGGTTACGTCAATTGGCTCATAAGGTTGCCATGGTTATTTCAAATTTCATTGAAACGGGGGAGATAAGGATACGAGCAGCAACACTTAAGAGAAAGTTCGGAGTGTGGTTTATTCGAGATAACTATTCAACCATTAACCAACATTTAAACTAAATTTATTCGGATTCTCATCGTCCGCCAAAAGGAGCCAACCAAAATGGCCTTGGTTCCGCAAAAAGATAAATCAGCTTACATAATTCCTGGATAGCTATTCGATGAGTTAGTGAACCGTGCTTTTTTGGGCAACTTCCAAAGATGTAGCTCGGTCATAGGGGCGTTTACTTTAGACTTCCGTCAGCATATAGTGATTTGGCTCCTTAATGTTACCAGTTTTCGATTAGCCGCATTTATGACAGCTACAAATGGTCACAGTTCGAAAACCTAAATGTTGCTGCTCATTTGCTGTGAACATGGTTATGAGAATTTTAAGAAACCTAAACTGCGGTGGGCCCGAAATGTATTCTACATGAATACTTAACTCGGTTGATTACACAACTGTTCAAATTCAAAAACCAAAAAAGTTGTTTGCTAACAGTGCCTCCTAGGAACCCAAAAGCATTGACTTGTGAAAACTGATAACATTGTATGCTACACAGAAGGATGTCCACGGGGTTAATGAGGGGAGTGAGCATTCGGTGGTCTCCGATATAATCGCTTGAAAACGTGTACAAATAATTTAACAATTAGTATATAAGACGTACCGAAATATTCTCTGTTGTTACGACAGGCCTCCCATCCTTAAGCCATGTAAATCTGTAAGGCTGGAAGGAGTTAAATCTGCCGTAGATTTCCAAAGGGTTGGGCACGGACGAAATGGAGAAACATAAGTTTTGCACAAAGGCTGAATGAAAATCCAGGCAAATGTAATTGTTAGTTAAACCTGCGTGCGAATTGGATCGCGGAATTGGTGTAATGTTGACACCAAATAAGGTTGGTGTGTGCTCTTTTTGCACGTCGGTGGTGATTGCAGATAAGGAGTTCCTCCTCTGCTCTGTCCCCTTTCGTCTTCGCATCCACGCAGATATCTGCTGAAATGAGCTCTGGAACAAGGATCCATTAACTGCCGAGTCATCGGATATTCCTTCATGTGTATTCTAGTTACGAGAAAGGAGAACTTTTACAATCCACCGATGACATTTTCGCAAAGCCCCCTCGACGAGTGCCCCCTCGACGAGTGCCCCCTTTTCATCAGCGTCCCCCCAATCAGAACGCTTATTTTTGAGTAGTTGGTAAGGTCTTGGAAAAGTTATAAGCGCTCACCCTACGCGATGGATATTAACTTAACTCGAAATATATTTTTTATCTGACAGGTGAACTTTCACATTTTTATATTTAATTGTGGTGGTTTACACACTGCCGATATACTGAGGTGCGATTGAATTTTTTCTAAAGCATGCCTATACAATGCAAGTTCTGTTCAACGTCATCCTTATTTTCTCAATTCGACTAAACAAACATCACTCCTAGCCAAACCATATCAGTTGACGGTTTTTATGATAATAACTGTCAATATACCCTACTTTAACTTCATTCGAAGTTATTCATGTGATTAAGGATGTTAATTCCCGGTATTAATAGTAAGGACGACTAACTGAACAAATTTATATGTTTGCAATTAAAATGTATCATGGGTCCCTCCATTACAGATTGTTAGTTGTGAAAATATTTTCACTGTAACATAGAAAACTGGATAACGTCTTTACCAAATTTAGAACTGACCATAGTTTTTTTTCTTAACTTAGAAGTCAATTTTCAAGAATGGTGGGAATTCGAGTCTTTTCACGATGGCTTTACATTGCCACTGGCGTCGGGTTCTGGTTTTTTTATTAAGCCCCAATTTAAACGTGAACAACGTATAATGGTAAGTATCCCATTAATCAATTCCACATTCGAATATTTATCCAGTTGGTACTTGTTTGGAGTAGACATATGCAAGAGACACGCATCATTCTGAACTTACGTCTTGTGGCAAGTAGTCTACCGTTTTAAGCTCCATTTCCAAAGAAGTCAATTAGGACTTGTGAACAAGTAGGCAAAGCTCTGCACACTTCGCCTGTTCTGGTTTGTAGTAAATTCAACGGCAAGCGAATGCGCATGCCGTAAATATTTTTAAAAAAGTAGATAGCTCGTAGTCGTGTACAGGTTGAGCTTACATTGGTCCAGATGTCTCAAGAAGTCCGTCTTCGATTGGAGCGTGAGCCGCTTCTAGCGTGACTGCCAGCCATTTGAAATGTAAATTGACTGCTACCACCTCAAATTGCCGTTTTATTTGTTTATTAACGAATGCATCCTGCCCACACAACCGTTGCTCCAGCTTGCTGTCTGAGAAAACCAAAGTTCAATCAACTCAAATCTCTGTAGGAATGGGGAAACCTCCGTGCGAAAACTCAAATTTTGCTCGCTCAGTGACCCTCTAAAACGTACTCCTATCCCCTTGCAGACGTTTTTTGTTCTATTACGTAGAAGCGTCTTCGATATGAGTCCGATGGATTTGCTTGGAACGTAAAGAGTATAGGAAATGCATTGATAAATTATGTATAGAGATTAAGACAAGAGAATATGAAACTAGCGCCCCCCTTCCCAAATTTTACGGTCAGCTTCAGCGAAAGTTCAAGAAGGGTACCTTTTTACCTGTTCTGACCCTGATTATTGCCTTAATCCTAACCCTGCTGTCGCAAGAAGTTGGCACGGAGTCACTCGTATTATAGGAGGAGTTCGTATTCCGGCAACAGTAGTTTAACTAGTCCTCCTTATATACTCCTAGCCTCAGCATTTTGTCCTACGAAAACGGTAGTTATATGGTTTTATGGGTGGGGAATTGGAAAAGACAGTCAAATATACTTTAATGACTGCTATATACATTTTATTTCATTTAGAAATGTCGTTGATTTATACCTGTAGATTCTCCTAATCTGTATTATCATTTAACGCATTAAGAAAAACCCGATTATTAAACTGCAGATTTCTCGAAATTCATGAAAAAAATAGAAATTGTAGTAAGGGGGTCGTCTTCTTCAGCTAACCCGAGGCCTTAATTACCGTTCTGGAGTTAGCGTAATATAGTCCGCGGCGCACACCTTCAATTTGCATGCAGAAAGAAACAGCGGGCACGGGAAACAGATTCAACCACATTTTTTCACTGTACACTTATCTCTTCACATGTTCTTCACTGCCTATCCTATGTCTTCACTCCAAAACCCCTACGACCATCAGGTCCGTAGGACGAAATGTTGGGGCTAGGGGTAAATGAGGTGCACTTCTTAAAAAGCTTTGGCCCGTATTCCTGTGTCTTACCAAGATTAGCTGCAAAATGACATTGGATGGGGATTTTGTCTTGTGTTAAATTCTACCTGTTGTTGCAGTTACCTGATCTTTATTGCGCAAATGAATTTTTACTGATCAAATTGCACTACAAACTGCTTTATCTGTTAGACAATTGGTAACTCAATGGAGTTTTCGAGCCTGCCTCCTACTTCATCATCCTTTTTATTGGATTTTGACATTTAACGGACATTATTTAATTATATGTCGCCTATCATGGTGTAGATAAATATGGTATATCTGTTGACTTCGTTTAAAATAATCTGTGTTAGGAATTTCTCTTCTTACTTCTCAACTATACAGTGATATCTTTGCCAGATACAATTTAAAAACTCCATTGCATGGGGACACCTATATAATAGGTCTGTGATCACATTTGCTACTCAATGCATACAAGGAACTCTGCAACGGTTTGGTGTCCATCTAGTATTGAGGTAACTTTGTGTTGTAAAAAATATATTCTTTTTCATACAAAATGCAGGATTAAAAAGCATAGTACCCCATTGCCAAATATTGCCATTCAATATGTACTTCAAATAAGGACTTTAAGGATAGGCTGAAGATAATGGATCAGAGTAGGCTCAGATCCCGATTCTCTATTTCTATCAATAAAGGTCGGGAGTTGTGTGGGACAAATGTACTTGGTTACTGTTGACTGGAAATCCGACAGACGGTACATGGGAAGTCAAACTGAGTTTGACGCAGCAATTACACAGTAGTTAAATAAACATAAGAAATAGACAAGTAAATAATAATAGTTGTTCTTAAAAAGCCAAAGTCTGTGATATAAGGATAAAGAATAAGAGAGTGAATGCAAGCAGCTTCAAATCTTTAGGGTTAGGAATGAGGACTTGTTGTTAAAATGTAGACGCTGAATTTACTACACAACAGTTTGCGCGAAGACACCGTGGGAAATCTAACGATAGTAAAGCCTCCAGCTCTGAGAATAACAGGGTTGTTTTCAAACGAATGTAGGTTGTTAAGCCGGAACCGATGTTCGCAGCGTCAAAACATAAGTAACTTCTAACTAACTGCCACAGAGATTTCTGTGTTCTGGTGAGCCTTTTCGCATATGCACTGAGTCTCCCTTATGCCGGGGGAGGTCCAAATTACTTTTTTTAAATGAAAAGAAAAGAGTGCTACGGATGCTGTTTGGTCTGGCATCTTTTTTTCTGTGTTGAATGCTTTCCTTCTCGGGCAGTCTCTGTGGCTTCATTGAGTTATCTGTGGCCGTCTGTTTTTTAGCTTCTTGTATGTAATGCCGCAAAATTTTATAAGCCGCAAGATGTCTGTTGCTGAAGATGGTATCTACATTTCACCCGTCAATTGTTAGTTGCTCCGTCTTTGAATTGTCTCGGCCTGAGGTGGTAGCTGCCTTATAATCAAAATTGTGGCCGGTCTCTCTAACGTGCGTTGCAAGTTGATCTGGCCTCCGAAATGCCGATTTGCGCATGTGGAGACTTACAAGTATGCTGAGCCTCCGCATCTTGAATTTAGAGAAAGTGGCACACAAACCGATGGCTACTTTACGCACCCAGCTAGTACGCGCTAATGATAAGGTTGGCTAGCTATATAAGGAAGCAGCTATCTAGAAAATCCCAAGTGAATCTTGTGACACGGTATATTGTGGCTAAACAGGAAGATTCGTCTCCACACGCATCCACGAACACCAATCGGCAGCGAAGAGACCTGAGCATTTTTCCGAAGTGGCTATGCATTGTCTTGACACAGGACATACCTTTGCATGGGACAAAAAACGCATCGCTGGAGTTTGCCCCTCCAAAAAGACCGAGAATTGTTTGAGGCCATGCACTCCGATGATTCATGCATCAACCGGTGTATCGACTTGGCTGAAGTGTACAAACACCTCAAGGAAAGTGGAAGAGACTACAGCCGACAACTATGGACCAAAATGGACCGCAATTAGCGCTCACATCGGATGACCTAGTCTGACCCTGGACTGACTCAAATTGCAGTTGCCACTTAGCCATTATGCCATTGCAACTGTTAATCATGTCCATAATGATGTGACACAAATTACAATTGCAAATTAGCGCCAACACTGGATGACTATATAACTGTATCAGCGCTTTGAAATGTTAACTGTTTTTTGCATATTTTTCTCAAGTTTAAAGACGACCTGGGGATCCAGTGTCGAAAATTTACTGAATAAATTTACTCCTTTTCCCAAAGGACGCCTTTTCTTGAGAAATAAGTATTTATAAATGCCTTAAAATAGAAACAACTTACTTCTATAGGACTCATAAAGGTCCGAAGAACAGACGTTGCTATACGGCTTCTTTAAAGTGCTTTTCTTAAGCCTTTTGCAAACGATGTAAACATGTAAAAGGGGGACCATTCACAACACTTTCCAATTACGATGACAATCTTACGGAATCTTTTATTTTTTATCGACCATAAAGAAGGAGAAATTATTATTACTTTTATTTGAATGAATGTCGAGTCTAAGGCCTTGCAGTTTTATTAAACCTCTTTAATCAAAATTTATGAAAGCGCTTAATTCCCGTGCTCGATATCCCGCTGAAATTTTTCTAATAGTGAATCTGATCACCCTGCCACATAAAGTTAAGCAATCACGCCTAGCCCTAAAATTCACTAGTATTTTATGAGAAGGGATAGTGCTTTTCCTTTCCAGATGCTCAGTACTTCTATTATAACCCTTCGTATAATTATCTTCCGCAGGAAGAGACGAAGAAGCTATTTATCAGTTTCCGCAGTGTTATCGCTCGAGGTCAGGAACACAACTTGATCTGCAATATAACCAATCGAGTTCAACGGATATGCACTCCGGATATAAAAGAGAAAGAAATAACTCTGAGAAAATGATAACACAAGATATATCCAAAACTATTCAATGGAAACGTACGTGTCAACGATTGAAAAAAAGGAACTATTCCTCACATTGCCATTTTGAGAATGAACTGGCCAGCGAACTATTACGTCCCCTGCACTCCGTTACGCCGCAAATACACCTAACGACCAAGTGTTTCGACCACTCAACTTCTTCTCCTCGGAGGTAAGGACAGGCCACTTTTTGAGCTTTCTTCAGTGTATATTTACACCGTCAGGTGCTCCTATGCAGTAAATTATATTGCTCGAACGACTAGGCATATAGACAAGCGGATGCAAAGAGACCATCCTGTCAGGCTAAACAGAGGATTGGTAAAGTCCTTCTCTGACATACGTGTAGCTCCTCTGGTTGGCAGTACCATTGAATGGACGTCAATCAATCATTTCGAACCCTCTGCAACGATTCGGTCAGACCTTAAAGTCTGTAGCTGTCTAGAAAGCGTTTGTGGTTAGAGCACTACTAACATCAGGTCGAATCCCATGTTGGAGGTTAAAGGCAGGAGTCACCAGAATTAGGGATTTATTGTACACAGAACTCCCAGTTGCAGTCTCAGGTGGCAGTTGCCGTTGGCGAAGCCAGGGCTGGTCCTGACTGCATCCAGCCAGGCCTGAGAGTGTCGACTGAGTGTTGTGTGGGGTGATGACAGTTGCTTTTACAGGACTGTGAAGCGAATTCAAGTGTTCTGTCGTTGGTGTGTTGCAGGTGCCCGAAGGGAATATTGCCTGCAAAGGCCCCCTACTGCGTTGGCCAAAGGGGTGGTGTGTGAAGTGGTTCTTAAGGAGACACGACGACTTGGACACGCGTGTGCGTGCATGTGTGCGCACGTATGTCTGTCAGTGGAAGTCACTTTGTGGTCTTCAGGTCACCAAGTGGAACAGGCACTTACGAAAGCCCATGAGGTTGGTATAGTGGGCTTCGAAGAATGAAGGGGGGAGATGCCTTGTGGCTGTCCGCCACAAGTCCTACGCCAGTAAATACGTGCGATGACAGATGTGATAGCAGTACAGTTAGTCAGTCTAAGCTTGTGCTCAAAGAGAGCGTTCGTTCAAACCCCTTGCCCGAGTTTAGACCTGCTTAGTCCTATTTGTATCCTAACTGACCCACTGACATATTCCTCTGCCCTGTCTCTGAAAGAAAAAGTCGACCATTTGTCCTCCTCCTCGATTGAGCATGTCCGAGCACCCTCAACTTCCCTTCTTCCCATATCTTTATCGTTCACTGGTTGTTTTCCTAAATTCACCGCTCCCCCAAGAAGTATATTGTTATAGAGGCCGTTAAGGATGACTTATATGGCTCTATAAACTAGATATGAGAACAGAGGCTGCCCGTAATGCAGGTGCCATTGTGTAAAACTCCAGATGAAATAGTGCCACCGATAAGTTTGGCACCAGTTTTAAGTTTAGAGTTAAGGTTGGGGTTAAGGTAAAATATGAGTAAGGTTAGAGGTTAAGGTTAGCTGTGGGGTCGGGTGCAAAATACTCAGGTTGGGGCAATGGTTCAGGTTTATGTTAGTGCCAGTATCGTGGTTAGGCTATGGAAATAAACTTAGCTTCCTAGAGTTATGCCTAGGGCCACCTACACTTTTTAGTTCCGAGTCCTGCTTGGGTATAAACATTAGTTATCTTATAGTATTGGCCTGCTAATGAACTATCAAAAACGTATGAACGCTGTCTGCGCGCGTGAAATGCAGCCCAAGGCAAAGGTGCAGCGGGAAAAGTGAGCTCCACTAGAGGTCGGTGAACGATCATCACTGAGTGTCAAACACATTTATGCGGAAATTAGCCGTTTCTCGATGGCTTGCACCGACTCCCTTAATTTCCTCGCTCATCTTTCCTATTGATAAAACTAATATGACCATCCTCCCTGCTTTCTAGGGCTCTTTATGCTCTATTTTCCCAATGGACTTTCGTATTTGACCCTTGATGAGATAAATAAGTACATGTTGAATAGGCTATTAAATTTTTTGGATAAAACGAAGAATAAGTAAATGAGAGTGAATGAGTGACTTGGTTTCAGTAGTTAAAAAAGGGTACGCCAATTTAGTCAATTAAACGTGAGTCACATGCATTTGATGTCGTTTACCGTGTCATGCACCTGCATGCCTAGGAAAGGGCCTAGATGTACTAAAGGCGATTGCTTGAGTAGGTATCGCCAAAATCATAATAAGCACTTTTTGCGCTTATGATCTACAACGCTCCACCATCATTGTGAGGCTGTGTAGATGGAAACAGATTGGCTCAGGGTAGTGAACTTGACACTCTATTGGTCTTTACGTCTTATGGAGATATCTTATAGTGTGCGCTCACGCATTCACCGATTTAGTTCTGCTGCAAGCAGCTTTTATAAACATCTGACTGCTACCTGGCCGAATTTGAATGTATCATGTGGTCGTTTGATTTCAGCGAAAAGATATTCGTAAAAGCGTTCGGGCCGAAGCAGACAATTTTTGTTCTGAAAAAGTGCCCTTTTATTCACGCAGCCGTTGACAAAGAAATCAAAAAGCTTGACAAAAAATTAAAAAATGAGGGGATCATGTGAATTTACAAAAAATAGATAACCGTCAAACGAAAGATATAGATTTGTAGAAAACAGCGGGTGGTTCTGACGCAAACGACAGTCATTAATTTGGCAGTAAACGGTGCTAACAAATTTAGTGAATACTGACAGACTATCCCGTGAATAAATCTCCTAAGAACTCCAAGGAAACTAAGTTCAAATTCGTTTATCAAACAGTAGCTGTATTAACTGACATAAATAACTGCTAAGTTAAACGATTATATCATGGGCAGAATAATATCCACCTAAGTACAAACTTCAATTTCTTCTGAACTGCTTCCTGGAACTCGGATATTCTCCTCTATTGGCAACCTCATCGCTGCAAAGTAATAAGAATGCCTCATCATATTGCCAGGCACGGGTAAACCACGACTGAATGAGGCTGACTTCTTAAATAAATCTCCATTTTAAAGGTATTAATGTTGGGTAATCTCGACTTATGAAATTTGCCAACCTGCCTCTCAAGACATAGGCTACATTCAAGTTCGTTTATGAACGCTCACCGTTCACTAACGGCATTCACTCGTTCCCTTTTACCTTGAGGCTCCCTCCTGAATCCCGCCAGCAGCGGCTCGACAGCTAGTAGCGTACGTGGGGGAATATTTTCAGCAAAGACAAGGGCGAGTGAAATGACTATTTCTGACTCAGTATTCGTCATTATCCAGTCATCTGCAACTTTAGAGAGTTCACCACCCAAGTCTCGACCCGCGAGCGTTTGATCAAAAGCCCAATGCTGTAACCATTGATCCACGAGCTCGATCTGTGACCGTCAGTATTCTCGATTTAAAGCGGCAAGACAACGAACCCATGCCTCAGTGCTTAGAGTGTCGTACTTCTTATCACCAGCACGTGGGTTCAAGCCTCGGATGGTCTACCACCTGGGGTTGGGGAGGGCCAGCTGATGACGGTTAAGAAGCCAGAAATGGTCATTCATGCCTTCTGGTATTGATCTTTTCAAAACCTTGATTGTGCATTCATTTGTTTAATTTTTGAGGAAGAGACGAGCTCTTTGCGGTGTATGCAGTCCAGAAGAAGAGAATGTGAAGACTTGAAGATATCATCGCCTTTTAAAAGTGTGCACGAAGTTAAACCACGATCAAGGCTTCCAAAAGATCCAGACTAATACCTTTATAACTATTCCTCTATTTGCTTTGATAAATCATCGCTTGAAGCACTATAACTTGGTCTTACCTTCTATATGCCTCTTCGAAAAGTTAATCAGATAAAGTTGCAAACTCAGTTCAAGAACCCTTTGAATCAAATTTACGATTCAACGGCCGTCTCCGCGAGTAGTGTTCATAGGAGGATTCGTCGAAGGAAACCCTGGTCTGGGCAACATGTTAAACTCGGTCGTTTTGTTCCTCTCCAACAGAAACACTATCTACTACATTTTTGGCGCAAAGGGTGCCAAAATTGTTCGGAGGAGCTTCGAAAGCTCCAGGTTCCGCTTGGTGAGCATGGACACCTTGGAAGCTTTATAACAAATAATATTCGCCCGAGTCCATTAAATCCGTCACAATTACTGCAACAGGGGCTGTGGCACATTAATTCCTGATAAGACAAAGTAACCAAGCAGTCTCATCATCCCTCTCAGCGGCGAGAGAATGGATAATGGTCACAACCAATCCTGTCTTATATGGGGAAATTAAGGATAAGCTGACAGCTCAGACCAGCTCCATGTGCATTACTTTGTTTGCTTGATATTTCGGAGTCCGTTATGATGGTTGTACGAGTCAGCACCTATCAAAAAGCATCAGGAAGAACTTCCCTAGATTGCTGGGAAAAGGCAAATCTAGCATCATAAACACCGTTTTTCTCGCACACATCATCGATGCTGGTCATCGTTTGGATCCGAACGCGGCCTTTCGTGTGATTTTTAAGGTTCCACCAAGCTACTCCACTTCACTGGGTCAGCGTTTGTTAGCAACAACCGAATCGACTGTCATCAGATTGAAGGCGTCGGTCTTCTATGCCAAAAAGAAACTTCTGCAATCTCCGCACCTAGCAGGACCAAAGGCCCCGTCCGAAACTCTGACATTCTCCCTCAACAGTCAACAGATTGCGGGTAGCTGCCTGGAGCGTCCTTAAAACAGAACATGCGGTAACTGCGCTGGACTAACAAGGTGGCCCCGTCGAGACATGACAGGGGTTATTGGGCAGGTGTACCCATAACAAATACGACATGTGAAAAGTTCAGTTGCATGCCTAGACGCAGATTAATGCTGGACTGGCCACCTGCGTTCAATTCCGTCTGTGGTCCTCCTGACCCCGTCTTGACACCTTGCTAACTTGGATGGAGAGGAGGGAGCGTGGTAGCTGCAGCGCAAGTCCACTATTGGTATAATAGAATTCACGTGCAAGTCACCACCTAAGTCTACACACTGTTCTGAGGCATATGGTAGACTGTTTTCCGCGACGATCAAAGGAAGTGCAGTTTCATGAAAAATTTGTATGAGTCCACTTCCTCACTGTCGACGAGTAGAGAACGATAATGATCGCTGATGCGGTCGTAATTAGCAGTTTTTCTGAGAGAAATATTTTACGGCGTTTGCAACATGATTTAGAAGGGCTTTCATCAGTTGATAGCCCCTTGCACAATCTCTGGCAAGGATGCTTCTATATGATAGCCTGCACAGGAACTGTGAATAGGAGCCGTCGGCAAATTCTGGGGGAAATTAGGTTCAGGATAAGGGTAAAGTCTAGGCTTAAGCTTAGAGTTAAGATGAGAGCTGGGGAGGATTAAGGTTTGGGTTCGTAGGGGTTAGATTAAGGGCAGAACTAGGATTGAAAGTCAGGATACAGTTTCGTTTTATGTTATGATGAATGGTAGGGTTAAGACACGGGAATATTTATTGTTCCTAAAATTTATCGCAAGACCAACTTTGTTAAGCTGGTGGAACCTTCCTATTCCCGTGTCCTGTTTAGACGGCGATAAAAGTCAGCCTAATTATTTTTTTATTTTTGTCTGTTGCCTTACTAACTAGCCAAGGCGTGTGAAACTTCATATGCTTAGAATTTGAATGAGGACTCTTTCTTCTTTAATGGTCTTATACACGGTTTCTCACGTCAGACAGTGACTTGCCGCTTTCCGGGCCGGACTTGCATGACTGCATTTGCTTCCCAGTCGTTCCGCACCTCTACCAGAATAATTATCGGCTACCGCGGCTCTGTCCCACGGAAGCACAGAAGGCATTGTGTCACCCTGCTCCAATTCTGACTTAATTAGGGAACAGTTACCAGCCCAGACGCAGGTGAACTCGCCTAACACTTCACCAGCTATCAGTGGAAAAAAGGGATTGTCGTAGATAGTGGGTGGTAAATATGTTAATTAAATTTTTGCTACTATTTACAACTGACCTGTTTGCATTTCAAGGTTACGCAAAATGACCATGATAACTTAGATTTCTTTGCTTGCGTTTGACTGACAAGTTGCTGTAGGTCAAATGTTCGTATTACTCACAGATAATAAAACTTGTAGAATGCTAGCTGAGCTTGCGGCAAAATGCCTGCCACTATTCCATTGAGATAATTTTTGAATAGGCCCTGTAGTAGGAGGCAGGAAGTTCGTTACTCAGCTTCTTCAAAACAACATTTACCTTCGAATCTACAGGTCCAAACTTGCAGCTTGACTCTAAATAGTTAAAATCAACTGTGGAAGTTTAATTTACCTCCAGAACAGCTTATTTTTCGCGTAGTTGTCTACTTACTTCGTAACAGTAAGCATGTTTTCTTTACATGAAATCTTTGTACACTACCTCCCCCCAAATCAACTTATAATGTTTACTATGGGCTGGGACCATTATGAGATATGTTAAGTGCATGTCAATAAAAACGTACTATTAGACAGTCAAACTTTCACATTCGAATAACAAACCCTGTGGAGTGGTGGTGGTGGGGATGGTTTGCTCCGAAAGGCTTCTAGTCCTTCGACCAATATAAACAACCGCACAAGAATTTAACCGGAAAATGCATATTGCATATTGAGTACCAAAATTACCATTTCACCTCCCAGAGTAATAGGATAGTCATTACTTAAACGTTGTGAGCTGCTACGTTTTGCCGCACTGTGTATTACTTACCATTTAGCTGCCAGACACTCCTTTGTCATCAATTCAAATCTTTACAAAGAGCACCAATTTTACCAGAAGAGGTTCAGTTCCCATCTAGTTCAGCTCCGATCTTATAGTACCAACCTGCAGAAACCAGTGTCTATTTTGGTCAGTTCAGCTGATAAGCGTTTCCAGCATTATCTGGGATAAGTTGCCTATTCCTGCTAGCATTTCGTCACAGGCCAAAAGCTAAAACACCACCAGCAACTGCTGCCCGAGGAGAACCCCATTAATGACTTGGAAAACTTGGCCGCCGCTCTTTAACTTCAAAGCAAATTTGAAGGTCACAATTTAAGAAAGCTTCAGATACGGATGGAAGAAAACGAGTTGAATACATAAACCCGAAAGCCGTGAGAGCACATTGAATTTGTCCCCATGGAGGAAGAAGGGGACAGTAGACGATCAAACGGTGGGATGATAATAAAAGTAGTTCGTCGCTTTCAGTCACCATTATGAACTATCTGTAGCCTGCTTGAATTCACGCCACTTTGTAAGGTTAGTTAATAATTATGTTACCATTGTGACATAGCAATAAGAGTGTCACCTTTAGGTGCTAAAAGTGCATACGAACTCGCTGTACAACTTCAGTCCCAAAGTAATAGCAATGCGACTAGTCTACCTACTGACTCCGAAAGCACCACCACCGTCACCCCTTACAGTAACCCCCAGGAAGTCGCCCATTGCCACCATCAGCACTGTCAACCCTCACGCCGACGACTATAAAGGCTAAAAATACTCCCACCATCACCAACACCGGTAAGAACCCTCCTACTAACCTGATATCCGCCATCGGCATCTGCATCAGTGCTCCTACCACCATAATGTGGACTTACTCCCATGTAGCGTCTTCTTACCCACCAATAAAATTGAATTTGATCTTGCTTTTGTGGTAGAAATACACTGTAACTTTTCAGAACGCAACTGCTCTGTTGCAGTAAGGCGTGTCTAGCGGGCTGTGCTAACCCCTTCTCGAGCACACAGCTGCCTCATCATCATAACTGAACCATCTAACTGCAGTGGGGGCTCGAGTCTAATCTGTTCTCACTGCGATCGCAAATTCACCTTACATATCGGCCTGGTCGGTCACTTGCAAATCCATCGAACAGAGACTGATGAGCCAGTGCCTGGAGCACCAACACATAGAAGTGACCGTGACCTTCACTGCCCCGCGCGTTCACCCGTCGCATAGGCTTACTAGGTCACATTCGCATTCACGACAGCTGCATTCACAGCGATGGTGACACACCCAGCACATCCTAGACATCCCTCACCAGGTCCAGCAGCACGCAATATTATAAAGCAGCTGTAGTCACCGCGTCTGCCTTCAGCTTGCTGAAGCTCGTGGTGGACGTCGACGAGAGAGACGGCTGAACTGTCGGCATCCCACCATTTGCTGTGCTGTAAGCCCTTTTGTCCGTGAGTCCCTTACACATCTGTGTTCCCAAAGCTGATCTGTCCGCGCTGTATGCGACTTTTTTGGGGAAAGAGAAGAACTGAGACTAAGTCTTATCTCCCAAAAATGTTTGGAACTGGTCACTTTAAACACTCCCCAAACTCCACCTCCCCCTAACACTTTGAACATGTTGAGTCACAAAATGCCTCTGAGGACAAAAACTTATGGCCTTGCAACTACCTCACTGAGATTTGTAAATCATGCTTTTAGGCCAAGTTACATTCAGTTTATTCTTGTCTACATTACTGCATATGTAACGCTTTCGAACTCTGAGGCCCGTTCTGCGCGAAAGGTCACATGATCACAGTTTTCCAGCTGCCGCATAGAGCCTCTGGAACAACCAATAAGAGGCGCTTGCAAACTACTCTCATCCAATCAACTGATCAAGCAGACGCCGACTCACTCCCACGTTTTTAATCCATGCCCACATCACGCTAGCGGACAGAGGCGCTCGCAGGTCCAGGGCTAGTCGTGCGTTGGAGCCTTTGACCAACACGAAGATTCTACTGCTTTCCTTCCCCTTCTCTTCCGAAAGAGAGCTGAATATAATGACTGTGGTGTCGTCCTAAGTGCAAAAATTGCTTAGGTCACTGTATGTACGGTTGCTTCAGTTGCTTGTTTGTCAAACCGTAACATTACTGGTGCGGTGTACTTCTAGTATGTTATAGAGTCAGTTGTGGTAAGTTGTTCCAATACTACGTTAGTGTAAGGACGTCTAAAGACCTTTTTAACACTCCATAGACTCCGCTGGGCCAGACTTCTGGCAGACTGAGTGCAGCCATGAACCTCCTCCGAGCGCATCAGAAAAAAGTTCGGCAAATCGCATGAAGCTTAGCACCTAATTTCTAAACCCAGAAGGGGCGTTTGAATTTCGATAACCCGACAGAAACTCGTTAGCTAAACCGAAGAAGCGAGTCTCAAGAAGCATTTTAGCAGAAAAGCTGTTTGCTAGATCAAGAAATGAATTTGTCTATCGTTTCAGATTCTTACTCGAATCCACCGCATCATTGCACCAATTAAGTGTAACAGCAATGAATACAACAACCCCTTATTCTAGCAGGCATTCTTTTGCAAAGCAATTGCTTCCCATAAATATTGCAGTCCTTGTTCTTCTATTAGCTTTATTGTGCTTGCCTCTGGTGATTGATTTCAGTGGGAATACGAAACGTCAGGCGAATAAACTTTTTGTATCAGCAATGGCTCTGTCTTCCGAACTGTGCAAATGTTAATTTTGGGAATGAAACCATGTAGTTGGGCAGTTTAACCGTACTCTGATCCATTTTTCTCCTTTTGGAAATTAGTAAGGTTGTAAAGATGTATCTTAAAGAAAACATGGTAATAAGGTATAAAACTCATAAAAATTAACGACGCCAGTAAGACAAGGAAAGATATTGGCGTAGAGGGCCAGTATAAAATGTTGAAGTGTGCGCATTCGCCAGTCACAGACGCAGTCTGGTCCACTGCAATGTTAGGTTTATATTGGTTGGGTCGTTGTTGCCTGAACTGAATTCACCAAAATCTGCGTCAGTTTCGATACCTGGTTTTGCAACTCAATGAGGCCTTGCTTTAACTCTGTGATGGTCGGAAGTGGTTCCGTCGTGATTATATCCGAAAGGGCAAAATCCTCGAACTCTTCCTGCTCATAGTCAAAGCTGTCCATAGCAAACTAAAGGCAGAAAACAAATACCTTTTTGAAAGTCGTGACCATAATTTCAGTTCGTTTATCGGAAAGGTGACTTTGAAAACGCAGATAGGCAGAGGCAGTTTAGAAATCGTAAATCATGTACTAAATTCCACAAACAGCAACTATTTATCAACCCATAATAAGGAGTACGTATGGACACTTGAATTAGGAATCCCTACTTGTCGGTCGCGATTAAATTTTGCGTATTCAGGAATGTCTGTAAAATCAAACTCTACATAAAATTAACATAAAGGGTTTTCACGCACACCGAAAATTGTACATAATATTTGTATTCATCAGATAGGATCTCTGAAGTTTCAATTAACACCCAGTCAACTCGCTTGTAGCTTAAAGAAAGCTAAAAGTACGTTCCTGCCCCCACTTATAGATTTGGAGCTAGTGCGCTCTTTATAATTTTAACACATTGGATGCATTGACTTGACAGGTAAGCCTTATCAGTTTCTAGTGTGCTGCGAAGTGCTGGTATGAATCATTCCTTTCGGCTTCATTAAAGTAAGCACTGTTAGCCTAAGACAAAGGGAGGCTGTGCATTAGGCACAGTTGCACTTAGGTATAATCTTGATGAAAATAAGCACACCCAACCTATCTGTTAGTTCTAGAGCGCTCAATATGTAAGTGGTCAAACATTGTATCAAACTCAAAAATCGCTGCTAGTGACAACATTTACAAAAATTTATGAGACGATATTTCTTAACACTGGTTTTTTGCTAATAGGGAGTTCAAAGGCGTTCGTCTATCTTTCCCTCCATAAACTGATACTGAGACTGAAATACCTCAATAGAAAGGCAATTAGTACCTTCCACAGAACCATTTAACCCCTAATGACTGTCAGATTCACTGATTATCTGATTTCTTCGAGATTGAATGAACATAATGCATCAATACAACCAAAAGGTAATAAGTGAACATAAATTATTTCAACAGTTAGCCCAAATTAGTTTTACATTAAAGAAACGTTGCAAGCCGAGGTATCTTGGAAAGTCCTAATGCAACAAATAAGATAATGCAGTAGTCGCCCGTTATTAAAACTCGGTTAATAGGCCTAGCTGCGTATTAAGCCCAAATCAGCTTGGGACGAAATTTAACATAGTAAAATCCGCCAGCTAATAAGCCCAGTCGCCAGCTACAAAGCCCAGTTTGCCAACAGGATAGAGTGAGGTTCTCAGCTCTCTGCGTGCGCAACTGGTTACATAATTTTGGCCAGTCTTACGCAGAACAAGATGCCGGATGTGATTTGTTTTCCTTTTTAAGGTTAAATTTTACGACACGAAGAGCCCGTTCCCACTGCTGCACAGATGAGAGCTGCACTTTACGCTCTGCAACGCGGTATACAGGCATCAGATTTCACAAAATTTGACGATATCTGATGCTTGGAGAAGGACATCAAAGAGCATTTGCGAGTGAAGTTTCCTCCAAAACAAGTGACACTAGACCGCTTTTTTTAAACGTGTCGCAAATCATTTTTTTGTTTTTGTTCTTACGTAAAATACAGATAAACAGCATGCTTTTCTTGTACATAACCAAGCTCTACACACAATACAGTATGAATGCAATGTAAATTGCCTATCCTGTGTTTTATAATCAAGAACTATGACTCTCCGGTTAGTGCGCCCGCCGCTTATTAAGCCCAATTTGGTCTGGGCCCGAGGTGGGCTTAAAAACTGGCGACTACTGTAAAATCAGCACGCACGAAGTCACTTAATAAAAGATATTATCTATTGCTTTCATATCAAGACTAAAATGCAGAAAATGAAGTAGGTAGACCATGTCCACTCACCGGATCCTTGGCAGCGCGTTTTTGTAAACTTCCATCTAATAAAATATCAGCAAGGGTTAATTTCGAGTCACAAGTCTTGTTTCGAAGCCAAATAATAGCATCAGTTTACATTTTAAAAAGCAAGGAATCCTCATCATTCAGGTTCGAGGGGTGCTAATTGAAAATAATAATTATTAGAACGCTGGAGCTTTTAATTATGAGTTAAATAATTACTACTAGAAACAAATAAGCAGGCAACTATATTATGATGCACGTTTCGTCGGTCAAACATTCGATAACGTACGCAGTTTGTTCACTTCATGGGAAACGAGGCAGGAGGTGGCCTTTGCGGATTTTAAAATTCCATTTGCCCTGGGAATGTGAAAAAGATATGTACACTACTACTTAATTAAAAAAATACTTTCAATTGAATTCTCAGGATATGCACAGTAAAAAGGTCATCGGGTAGTCTCACTTAGTCTCCATACGTTCATGACGCGTTAGGATGGAATTCTCTACGACCTGCTCCTCAGCTTGCAGAAGGGCGATTCTGGCCAGGCTTTCGATTTTGGCAAAGGCCTGATGACGCGCAGTGATTTCTTTGTCCACTTCTGCCGCCGAGTCATCTGTGAACTTGTCCCTAGATGGCGAGCCTCGTGTAACTGGTATGGGGGGAGGAGTATGGAGGAAAGAAGGGTGCTAAAACGATGTGATTCAAAAGCACTCATGGAGGCTTCCCATGCCCAGCTAAGATATCAATTCAGTCTTACAATCTGGCTGGAAGACCATAGTTGAATGGAACAAATTAAAAACTGCCTTGAACTTACGCTTTCCGTATATACAGCAAAACAACCTCAGGAAGCCCTCGATGAAGGTAAATGGCGGAGGAAGAATAAAGCGCGCGCTGTACTCATTCAGCTGCAGTAGTCTATCGTACTTCCAAATCTCAATGGCAGCTGCCTCAACGTCGGCAATTACATCGCTGAATTGTTTAAAGAAATGACTTAGATTAATTTGGTGACAGAAGTTAATTTATTAACATTGCCGTGCGCTTGCCCCGCAGAAGACTACTGAACGCATGTGCCTCAAAATAGGGGAAACATTATTCGGAAAAAGTTTTACATTCTTCTATCTTATTACATTAAATTGAATTGTCATTATGCAGAGATAGATGGTTCCATTTTTTGTTTTATGTTTCCTTTTTCAGCCTCCAATTTAAATAGGAATATTCAAGGCTCCTGGCGTCTGACATCTTCCGGTAAAAAGACCGTTGTCGTTGACTCTCTAGACAGAGTTCGCTCACGAGTGCGCTCTGCACTCGCAAGGAAATCTCATAAACTGATGATGAAGCACTCACGACCTAGAATTGGCCTGCTCTTTGAGGGCACTCACCAGAGGTAGCGAACGCTATTTTGAGCTGAACATGTGTGCACATGTGCCCTCAGGTGAGTAAACAGCATGCAGACTGAGGACTGACAACAATCCTCCAAAGATTGACCCGTATGAGAAACAAGCGGAGCAGGTGAAAGTTAGCCGTTTCAAGGTCAAAGATGTGAAACGAGAGAGAACCTGAAAACTGCCTTATGGCTACTTACCTACTATTTCGCGCGGCCTAGGCTATGCTGGGAACTGCGGCAAAAATTTGCCAAGGGCAAGAGTCGGGTGTGAATTACAGAATTGGCTGGCTTCGCTCTTGGATGCTACTACGCCTAGGTATAGCAAAAAACCTTGATAAGAGAAAAAAACTGAAGGAAATTTACCAGCAAGCACCTTGGACTTCTAGCCAAGAAGGCCGCAGGTTAGAGCCTTTGGTGTCACATTACCAGAGGTTGGTTATGACTGATTCGTGACAGCTAATAAGCCGGAAATGACCATTCCCGTCTCCCTTGTCTTTGTCAGGAACGTATTTTTGTCTACAATATGCTAGTTATTGAGTAGGTCTAACAAGGCTTGAGAGTAAGCTTTAAACCAAAACGAGGGGACTGACTTCCACAACTGATCGATGGCATAAAAGAAAATATGACTTTCCTCACCCAGAGAGCACACAGCTTGTCGACTGGAAATTCTAAACACAAACGCTACGGCAGATCGGGCAAAATCATATTTCGAAATGGTAAAACTTTCTAAACTACAGCTGCCTGTCCTTTGAATATAAGCTGCAAAGAATACGTGATTTGCTACCACATAAGTGCTGGAAAGAATACTTTTGTTTGATTTCCTATAAAATAAAGTTAATTTTATACGGGTATCGAACATAATTGGACAGTGCATTCTGCTCATGTTAACATTTTTAGTGACTGAAATTCTTCCAGGGAGTTGAAACGGTGTACATTCAAAAGCCTGACTCCTTGCTTCGCACTAGGCTACACAATAGTTAAAACTGCAACGTCACTTTAGTCTTGCTTCCTAATCACAAAGGCGTTTCAGAATTTCGGTTAAATTTGTATCAGATCACTCCCTTACTGTACTATCGAACTACCGAAGCCTAGAATGAGCATAGGCATGCTACAGTAAACCAACTGTGCGAAGTCATCGAAGTTTGGCTGATAAGAGACCTTTATTGAAGTCAAACGATATTGAGGTAATTAGAAAATTGAATTTTTTCTGCTTACTTGAAAATCGCAATGAGAAAATTGATCAAAAAGATCGTCGCAATCAGGGCATAGACAGCTAGCACAAACGGAACGAAAGGATTTGTAGTAGGACAATCGGGGTCAGTGGAATTGCTAAAGCATCCATCTTTTTCACCTAAAAATCAGAAAGCAAGTTAGATATATATATATGTTAGTCTAAACTGGGTCTATTGTAGCACGATTATCTTCAGAAACTCTAGTCGGAATGCGAGTGCCAAATGTCATTGCCGGATATGAGTCTTTCGCATGCATGCACTTTGACCTTCACGTATTCTCAGTCACGCATATAAATAAATAATTAAATTGTATATTAAAGGCCTAAAGGGTCTTTTCCGCGGAAAAGGTGACCAAATTTTACCGAATGTTTAATGAAAAATGCAGAGTGGAATGCAAGCGTAACTGAACTAAAAGTTATATTTACTTCAAACACAGACCTATATTTTAAGACGGAATTTGCGAAAAACAGACCCTGTCGCTGAAACAACAACTTTAGTCACCTGACCTTTCGGAATCATGTCCGGATCCACCATCAGAGGCAGTACCTAATACTGTCTAGGATGATATTTCCAGGATGAATCTAAAACATCTTATCATAATAACCGTGGTCAATTCTTATCATCTGCTGCCTGGGAGGCGCATTTTCGCCTATATCGTATGGGAACATAAAGGACGACGCACGACCAGATGCGTGTTAAAGTTGAATAAAAATACATGGTTCGTTTATTGTTGTCAGGTCATATGCGCAACGGGCTATCCTGGATAAGCAATGCGCTGCTAATTTGGCTTGGAAAATGGTGATTAATGTAATGCTGTGATGAAGACTGCTGTTTAGGTACCTGTAGTACATAGTCATAGAATATTTGTGTCGTTTAATCTAACTGAATAAGCCCCTGTATTTATTAGAGCCTACACCAAGCGGTCAAATAGGTACAGATCAGCCCAGCGCACCAAGAACAGCTTTATATGTAAACATATTAATTGACATTGCTTCTTTTTTCTAGAATGTACGACCATTTTGTGCAGTGTCATTTTTCAAACGAAGACAATCACGACAGAATTAAATCACCTGCAAAAACAGCTATTTTACTGGTGTACCGTGTAGCGATTTCTAGTTGGCCTTTGGTTGGCATTCTACTAATGGCAACTCTTTTGTTTGTCAAGTTTTCATTTTTGTAGTATAACGGCACGAATATGTCCATATGATGCCCACCTTACTTTTGTACACCTAAGGTGGCCACAAGGTCATCTTTTTTTAATTTTACCTTAACAGCAGGCTATAAAATAAGAAAGAGAAAGGCACGTATGTCTTCTTCCAACAACATTTCTTTCGAATTAATTCGAACCGATATGTAACAGAACTACAAGTTTTCTCTTTCTATATATCTAAGAATACCACGATTTGTCACTAAAAAGGCATCTAGTGCCACCATTCCCATACTACATGCGGTCCGGCACAATACTTTGGGGATACATATACTTTTGTTTTAGCGTAGATAGCTGTAGAGCCATAGCCTTCCTCTGTTCCCTAACGTAGGTCAAAAGTCGAAAGACAGTCGTTGATGGACCTTCACGGATCGGTGCCGAAACTCACTCGTCAACCTCTGCTTTGGGAATTTTGCTGGAATTTCGCCACCTGTAAACATATTAATATTGCCGGAAAAGACACTGGAGACCGGAACGGCAATTTTTGGCTCATACATTAGCTGCACTATCTCATGCAATAGCTGCCGGAATTCTGAAATAAGTTTTCGATTGGAACAGATTAATTGCAGATGGTTGCAATAGAAATGATTATACAGCCTTATCTCGACATATTTAGACACTTCAGGATGCCGGCTTTCTAACGAGCTTCTTTCTGACCGCCAAGACAAATATGTACTATAAAAAGTGAATACTTAAATAGTATGCCTTTTTGTCATTACTTTCAACTGCCTTTATAAATGCAAATACATTTTAGGGAAAATGTGCACAAAAAAATTATTTCTTTTACTCTATTGGTAGCAGATAACGCCTTCTTTAAATTTTAAACTTAAAGGAAGGGTATCGTTCGGTTTAAAAAAATTCTTATCATGAGCTTTTTTACAATTTTCAGTTGTTCATTCAGTGAACACCGCATCGGTCATTTGTTATTGCTCCCTTTACTGTATAAAGCATTTTCCACATCTATCGCAACATTTTATGGGAACTATGTGATATCTTCGTCAAGCTGTAGGCCAAAACGTGCATTTCCTTAAACAGGATGAACACAGTGCGCAGGTTGTAAACCTTTAATTCCAGTGTAGCAGTCACTAGGTTCCAAAATTATTCGGCAATTTAGATATATTTTTTAAACCGAAAGATGCCCTTCTTTTAAGTATAAAATTTAAAGAAGGCGTTATTTGCTACCAATAGAGTGCAAGAAATAATTATTTTGTGCATATTTTCCCTTAAATATATTTGCATTTATAAAGGCAGTCGAAATGAATGACAAAAAGGCATAATATTTAAGTAGTCACTTTTAATAGTACATGCTGTGTCTTGGCGATCAAAAGGAAGCTCGTTAAAAAGCCGGCATCTTAACGTGTCTAAAATATGTTAAGATTAGGCTTTATGATCTTTTCTATTTCAACCATCCGCAATTAATTTGTTCCGATGGAAAACTTATTTCAGAATTCCGGCAGCTATTGCATGAGATAGTGAATTTACTGTATGTACTCATCAGCCATTCATCCCCATTTCCACATAGTGCACTATCTGAGATTCGAAAAAGATGGCAAGTTCGTGACTGACTGATTATAACATTGAACTAGCGATCAAATGGTCGCCGTTTTATAGCCTCGGATGGTGCACCACTTGGAGTTAAGCATGACTGACTAATGAGGGCTAATGAGGCAAAAAATGGCCACTTCAGTCTTCGTTGTCTCGGCCGACAATGAAAAATATTTTTGTTGACACTGGGAACGTTTTATCGCAAGATGTGACTATTTTGCAGCTTAGCGGAAGCTAAACTTATACTTCGAGAGTTCAGAAAGCAATTTTAGTGTTCAAAAACCCTTAAACAACTTCAAGTTTAAAAGTCAGTCATTGTGCATGAGCCTGTATGAGCTCATTCCAAGCAAACAATGCGGGCCTTTTCTACTTTTGTCGATCCTGGTAAATGCGACCCTAAACATGCTTTACATTACCAGAAGCAATAAACTAAGTGACGGCGTGGCTAAAACATGCCGTCAGTCGCATATAAAAATCGACATATACGTATATTCTATAACTGGATAAGGTTATGTTTATTTATAACGGATTATCAACCATCCTCGAACCATTGACTATTTAGAATACATTCTCGGAACGCGTGTACCTCAAAGCTTCAAAACGTATCAGGCTTTTTAGTAAACAGTTAAAGTTAATCAAAATACCATTAATCTCTTCCAACTGCATAAAACCGAAGAGGCGGTAGTAGTTGAAAAAAACCACGTCCTTAATGGCCTGCCAGGTCAATTCCGTTCGATTGGGATAGAGGAGCGATTGCTGGACAATGCCACAGGGAATCAAAATTGTCAGAATAATGGCCTGGAAGGTGATTGCAACCGCGAACATTCGGAAGATCGTGATGAGGTAGGGTCCTAGGGCCTTGTTAGAGACGAAGAAGGAGAAGAATCGCAAGAACAGCCATAGAACTGTAAAAAAGGAAAATACAAATAGGTTCTGATGAAAACAATCAGTAGATCAGGCTGAATTATAGTGGAAGCAGACTCGCGCAGGATCTACCCTACTCTCTCTCTCTCTCTCTCTCCACTCCCGCAACTGTACCCGGTGGCAAGGCAAAGTCGAAAAGAACTGAAATGGAAGCGGGCACCAGTGGCTGGTGCGGCCGAGGCCATCTTCATGCGTGCCACCGCGCTCAGAGCAGTCAGTCTCGTAAAATAAGCACGGAGCGATTAGCTGAGTGGCCCTTGTGACTACACAGGCAAGGGTGCGATAGCCGCCGTCGCTACCACGCCGCTACCACGCCGCCCGCAATTGCGCACCACCAGCACCACCAGTCAGTATTCACTCCTCTGGATCGGAGAGAGAAGATAAAATTAAGTGGGCAGCCACGTACACGGACTGTAGACCCAGTGAGAGCGTAAGCGCGTGCACCAACAGGGACTCAGATCCAAGGAAAACCGACATTGCATGCCAGGCCTCAGGAGCCATGATTTGCTGAAGCGTAGCATTGCATGCGCACACAATGCTTAAATCTCGGAGGACACGGGAGGACACAGGTACAACAACCTTTTAAGTGCTCTTGGTCAAAACAGAATCGTCCTTGCTCATTCCCTATCGCTCCGTATTGCGGGTTCGCATCCAGTAACTTTATGGTACGTGTCTGGACCTAAGAGGAAGCACGTCAATGGTCGACTTACCAAGCGCTGCGGTGAATCCATTAACTGTTAGTGAGTCGGGGCCAAGCGCAATGCGCAGGCAGATGCAAATAATTATCAGCAGAAAGCTGAGAACCTCAATCCACACGAGAGGAAGCGAGAAAAAGAAAGCAGCCAGGTAGCGGCCGTACCTGCACCACAGGCGGAACACCTAGAAGGCAAAATTATTAGAAGGCCTGCTGAGGGACAAAGATAAGGCCGCCAATGCCAAGTGGCAAGATCCAAGACAAATGAACAGTGGATGCGTTATCTCATTAAATGTGAAGAAAACTTCTCAAATTTACTTTCCATTAGAAAAGACTGCTTAGCTGAGACTGAAGTACTCGTTTTCGTAGAATAATACTAATATTTTATGAAAGTCATAGAAAGATGCCGGCTTTTAAGCAACCTTTCTTTCAGCTGCATTCTCAGACTACACTCTGAAAAAAAAGACTTATAAAGTAATAAACATTTTTGCATTTCTTTGCACACATAAAAATATTTTTTCATTGAAACATTGGGTGGCAAAGTACGTCTTCCTCGAATTCAATGCTTGAAAAAGGGATATCTTTTGGTTTTAAAAACATTCAAATCCCTGAAACGGCTGTTGAATCTGCATTGGGCATTTCCAAATTAACAGCAGTTTATGTTCAGAACAAGGCAATTTCGCATACATATACACTAAAGATAGATTGTACAGTATGCTTCACAAACAGTATTATGAAATGAAAAGATACCATGCTTTGTGAATGAAAATTTCCAGGTCTTAAAAAACATCATAAGAGGAAACATTTACAGACCAAAACAGACCTAAGCAGCTGCCCAGTAAGTATACAAATGCACATATTTGTGCATGTCTTTATGAGATATATTGGGATTTATGTGGGCATTGATAATCAATGGGAAAATACATACTACTTGCGTACTCATTTCGCAGAATGTTGGTTCCTAAGGTGGCCAGAAAGTCGCTTACTCAAAAGCCGGCATCTTGGCATGACTGAAATTGTACTTGGATTATGCCCTGCACTATTTAATCTTATAAACCTACTTAAGTGATATTTGCCTACAGAAAAAACTCCAGAATTTTGATTAACATTTCACAAGTCGGCGCACTTACTTAGAATATTACCTTTCTGCTAAAAGTCGGAGGAATAGGCACTGCAGCTAAAGTGCCGGTTTTTTTCTATTTTTCGAATTAAAAAAATGATTCTTTTCAACAGTTAGAACATAAGCCACGTCTTCAGTATTACGCGAATTTGTATTTAATGCTTGGCTGCAGCAAACATCTCCGAGACCTGTGGCGCTTTGGTAAGAAGAGCCTTGATACCCTGAAAAGAAGCTGTTGATCTTAAGTTCCCATTTACACTTACTGTCAGCAATTATTAGTTTAGTCTTATTCACTCTACCATCTTTAGTATATGGCTTCAAGACGGTAAGCTGTACCGGATATCCTCCTTGATGTCTATGGAGTCACGCTGAGGATTTTCAGAACAAAGTCTAATTAATGGCGCAATTTGTGGGTATTTTAAAGAAGAATACACAAAGTTCTGCACAAATAGATTATTTATTTATTCTAAAAATAATATTATATTAAGCTGAGAGTGCATCATGAACATCGGAAAAGATTTTAATCGGAAACTGTTCTGACATTTCGAATCTTTAGCAAACGCTGCATGACACTGACAATTTGTTTGACAAATGCTTAATAATGTTTAACTACAGAGGACTGGCAGTGAGCTTAAGCAAAACTAAAACTTACCAGCATTAATCCGTCCAAACTCAAAGCAATCAAGAGAACGCATAAAATGACTTCATAAATGCTGAAAGGCGCGGGCCCGATGTGGTAAATAGCGGTATATGTAGCATAAATTGTCAAAGCCATGTACGACAGCTAAAAAGAAACATGAAAATAACATTTTATATAGAATAGAAAATACAATGCAAAATAGCCTATGAAGTGAATATTGCTCAGTTTTGGGTCACTTTTTGTTCTCATCTTACAAATCTGAACTATTCATTTCCCACCTAACAATTACTTCATCGATACCTCCAGCCTAGGAATTACCTAAACGTTCAGATAGGCTTTTATTAATTCTCTGCAAATGTATGCCAAAACTGTGAGACTTTCCGTCCAGCCGTGAATCTTCAAATGGTAATCGTGTGGTTTCTGTTAAGAATTACGATTGTTCAGAAGTAGAAGATGCGATTGCTGGAATAAGAAAGTTATTTGTTTGACGTTTCGGATTTTCTTGAGAACCCTCCATCAGAATCCGAAACGTCAGGCAAATAATCTTCTTGTTTTGGCGATCGCTCTTCTACATCTGAACTGCTTCCTAGAACTCGCATTCTCATTTGTTTTGGTTTGAACCAAACGCCTGAATGCTAGGAAGCTCTCTGGGGAACCAACTTCCGAGAAAGCACGTCATGCGGTTGCAATAATTGCTCTGGTAAGGGTCATTTAAGAAACGCAAATGCTACTGCCACCTTTGGTTTCAAAACTACTCAAGCACCTATTTCAGTGTCCGCCACAATCTCTTGCTGATACGGCCACACATGATCTAGCAGTGAGGCGGTGGGGTGTGCGCGCAGACCGTGGCATGAAGTTTCTAAAAATCATCCCAATTTACCTTAGGTTGTTCACAAGTGAACACTATGAACAAGCTTGTAAAAAGCCCCGAGAGATATTCAAGTGCAAATGCTAATGAAAATAAATGATGAGCTCGCAAACCTAGCCAGCACCCCTTCATAAAACCGACTTAATATGGGAAAGCCTCACACAACACCCACAGTTCCGGAAGTGAACTCAACAAACATATGTTTTCAGTAGTTCATCGCCGGCCCTACACAATTACATCGATAACTACATCATCTATCACTTTAAAGCTAACTCCTAAGACTGTCACCTTCTGTACCAACCTGTTAATGCACTTGGTGGGCTTCATCGAAATCAATGTTCGAACACTGACTGATGCTTAATACATGAGAGTTGGACAGGGTTCATGATTATATGGAATGTATATATCCATGTAATATTTTAGGCTTGATAATGGATTATTGCAAATGCATGTTTGCCGCATCGACTATTCTACTGAATTCAGGAATATTCGTAGAACCTATAATCGTATTGTTTTTTGTTTCTGGGAGTGAGTTGTATTTAATTGGGAAACTTCTGGCGACTTATATGTCCAATGATATTGATTTAATTCTTTTCCCATTTTTGGTCAAATGTAGGTTGTTTATTTGGAAAAGGCGCATATATTTACGACTAATTACGTACCTAGGAAAGGTCTGTAGACTAATACGACATGAAATTGCTAAATTATTTTAGTCATGCCGTCTCCAGAACGTATTTTCGTTTTGTGGCTTCCTTTACATCTGGTTTTTAAAACTCTTAATAAAATAAAACTTCAAACATCCACATATTCTCCAGAGTATGCTCAATTTCCAATGACAAACTGTGGGTTCATTTAGGCTATTAATCTTACAAGCAAAATGAATTTCCGAAGCAAGTTTTTTTAGAAAAACGGCAGCATGTCTTAAAACTTTAGAAGTCCGGTCTTTAGTGTCGATGGAAGATGAGGACGCGCAACACTGAAACGACGCATTTTATCAAATTCCCGAAGGTAGGTGTCTAAAAACCACCTGTGGGTCAATACGAGAAATAATCGACTCTGTACATCGTACAGTTTCTTCGGTTGTGTTTGTTAACTCTGGGGCTTTAGCAACTAAACTTACTAGATTAAGATTGTATTTGGCTCTGGGTGATGAATATACTTGCTCGAGCTTCTTCAAGGGGGATACTTCCTTAACGATGACCTCTGCTGGGTCCAAGGGCTCCTTTGAATCCGATGATGTTCGTTGGTCTACAGAGGAGCTTTCAGTCTGCTTCTCAAACCTGAACAGTGTTTTCACAAATAAAAGAGGCGGAAATAAAAGGCCCAGAGGGAAGATGAAGGGTGACGCGTCCAAGCCATTAGTCCATTCCGAGTGCACATAATCCTGCATCTCCAAGACTCCAAGAAAACGTCTACAGCCACCAATCAATCCTAGCCAACCCACACTTTTGCAGTTCCAGGTAGGTTTCTTGAGGAAGGGGAGTGTGTCTTTGATGTCCTAAAGCAAAACACGGTGGTAAGGATGGCAAGTGACGTTGTTAATGAACGTTCAGGAAGTACACCCGTACCACTAAAAAACCTCAAAAATGGTGCACGCTGGAAAGAATTGCCGGCAAAGACATGGAGAGACTGGAAGGGCTATTTCTGGCTGATTAGCAGTCATCTGTTAGTCATACCCAGCCTGAAGTGGTACACCCACCCGGGGCTCCAACTCGCGCAATTTTGATCAGAAGTCTAACGTTATAAACATCAATCCACGAGTTCGTTGTCTCACCCGTTAAGATCGGGGAGATATTCACACTCGTTGATGAACTTTCACCGATCGCTAACAGAACTCGGCAACAGTGGTATATGCAGCCCCACTCATGAATCCCTAAAACCTGCATGTTTTCCTACGAAAACGGTGGTTATCGGGTTTTATGAGTGGGAAATTATGACACGCAGTGGAATATACTTTAATAAATGCTAAATTTATTTTTATTTTACTGTATTTAGAAGTGTTATTGATTTATATCTGTAGACTTTCCTAATCTGTATTATCGTTTAACTCAATCGTCCCGCTCTGCCTTGGGCTTCATTCTCGGGCCCTAACAGCAGCCGTACAGCGGCTAGTAGTCTAGGCTGGCGGCTGCTAAAAAGCCAGAAATTACCATTCCAGTCTCCCTTGTCTTTGTTGTCAATGCTATCTATCCATACTACTAGCTACTACAGCTGCTGTCAGGCCTAAGGCAAAGGCGGGGCAGGAAAAGTGAAATCCGTTAGCGGTCGGTGGACGTTCATCAACAAATAAGAATTCCTCGGTCCCTAGTTTTCATCAGTACTACAAATGTTTTCTTGAATTAATGAATTTGCATCCGGAAATCATTGAAAGTTGGCTATCTCAAACCAAAGAGGGAGATAGGACGCTGTGGACTGGAGCATACCGGATAGACATCAGCGCTGTAGTTGACCAGCTGAATGGCTAGATTTTCAAATTCATCCGCATTGGCCAAGAGTTCTTCTTTGAGAATTGTCTCCGATACTGTGGTAAAGGCGGCGTGTTTTCGGGCCAGGCAACTGGCCACAATCGCCATAAAAATGCCGTCTGTGGAACGATGCCAGAAGAAGAGAGCCAATTCGTGTCTTCCAAACAATGTAGCCCACAAAAATAGCTCCTGGTCAAATGAAAGAAAGAGTGGATATAACAATAAGAGAAGTTGTTAAGTTTCTGTCAACTTGTAGTGGGGGGAAGCCAATGTGCGTTTATACTTTATTTTTCGGAAATAAATTGACCCAAATATGAAAAAACTCGTGGTATTCGGCGGGATTCGAACCCGCATAGGAGGGAAGGCCTTCTACGCAAACCAACGCTCTACCTAGTTGAGCTACGAATGCCACGCTTCACACTATGATTTAAATCACACGTGGATCGATATTACCCGCCCAACTTTGCCGCTCGTATGGAATCCACCAATGCGGGAAAGCAAGTTGACTGCCCAAGCAGGATTTCCTAAGAAATCATTCAGAATCCACCAGAATGAATACTAGGCGAATGCCGCGAGTTTTTTTCACAATTTGGTCAACTAAATTAACCAAATCTGCTAAACCTCCTTTTTGGGAATTGTTTTTCAGCCAGATTAGGCATCAAACAAAGATCAGCTGAAAAGTAACAATAATGTAGGACTCGCACTGGAAGTTCAGGAAAAAGATTTCTTCCGCTCATGTTGGAAACAAGATTTCGTGATTTCTTAATTCTAAGAAAACATAGGATATAAGACTTCATAAAGTATGGGTGCAGACACTTCACACAAGAGCTACTCATTCAGGTCTGGTGAGGTAATCATCAGGCCTGAGGCTCGACAATCGCACACTGGTTTATTTGCGCTTGTGTAGAACTCACGGTTCGGGACAAAAAATACGAGTTCCTGCCTCCTTGGACATGAACAGAAGTACTTAAGAGTTTACTTATTGACCATTTTATTAAAATGCCCTCGCTATGCTTAACCTTTGGACGAAATCTTCATAAGACAAGGAAATATTTATCTTACCTACCTGGAAAGGTTCTTGAAATTGCCTTTTCCTCAGTTCGTGGGATGATTTCTAAAAGAAAAGTTACCTTTGATAAAGTTCGCATGAAAAGGAAGGTACAGAAGAATAGGTCTAAATCACACCTCAGACAAGAATACTAATAAGTATGAATATTATCCATACTTCATTGGGAATAGAGAAGGGAGCTATCACTCAGTCTAGGAGTCGCGTTCACTGCCCTCCAGAATTTTCCTTTTGTAAACCCGACCGAAAATCATTTCCTACCTCCCCGCATAGTCACATAGTCATTCAAGAATCAAGGAGGAGGTTTGAAAACGGGACGTCGTCTACAAGATAAAATACATACCGTCGAGGTCAGCTCATAGTAGACGCAGTTAAAGTGTCCAATTAGGTTTTTCATCAACAGATTGACGTGATAAAGCCGTATGTGGAACCCTCTGTTAGTGCCATTCTTCTTTTCAAGGGGTTCTCCGAGGTGGACAATCGGTTGAGACTCGTCGGGTGGACACTCTTGTGGAAGCGTTTCGTCCGTGGAACCATAGTACTTTACACAGTGTTGCCGAACGTTCGGATTAGTGTTAATTCTGAAGGCTACTAAGGAGCGTTCAAAAATGTTTCGATTTACGGCAACCTGATACAAATACTGGAGAAGTTCAACGTTGAGGTATTGTTGTAAATCAAACTTCTGTTCTAGAATCATCTTCAACATTTCATAATTCTCCCGCAGAAGTGCATCAGTGAAGAGGAATGCCAGATCATCTAAAAGGGCAACGTCGGATAAAGTTAGATGGTTTCGTGATTCTGAACTTGGAAAATATTTGGCTTACTAAGAGAGACAGACCCCTGAAAGAGTCCTAAAAACAAACTACTGTGCCATTTGCTTTACGTGATTTGATTGTTCGAATCAGTCATGAGCAACTCTTCATCCAGACTCTTTGTGATCACCAATAGGAGGTATTCTATAATTAGGATTCACTAAATGATGATAGATGATACGGCGTCGGCTAAAAGTGAGGATGCGAGAAGCTGCGTGAAAGCCATAAACTAGAAGCAGCTTAGCAACCTTTTGTCACATCTGACCATCACCAGATTTACGAACACAACAGGAGGTCATCACTGCCGGGGTTCTCTTTCCTCTCAGTGCAAGTGGAAAAGGAGGATTACTTAAAAGCTAGCGTTCCGATTCTATCTTAAAGTTTGAGGCCACCCTATATACAAGTCCGTAAAGATTGCTTCCAACAACGGTTTTTGAGCAGAAATATCGCCCATTTGTTCAAGGGAAAGGCGATGGTCTGCAACTATGACCACGACCCATAATTTAGTGTTTTCTTTAAAATACAGCCGTTACTGCATAATAACCATAAATTTCAGCTTGAGCAGCACAGAAGAGTTAGACACCAATCACAGGATTAGCCTTTATTTCGTTGAACTAAAATTATTTACCTGAGAGTGTCTCCTATTCTTTTCTTACTTACTTTGTGAAGGCGGTGAGGCAGCGGACATGAAGACCATCTTTGCGAGGTCTGGTCGGTTCCAATCCAGAGTTAGTCTTAGAGAGGTCATCGCATCCTTGGAGACATGTAGCAGAGCTTCCAACACTATATCTAGACCGTCATTAGCGTCTAGATCACAGAATGTTAACAGGCTCTCGTTTCTCTCAATCTCACGGCAATTGGTCGCCGCTTGGGCCAACAGCTGCTCGTCGTACTCTCCCAGCGAGTACTGAAGAAGTTGCAGTAGATCGCTTTCTTCATCACCAGATCCACTGGCTACTCTGAATTTTGACACAAGCGGTAATCCATGGCATGACAGTTAGCTTTATATGTAAATAGGTTAGACCAGTGAAATGCAAAAGCTTAACTTTGGTGGTTTCCACACTTTTACACAGCTCTCGTTAAAATCAAAGGCATGACCTAAAACTGTCAAAATGCAAATGACACTTAAGTATGCAGCAAGTAATTTCCATTTTTAAACGATGACACAATTGAACCTTGCGGAGCTTGGCTGTGAAAGGAGTATTCTTACGACAAGTCTGCCAGTTTGTGTATACCTTTTTTACCATTTTATTGACTCTTGGCTAACACTACTGTTTGGGCTAAGTTTTATTTCCTTTAACACTGTCTCAATAGACCCTTGTGGTGTCGCGTTTGATTTTCTTGGCACCAACTTATGTTTCGCTCTTCTACCGGGTAAACAACTTTTTTAAGCTTTGGGTTACTCTACCCAGAAGTAAACCGCTTCCTGGGTGTATTTGTTCAGCACCAACTAATGACTGGAAACTATGCAGATTTGGATTTGCATGGCGCTTTAATAACTAACTAACGTTTTCACATCAGACGTAGTTCTTCTTTTTTTATCGTTTCAAATTTCTAATTATATGTGAGCCGTCAATGTTTTGTACACTCTGGTTTTGTATATTATTTACGAATCATGCGAAGCCACGGTCGTGAAGGGAGTGTTTCTCTGTTACACCTCTACCTTTGATAAACTGATTGCTCAAGTTAATAGGATGATCCATGCACAGATTGCATCTTATACTTCTAAACTGCTTCCTGGAACTCGCATATCCGCTTCTCTAGGCAAGCTCTTTAGGCACGATGCGCTCTGATCGGCTCGATGGTGGGAAATACTTGTCCTTTTGGAGTCATCTACTTATGCGCAAATTTGATTTCTGCACAGGTGTCTCGATATTAAGGTGTTACCGAAATGTGTTTGGTACAGACCTCCGGTTAATGCAGAGTTGGCGAAGCGCGCAGAAATTCAGTACGGCAATAGCTGCCTTTTTAACAGGTTATAGCACGTAGCATTGGAGATCGTCACTGATTGCCCCCCCCCCCATAATTTGGGCAGTCTGTACACAAATAGTAACCAACATTTTACACAGTAGTAAACAAAACTGAGATGTACTTAGATTCTTGCTAGAGGACGAGAGAAGTAACTAGGTAGACTTTGCTGAAGTCCCACTCCTAGCAGAAAAAAGCTAAAAGTCAACCTCACTCACCGGTTCTGTCTACAAAAGGACATGAATGTCTCCATGTCGTCACAAATGCCGCCACTGCCTTTGAGGATAATCACCGGAATGCCCAGTTTGATGCGCTCCGCGATTGCCCCAATGGTCGCATGGTCACCGCCAATGACAACCAATGCCGTTGGAATGGCCCAGCCGCCCTCTGAAGTAATGCAAAAAGGTGCCCTGTTACAAGACGAGAGAATGCAAAGGGTGGTAAGCCCTTGTACAAAGTTAATTATCGATATGGTGGACATCAAAAGTTAGCCTGGATCCCAGAAACATAAATCCGAAGGGCAAGCTGAAAAGAAATAGGCGGATGGGTGACGGAGCCTAAGGACAGATATCGGATTGAGAAAAAGAGCACTCACAAGCCGTTTGCATTAGCATTAACCTCTATACTTTCAAACCTAGTCAAAATTAGCCTGAACGGAAATAAAATGTCCATCACTTTTGCACTATTCTAAAGTAGAGTTTGCTTGGCATAATGCACCCGCTATCTCTCCTCCGGCGGAGCTGTACAATGTCTTCGAGATGCGGCAATGAAAAGTTCATATTACTCGCCACCTTGACTTCTTAGTTCTCTTTGCATAAAAGATAACCGCTTTGTGCTAGGTACCTCATGGTTCGTAACTTCGAGAACGATAGATTTTCTCTCTCCTTCCAGTAAATGATGATAGTTCGTGTCCAACGACCAAAATTTCCCTTGTTTTATTTAAATGCGTCCCTGTGGTCGTGAAGAACGTTTGTGGAAGTACATTTACTACAAAATTTAGTCAGCAATGAAAATATTTTGTGTATTTTCTCTTTTTACTCGACTCAAGGCCCCGAAAAATGTGAATCTCATCATCTATGTAAATTTATCCTATAAAATACGAAACATCAGTTCCATTAGTTTTTACAGAAGGAGGAAAAGCAGTTCCTTGGTTTTAAGGACTGCGTACAAACCCAGAATTGTTAGGGCTATTCGCTGTTCAATTTTGGCGGCAAACTCTTCAAACGTTTTGTGTTCATGGTCGTAGCGGAAACCGTCATCAATAAACAGGAAATTGGAGTAGTCTGGCGAAAGCGTACACATTACGCCCGAATCGTCGACTGACTTGCAATTGTATTTGACTGTATCCTGAGCGGTCTATTGAATTGGGAGCAGAAAAAAACCACAGGAGCTGAGTATCAAGAAGCAAGTGTTAATGTAAGTTTTTACACTTACCGTGGAAATGCTGCATGACACAATGAAGCCAATCAATCATTGGTAGTCAAACGTATACGGATGGTGGACAAGGCGAAAAAATTTGGAATTTCTCTTAACCGTATAAGACTGAGTTAACTAGAACCATTTTGCCGGACAGCCAATTGAAGATTCTGGATAAATGTAGGACTACGCTGAAGGAAGACAGCCCATATTCTATCAAGGTACTATCCACAGCCCTTTGGTTTTCTAATCCAATGAATTAGGCTGCAGAATATAAACGTTGCTAACTAGTCACCTTACAAAGGCTTTCGACGCTATCCTATGGCCTAGTCTTAAGAATTCATTACTGCTTTACCTTGTTATGTTGTGTGTTTAATTTATTTGTCAGCGGGGGCAAAGCTTTTCACGATACTTGACGCTATTGGTATTTACGGCAGCAGAGTAGCTGTCACGATATGGAGTAAAATAATACTTTTAGTTTCATAAACCGTAACCAATATGAGTATCAATCAGTCAATTGGAAAATTTGTCTTCCACTGGCACAATCGACAGAGCTATCGACTTGAATCTTGCCTACCAGGCGCTTCACACAAGGCTCGGATCAAATCGGCCAGGACCAATAGGGCAAAAGAGTACGCAGAACCAAGAGCCTACGCTCACGGAAAATCGGGAGTGGAGGTCGTAGGTTACGTGGCCAACATCAAACATTGTCCCACCGTCGAACCTGCGAGGCAAAGAACGACTCAAGTGAACAGCCACGTGTGATCAGTCCATCGGTTGACGGATGGAAGCCAGCAAGCATATTTACCCGCCTAAAACTACGCTAACAGCAGAGGGGACGAAGGTCACGCAAGCCCACCAGCAGCCAACCTCCAGGAGACCAAGTGTGGTCGGCAACGGACGGCCAGGTCAAAGTTCGCATGTCCAACACCGACATAATACGAGGCAGAATGCAAGGCTGGCTAACTCAAGACCACCAGACGCAATTACTACAACACTCTGACGATGGAAGCGATAAGTGTTCCGAAACATCAGTTCAAATAAAATTTGGTCCATGAACCCGCCCCCTTTTCTTCTTGCTTATCTTTAGGAGATGCTAAGACATAACTACATAAGTAGGTTCACAACAGCTTTTACTAATTGTATGTCACCTTCATTTGTATTGCGCACATATGGCTACGATAGTTAAACATGTCTCTCAATAGGAAATGTAATATACTTTAACAGAATAATATCGGGAACTATCAAATCACTTGGTACTAGATGCATCGTTAGCATGGTGTTTGAGAGAGAGAGAGAGAAGTTCGGACTTCAATCCAATCTCATTTACAAGAAGGTTCACATGGTTTTGTTTTATCTCCACAAAACTCAATGCGTGAACGTGAAGTAAATGCCTCGGAGTAATTTTTTTCAGTTTTGATCCGAAAGTAACTATCAGCTACTGCGGACTAACCAAAACTATTTGCAAGCCGTCAATAGGCGGCCAGTAGTAGAAAAATATTGAATTATTCACTAAACTGACAGGAGCGGTACTATCCGCGTACGTATGTTCCCTATCCAGCCCCGGCTCAATTTCTGAAGTTTGTACAAAGCTGGTTCCATAGGGCATCTTTTTACTCTACGCTAACGGAAATTTTCAGTTAAGAGGAACAATCCTATCGTTATGACGCCTTATTTTGATAAATTAAACTCAATCTACGGTTTAGATTTGGCGCAAAAAGCTACAACATGTGTCTTCATTATCCTTCTTAGTAGCAGCTGATAAGTTGTCGCGAAATTTGTTGATACCACAGCATTTAATCAATATTTTATCTGGAAGTAACCAGGCCTTTGAACCCAATAACGACCACATCACTTGCAGACATAGGGCAACACGCTCCGGTCCATTTACAGGAACTCCCATTCTGGACAGTCTGAGCATGCTCCTACGATTTAGGAAACCCTACGACTGTATTCTCGGAAAAGTGTCGCCAGCTCTAGGAAACTGATGTAAGTCATATAAAAAAATACACCTGTATTCGTTCACAAGAAAAGACCAATTGGTAAAAGCATGATCCATAAATGTCTCCCACATCGGGAAAACCTTGGACAGTGCCCAAAACTACTACCTGATAAAGCCAAAACATGGAAGGAAACTATCTAGAGCTAATTAGCCCAGCTTTAGAGAATGTTCCAAACCGAAATACTGAGGACTCACCTGATCCACCAATGACGCTGAATGATGAACTTGTCCCCAAGGTAAAACTCCGAGACAGCGAATGGGCGGGGCATCTTCCGAGGTGGCCAGTTGCAGAAGATGTGCTCTTTGCTGTACCTTGCCAATCATTTTCCCAACACCAGCGCCGACACCATTGGCTATTAGCAGACAGCTTGTTGGTAAGCTAAGTTTGATAAGACCCTAGATAGATTGCAAATAAATTATTTTACGATCTTGATACACAACACAAAGCTGCATATCACACGAGGACACTGAGCACGAGACAAAAACGATTTATAAACTTTGCGTACGCTAGAATGTTCGGAGTTCTGATGCTCTGCTCCTCAAAGAAAGAACGAGAACATCTAAGCACCGCACCATTGTTTCATTCCGGTAAAAAGGAATGAAAGTGACTCGTAAAAAGTAGACCATGAAACAAAGTGCACTGCATTTCAGTGTTCTTTCTAGTTTTCGAAGCCTCAAGAAACGTTATATATGAAAAACTTCCGCTTGGAATCTAAAGAATACGGTGAGTTATCTCATTTGTTTTTCTGCAAATTAAGTTACGTATAGTGCGTTAATTTAGGCATAATGACCCCCCTGACGCCTAGATTAATTATCATAAACAAGAACCCTTAGAAATAAAATTAGATAAGTTAAGAAAGACATAAATTTGAGTTTAAAAAATCCCTCAAACGGATCACGCGCGGTCCGTGCCTGTTTCTTCTTGTGACTCTCAAGCTACAAAAATTTACGCTCAATAATTCGCCGGTAACCCCCATCGCTGTCAAAAGATTTTTTCAAACTTAATGAGTTAGAATTGGTAGCAAATATCATAATTCCTTTGTCCAAAGAGCTTTTGGACAGGTGTTGAGGGAAATGAACAGTAGCATGCATTCGTTAAAAGTTAAATCCACGAACTGTCTCAAAAAACTGCATAGGAAACAATGAATGTTGCAACGTCTTGCAAAAGTTTCAAGAAATTAAAAGATGAATAAATATCAGGAAATCCGCATGGAGTTGATTCTCATTATTAGGAGGAAATCTGAATGCTGGCGGCTGATAAGTTCATTTGAATGATGGTCTCATAAGTTTGACTGTTTCATGTAGAACATTGGGATCGACATTTATTTTAATATTTACTTGAATACCTCTCCGTAACTGACCAGTTATAGGCTCACATGGGAGATACATTTCATGTTTGTTAGAAATAGGCCTGCTGGTAAGCTTGAGTTTATTTATGGTCGAGTTTCATCCATGCAACTCTTAAAGTCTGTGGTGACAAACAAACGAAGAGCCAAACAAAAATCATGTTTTTGGAGGCTTAACAGATCTATATTTCTATACAAGTCAGCCATGGCAAGCTTCCTCCTGGATGTATTATTGACGCAGGCAAATCACCGAAAAAAGTAACTCATCCATTCATAGGTACACTTGCCTCGTCATATTTTATGTAAAATGGCATCAGTGTCAAGTTAAGAATGCACCGCCATTATAGTACACAGTGAATTTTAAGGGATTTATGAAATTATAATTTACCTCAAATATCTTTTGCCTAATCGACTCCACAATTCGTACATCCATTGGTTGGCAGGCTACACTGATGCATATTCTTGGTTTTTTGGGCTCCAGAAAATGCCACTTTTCACTAAAATAACTTAGCAGATCTTCCGGGGAATCCGTATCTGAGATGCGAATAAACTGGAGAACAAAATCGTAAGAGAACAGGATTATCAGCGGTAAAGTTAGGTAAGAAGTTTACGTACTCTTAAATTTCCCTTGGAAGTGCGTCGAACATCTAACCTCCATTGAAAAAAGCCACTCTTAAGACATTACGCAACGTGTAGTTACTCGAATGCATGACCTGCATTTCGTCAAGCCCTAATATTACCAGTGTCTTCAACTTTAACGGAGCCTTTTCTTAAAATAGGGCAAAACAAGTCCACATTTTGTCAAGAACACGAAGCTGGAAGATTTAGGAAAATATTTTTAGACTAGCAAATTTAACTTGGCGATGTGCGAGACAAGCCGGATGACGATCGAAGGAATTCCTTGGAAACCAGGATAAAGTGATTAGAATGTTCACAAGGCGCCACGCTTGTATACTCTTTTAGAATCATTGGCATTACTTCGACTGTACGACTAGAGTTGTCAACATTCAAAAACCAGCTTCTGTTTTAGCACATTTTCGGTTATTCAAGTATTAAAGGCAATTGCGTGTTTGGATTGGCTTTAGATTCATACTGCGTCTTTTGTTTAATGTTCCCCAAAACGTTTAAACAGTCCATTCATATCACAAACGTTCATATATGAGGCGTTATTTACGGCTACGCATTCGTCTGTGGAAGGTCAA
>JAYGXS010000002.1:67812444-67829245 GCA_036362985.1 Ligula intestinalis | reverse complement strand
GAGCGTCGGGCTGAGCACAGAGCCTTGAGGGACGCTACAGGACTGCTTACGGGGCTTGGAGAGAGCGCCCCGGAAGAGGACACGATCGTGACGGCCACGGATGTAAGCCGCCAACCATCGGACCAGGCCAGTCGGGACGTTCAACGAGACCAAGTCCTGCAGGAGCTGATCGTGGCGGACGCAGTCAAAGGCTCGTGACAGGTCAATTGAGACTGCCACGGTCCGCGAAGCGGGCTTCTGTTGATTGAAGCCCTCGAGGATAGCGTCGCTGAGCTCGAAAAGCGCCGTTGTAGTTCCACGACCCGATCGGAAACCATGTTGGTGGCAAGATAGTTCCGCCACAGACGTCAGAATTGGGTGGATGAGCCGTTCCAGGATCTTCGCCAATGGACTGAGGAGGGCAATTGGACGATAAGAGGTCGCTAGGCAGGGGTCCTTACCCGCTTTGACCAGAGGGATGATGATCGACTGGCGCCAGCAATCAGGGATGATTGAAGTTCCCAGTGAAAGGTTGAAGAGGGCGGCAAGGTAGGCAGCCACCTTCGGGCCGATGTGGCGCACATGGATAGGCGCCAGACCATCTGGTCCTAAGGCTTTCGAAGCTCTCATTTTCTTGACGGCGGTGAGGATGGCATCAGCCGAAAAGGAAATATCTGGGGGCGGGGCTTTATGGAGGAGGCGAAGAAGGGGGCGTTGGCTTTTGGGACTGGGCGCCGAGCGGGGTGAGAACAGCTTGTTCATCTTCGCGGCGATCTTACCGTTGTTGGAAATGAACTTACCATCCCCAAAGCTAATAGACTGGTTTGATGTATCAGCCCGGGGTTTGGTCAGGTTGCGTAAAAGCTTCCAAGTGGCAGATGAGTTGCCGCTGAAATTACAATCTGAAACTAGTTCATGCCAGCGTTGGCGTTTGCCATCGTTGATAGTCTTAGTGATTAAGCCATTCAGTTCGCCAACGCGCGGGTCACTGGCATCACGCGCTCGTATTTCGTCTCTCTCTCGTTCCAGGCGGGAGGCTTCGGGCGGATAGTTAGGACGAAGAAAGGGAATGCGGCCGTTAGGGATGTGGTGACTTGCTGCTGCCAGGAGTAGTCGACGAAGGGCTCGCTCCGCCATGTGGACACAGGTGGGAGGCGGTAAGCCATCGATCTCGGCTTCGCATTCGGTCGTGAACGCTGCCCAATTGGCTTCCTTGAAATTAATGAAGTGCCGGTTGGGGGCCTTGATACGCTCGGCGGCGGTGGCCAATTCGAGCACAATGGGGAGGTGGTCGCTACCCAGGCTGATTTCCGTCTTCCACATGGTGGAGGCTACCAGACTGAGACTGGCGAGGGAAACATCGGGCGAGCTGGAGGCGCCGTTGGTCGGGAGCCGCGTTTGGCTGTTCTCGTTGAGAACGGCAAAGGGGGCGTGTTCTATTTCATCAGCCAGAGCTTCTCCACGGGAGTCGGCTGCCAAGTTAGAGCACCATAGGTCATGGTGAGCGTTGAAGTCACCTAGCACCAGACTGTCTCCAGAAGGTAAGTAGGGAGCGATAGAGGCGGTGAAACCGGGAGAACAACTGGAAGTTGGAGGAATGTACACGTTCACGACGGTTAGCGGCGCCGGGCCAATGTCAAGGGAAATCGCCAGTACTTCCGTGGGATCGGCTCCAAGCAGGGGAAGCTGGTGATGGGCAATGGATTTGTCCACCAGGAAGGCCAAACCTCCGCCTTTGTTGCGGCCGCGGTCGCGACGGACAATCGTGTAATCGGCACAGGAAGGGACCTTAGTGGAGTTAGACCACTTTGTCTCTTGGATAGCCGCCACAGCTATGCTGTGCGAGCGCATGAAGGCCAGGAGCTGGTCAAGCTTCCCAAGGAGGCCGTTGGCGTTGAATTGTAAGATCTTAAGACCAGGTGGTGAGGCAAGGTCGGAGACCAGAAAATTTGGGTTCAGGACTGGACAGGCTGGAGGCATGGAGATCGGTGGGGGCACGGGACAGCTGGGACACGCGAAGGCGGGCGACCAATCGGCAGCCGTGGCGAGGCCACTGCAGCGGAGATGGCACCAGCCATTGCAGGAGCCGCAACGTACAGACCAGTCGCGGCGGCCCAGACGGACTCGGCAGGACGAGCAGTACCAGAGAGGTCCAGGGTTGGCCTCGATTCCGGCGGCGAGGAGGAGGAGTCGGAGCAGCGTGGCCGGGAGGGGCTGTTCCGTCATCAAAAACACGGATTGGGCGGAGGGGAGAGTTGATCCAACGTAGGGAGATGGGTGTAGCAGACCTTGGCCGCCGGGAGGGCGGGTGGGAACGCGGTTCGTAGACGCGTCTGCTGTGGTTCCCCCGTTTGCTTCGTCGACTTTGCCGCCGCATTCGATTCCATCCATCGTGAATCCCTGTGGCGAATAATGGAACTGGATAGAGTGCCGACCAAACTCATTGCGATGATTAAGGCCTACTATCGGTCTACCATCGCACGAGTCCTGGTCCAGAAAAATCTCTCTCAGTCGTTCGATATCCGGTCTGGTGTCTGACAGGGCTGCGTCCTTTCGCCTATTCTGTTTAACTACGTCATTGACTGGATTCTCGGCAAAGCCCTACATGAAGAGGACGCTGTTGAACTTGCACCCGGACGCCGACTAACTGATCTTGACAACGCTGATGATATTGCGCTGTTAGCCTCAAAACTTTGATGGTCTACAGTCAGTAGTGCCGCGGTTAAATGAGATCGCTATGTCGGTAGGCATGTCCATAAATTCCGGAAAGACGAAGTTGTTCTCAAGCTGCATCCCTGACCAGGAAAAGGCACCCCTGGGGATTAATGGCCATCTACTTGAAGAAGTAGACAGCTTTAAATAACTCGGGTCGAGGCTGCTACCGAATAGGCAGAGCAAGGACAACATTGTCTCCCGTATCGAGGCTGCTCGCTGGGTTTTCTCAATCCTTCGAAAGCGCCTATGGATCCGACGTGACATCTCCATTGCCGGAAAAGATTGGTGCATACCGTGCATCCATCTGGTCATTCCTCTTCTATGGATGTGAATGCTGGGCTGTACGCGCTGAAGATGAGCGAAGACTGGAGGTCTTTGACCACCAGTGCCTGAGCATAATCCTGCGAGTTAAGTATAGCGACTTCATCTCAAATGAGACAGTCCGCATCCGCTGCGATCGTATCACGAGGATATCTCAAGCCATTCAAGGAAGGTGACTGAGGTGCTTTGGACACGTTCTCCATCGTCCGCCCCTCGAGCTTACCTATGCTGCCCTCGACCCAGTACCGCAGCCCACCTGAAAACGTCGAAGAGGAGGGCAACTGAAGACCTGGCTAGACACCGTCCGTCAAGACATGGAAGCAGTTCTTGAACCCTCTATCTTCGGTCTCCGTCACTGAAGAAAAGACCGGGTGGAGCTCTCTAGATCCGCTGCCGCCAATCATCCCGCATGGAGAAGTACCGTCCGTGACATTATTTAGGCCGGTTAGATCAAGCATGATCACAGCCATAACAAGTAACAAGTAAGTACAGGCTATTTGGCACGTCAGAAGATGTATGGTGTAGAGACCTTTAATAGGGGCTATGTGAGAAATAAGCACCAATTGGCGTCTGACAAATAAACAGCCATCGACTAGAAATGAAGTAGATTCTGTGATGTGGGAAATTTAGCCTTGACACACGCACTACCCTGTATAGTACCACAAAGCCCGCTGACGGCACTGTAATATGGCGGCCGTGAAGCCGCACTAAACAGAGTATCCCTCCACCGCAGGTGTGGGGTCTAGTTTTAACAGCGAAGGCAGTCGCGAAAAAAAGAGCGGCTACAAGGGGCTAACTTATGGCGAAAATTCCTAGGGTACCTCCTAAACCGTAACAGTCTAAATCGGGAAGGATCAAAACCGTGTCTAGTCATGCGCAGGATGTAAAACTACCGCTTAAAACAAGATGGAAGTACTAGGTAAAACATAACTTCACCTTTTCCTTAACTCCCTCGTCCTCCTTTTTGGCGCCGTACTTTGCGGTCAAGTCGCGCAAAAATTCATTGGTCGCGGCTATGGACCCATTTACAGGCGCGTTAGCACCTGTGCCCCCTTCATTGCCTACCTCAGGTTCGGGTCGCTCGAAATACCGTGACTTGGGTTGTTCGGTACTCTGTGAGGGCTTGTCCCACCGACGCTCAGCCTCTCCGTGCCGATCTGATCGGGATGAGGCCTTTCCAGATGACTGTGTTTGATTGTTGGCGCCCAAACGAGCAGAGGAGGGCGCCGGAGGGATGTATTCGCTCGGCACATCCTCATAAATGGGGATGTGTACGGCTAAAAAAACGGAAGACTGTCATCTCAAGACGAAAGGTGGATATAATGGCACACAAGCTAAGAAGTGAAGAGGTACTCGAGAGGAAGAACGAAAGAGAGAGAAAACAAAACTACATCAAACTTCTGGCAGTGGTTTTATTGCATACCCGGTTTCCGATTTTTATTTTCAGCCACTACTTCAGGATAGTCTGCTTCGGGGTCATTGGGAGCCATGCGTAATTTAGCCTTGGCCTTTTTCGCCTGCCGTCGGCCAGCTCGAAGATAGGAGAAGATCTGCGTGAGTTTATTTATGACAATATCGTTAGTTGTCAGGGCTCCTGACTCCTGCTGATCAACGTAGGGGCAGTCCGCTTTGCTACGAATAACCGTAGCTGGTACATCGAATTCTGCCAGCTCATCTTCCAGATCAACTCGATACGCCATGCGACCAGGCTGGAAGTACTCATTTCGCTCCTTCTTCTTGAAAAGAATTTCGAGGAGGTTGGCTGCAAGACGAGTACGAACTTGCAAGGCCTCCTCCTTCCTATCCAGCGGCTTTTCTAGTTCTGAGTTTAGCATCTCATCGGCCTCCTGCTCCTTGCTTTGAATCTCCATGCGCACTTTCTGCAGCAGAACGTAATCAAGACCCTTCACAAGATGGGTGTGCTCCATGTCACCGCCCAGGTATTTAGATTCTTTGATGAGTTCACGGCGTCGTTCAGCATGGGAGGCACCAGCAGCAGTTGTAGGCGCGACCGCTCGGTAGTCAGCCGTCCTCATCAGCATATCTTCGTCCTGCTCCACCTCTTGATCGTCGTTGCCTGCGTCAACAGCCTCCCCGCGGCCAGGAAGTCGACCTTCTCGGCGTTCTTTGGCACGGTCGCGATACTGCGAACCCCCTCCCTCCCCGTCGGCACTACCAGCTACACCACCAGACTCATCACGGTTGGATGATTTGCGGTGCTTAACGCCGTGGTGCCGTTTGTGTACGGATTTGCCTTTTGATCGTACTGGCTGCGAATCAGGATCAATGGGTCGTCCACGGGCTTCGGAGCGACCTGAGAAAGAACGTACTGATTCTGAGGGATCCTTAAAACCGCCGGATGAAGTTTTCTGCTGTTGAACAGGTCGCGGGGTCATGAGGAGCTTTCGAAAGTCACTGTTTGACAGTGGCTGGCGACCGCGCTGTTCGTCTGACTGGTAAACGGCGTCATTGGGAGCCAATGGATTTGAAACGTCTGGTTGCTCCATGGTTACCTAAATAGAATTTAGACGCAAACTTTAAAGTCAACTATAAAAAAATATAGGAGTTCCAGCTACCAGAAAAGGTTTTCTGTACGACGGTGGAACCGCTAGCATTCTCAACTAGAACTGCCAGTTTTACCAATCATCCGAATGATGTGATAGCTCGTTTTTCTCGAATTGCGATGTGAGACCTGAATAATGGTCCAAATGGTCTATATTTTCAGCAAGAAATATTTGTGCACGGAAATACTGAGCGTGGCCAAGGATCTAATTCAAGTGCGACGCACGAAAAAGGCAGATAGCGTCTCAGATGTGCGAGAAATCATGGCAGACGAAACCATTTAACAATCTAGGATGGTCTGATGATAAGATAATTAGCTTGAGGCATATAGTAACCCGTAGAATAGATGCGAAATTACCAATAACTGCCAACGAAATCAGTCAAGGGTGGACTAACTTAAAGTAGTTGTCTGTCGTGAGAAAAAGCGTAAAAGCAACATTAGTTTTCAGATGATGATGGCAAAAACTCTATTGCCTGGGAGCAAAAGAGAGGATTGAGATGTCGCTCATGACCAGAGCTTGTGCCGCTCTCCGCTAAAGCCTATGAGAAAAGAGTTTAGGAGGGAGGATATGGACGGCTCTTTTCAGCTGTGTCATCATCGCTTGGATCTAGAAATTCTTACCCCTTTCCCTTAGTAATGATGCAGTAACATCCAAGTTTACACAAATACTGGTCTTCGCAACCCTTGTGATGTCAGCGCCAGTCCGTGAGACTTCCTACGTCAAATTTTGATAGTCGGCCTAGCTCCGCAAGTCGACTTCGCCACAATTTATCTGCTGTAGCTGTAGTCAGTTGGTGATACGCTTGCATGATTGGCACGATATATTTTTATGCCCTGAGTCACTGAGGTAAAAATTACCTGGAGGTATGATTTCACTTTGTGTTCAACTGACCACACTGACGTCATTGACAACAAAGTTCGGACAGGAAGACGATCTAAGCAGCGCAGCACGTGAACAAACTGTCTTGGCCGTCCAACAAGGTTAAATACAGGTGGCTGGGTGCATTGTTGACTGACTTTACAGAGACGCCGCTAGGAAGATCTCCTAGGTGATGGGAATCTGTGGACAAGGACCATGATTTATAACACACAGAAGGGTCATGGAGGCCGACGTCTCATTCACTTGCAGTTGAGTTTTCTTGGTTTATAAAACATCGATTCCAAAAATTTGGACGGAATTGGCCGGTGCCTGGGCCCGGTAGATAACAAGGTCGAGTAGATCGCCATACTGCCTCTTTGACAAAAGGAACTACTGAAACAGTAGGTATTCAGTAGCTCAAAAGTCTACTCACTTGCCGAGCAGACATCTCCAGACGCACAAGTGGATGCAACGCTTGTGGAGGCAATCTTCGAGGCCATTACTACTGACTTCGTATACAGGAGACGCGGCACAATGCTGACATATAAAAGAACTCTATTTGTACTTAATATAGCTGTTAGCATGCGTGAACTAGCCGGTGTTGATGGCGTAGCCTCGCGAGAGGAAAGAAAAGATGTACTTTGTAGGAACGGAGGTTTTCAGGCGCCGATGACTAAAAACCACCCATTTTCGCTTGTTTGCGACTCACCGTACAGGAAAACCGATTGGACGAATGTCCGGTACGTGCGGGACAGTGGCAATAAAGATATCGCATAAAGACCATAAACTCTAATGACTATTAAACCCCACCAGCAACATTGATCAGGGCGAAGATATCGTCTTTACTCTTTCCATTCGGTGGTATCCTCTTGTCGCAATAACTCAAAGCCCTGAGCAGATTCCATCTCATTGAATTGCCTTCTAATTCTGCGTTGGTTTAGAAAAGCTAACTGTAAGATAAATGCGGTTGTTGCATGGTACCTTTTTAGTTCTGATTTTTCAATCAAAATTGTTTACTCGAGAAATAAAGGTCCCGGGAGTTAATTCATATTCTACGCCGTACCTTAGCAGCCCACACAATGCTTCTGGTAAGCACGGTGTGGTGATCACCCTTCCGCAGCAACTTTCAGTTCAACCGACGCATCCGACAATGTCTACCGTGTGCCCCACAGCGTGGTGGCACAGGGACGGCGAGTTACGCATGGACCAGTTTTGAGTGATAGTACACTTGGTTTGCATCTACCGCACTCCTCCTTCCCTCATCCTCCAGAGTCTGGCGTAAAGATGGAGATGGGATCGGACGCAGGCGGCCGAAGCCGCCAAATCTGACTCAGATCCAAGAAGATTGGAGTGTCATAAAGGCTACGGGTGGCTGGTGCCTGATTCTGCACTTACGCGTGCCACCGACGCTCTTCCCCCCTACCCACCCACCCCCATGTTTTATAGGAGAGTAACGCCGCACCTTGACCTATCTCTGTGTTGGTCCAGCACATTTACTCGCTAATGGGCACTCCCGCAAAAAGCAAACCTTGCACTAATTGCATGGAAACTACTCAATGATGGGATGGCCTGTGTGTGTGCCTGAAGGGCCTTTTTACAAACACAATACCGTTTCCGTGTATGCACTAGCATCACTTTCCAAGCAGCGTTAAAAAAACTTTTTAATTGCATCTGACTGATTTAATTTCCTCGTAATTTCCTCGCGGTGGTCTGCTGATTTTTGCCAAAAACTGGAATGATCGCACTGATGCCGGTGAATTTTTTCCATTCTCACCTTCCTGGGGGTTTGGGTATGAGTTTCTATACGACAGTGAATCGATAATGCTAAACTTTGCAGATCAGGGTTCAATACTTCTTACCAACACTAGCTTCGAGCCTCGCCACAAACATCTGAGGTCTTGGTATTCAAACGACGGCCATACAGTAAAATCCAACCCCACCTCCAAGCTGGTGCGCGCCGGAAACTTGCTTTAGCTTGGCTAACGGGGCTCTGGTAGGGGAGCAAGACCGGGGACCTGGCGCCAATCCCCTTTTCTCCACGAAACACGGAATTGACTTTCTTGAATTTCTACACTTTCATGAATCACAACTATACGCAACATACAATCTCTGCTACGGCGTCCGCGGGAACCGACACGCCCCATCCTCTTGGCATCGCGGGACGGGTGTTAAATCTGCGAGCTGATGCCGGATTGCGAATTGCAGGCTGGAATGTTCAAACTTTGAGGGATGACGGCGCCCAACTGTTAACAGCCAAATCCCTTTCTGAATACCGTGTTGGTGTGGCGTGTCTCTCTGAGGTCCGCCTACCTGGCACTGGCCACAAACTGCTGCAAGTACCAAGAACTGACTCTGCGTACCATCTCTACCACAGTGGTGTGTCCGACAACTCTGGACTGTATGGTGTCGCTATAGCTTTGGCCGATGAATTTCACTCGAGTCTGCTAGAGTGGGAGGCTGTCTCACCGCGGATCGCTTGGGTCCGTTTGAAAAGTGCCCCAGTCAACGTTTCCATCATCTCGGTATATGCGCCTACTCTGGCTGCTGATGACAGCATAAAAGATGACTTCTACGGTGACCTCCAGCGAACAGTTGACCGCATCGCAAGAAGCGATCTACTCGTCATTGCCGGTGACTGGAACGCCCGACCAGGTGTGTGTGACGCTGGAACCCGTCATGTGCTAGGCAAATTTGCTGTCGGAGCGCAGTGTGCCAACGGTGAGCGCCTTGTCAACTTTGCATCGTCTAACCGCCTCGTTGTGTCAAGCACCCGTTTTGATCATCCGCGCCACCACCTTGTCACTTGGTACTCAAATGACGGGCATACCCAGGCCCAAATAGATCACATCCTTGTCCGAGCACGCTGGGCCAGCTCGGTCTTGGATTGTCGAGCCTACCGCGGTGCTGATACAGGAAACGCTCATGCATCGGACCATGTCCTACAGCGGGCAACCTTTCGCTTGCGTTTGAGAGCTATTCACAGACCCTCCCGACCACAGCGGATCGATGTTGCAAAGCTGAAGTCCTCTGCTGGCGACGCCTTCCACTTAGCACTCCAGAACCGTTTCGACGGCCTGTACCCTGACGCCCGAGCGGACCCAGAGCCCGCGTGGCAGTCCCTGAAGGCCGCGATGTCAGAGCTGGCATACACCCATCTGGACAAAACCCGACGGCGACATCGCGACTGGATCACTAGACCCAGGCTTGAGTTAGCTGAGGAGGCCGGCCGAGCCAGACTCACTGGCTCCCCCACTTACAGAGAGCTGCGGCGCCAAACGACAAGGGCCATCCGAGCCGATAGGAACGCCTACTGGAGCGACTTTGCCACGGAAACGGAGCGAGCAGCTACCAGAGGTGACACCCACAAGCTCTACCGACTCTTAAAGCAGGCCAGCAGAGGTTCGGGGAACACCACCGAGACTTTACTGGATCGCAACGGTGCTGTAATCACTAAGATCGATGACCGGTTAGAGAGATGGCGCGAGCATTTCTGTGACCACCTTAACCATGATCCCCCTGTGATGTCTGACCTGTCGCCCAATGCGGACGATCCCCACCATCTGTATGAGTGCAACACAGAGCCACCCAGTGTAGAGGAAGTTGTCTCCATTCTCTTGAGGCTACGCAACAACAAGGCACCTGGTGAGGATGACCTCCCGCCGGAGCTCTTTAAATGTGCACCCGAGGTTATTGGGCCCTGGCTACAACAAATATTTGCCAAGATATGGGACAGCGAAGTTGTGCCCTCTGACTGGAGAAAAGCAGTGATCCTCCCCTTGTTTAAAAAAGGCGACAGACGAGCGTGCAGAAATTACAGAGGCATTAGCCTTATTGATGTAAGGGCGAAAACATTCACGTCTCTTCTTCTCAAACGTTTCCAAACTGCGAGAGACCAGCGCACCCGCCCAAACCAGAGTGGATTTCGACCAGGTCGTGGCTGCACCAACCAGATCTTCAATCTCCGCCGTGTACTGGAACTGAGATGGGGTCACCAACAACCCACTGTTCTATGCTTCATCGACTTTGCTGCCGCATTTGACTCTGTTGATCGCAGTTCGCTGTGGAACATAATGAGGACGGACGGCCTACCACCTAAGCTTCTCAATCTCATGCAGGCATACTATCGTGGCACTTCCACACGGGTGAGGACGCAGAACGGTGACACAGAAGCCTTTAGCGTCAGGACGGGGGTCCGCCAAGGTTGTGCCCTTTCACCAACCCTGTTTAACTATGCGGTGGACTGGATCATGACCAAAGCACTGGATGACTTCCCGGGAGTGCAGTTTGATCGCTCGAAATGGGTGACTGACTTGGCGTATGCTGATGACGTCGTCCTCTTTGGCGACAACTGTAATGCAGTTCAGCAGGCGTTGGACAAGGTTAATGAGCGTGCCCGATCCATCGGATTACGCCTAAACGCGACTAAGACCCAAGTCATGCTCTCCTGTGTGCCCCCTACATCTGTCACTCCTATTGTTCTCGACGGCGCTCCTCTCGAAAAGGTCGACTCGTTTAGATACTTAGGCTCTTTGGTCACGGAAACGGGTCAAGGTGTCGACGAGGTTTTATCACGCGTCAACCGTGCCCGATCTGCCTTCTACCGACTGTGCGCTCCTCTATGGAATAGAAGGGAAATATCACTACGCACAAAGTCCCGTGTTTACCAAGCAGTGGTTCGATCTATCCTGCTCTATGGCGGAGAGACATGGCCTATGCGTGTTGAGGACATGAGGCGCCTTGAGGTGTTTGACAATGACTGCCTACGCCGCATCCTTCGTCACAGACGCGTCAACCGAATTCGCTGCTCCGATCTCCGCCGACGCTGTCACCTGGACGCTCTCCCTCCACTCCTGCTTCAGAGACGACTTCGGTGGTTCGGGCATGCGTCCCGGCGTGATGATGGTGAGCTGATTCGTGACCTGCTTGTGGCGACGCCTCCCCCCACCGGGCGCAAACGTCGCGGCGGGCAGCTGAAAACTTGGACAGTAACGGTCAAGCAGGATCTGTCGTCAGTTTCCGGCCCATGCGTCTACGGCCTACGCCAGTGGAACCGTGAATGGATGGTGCTCTCGTGTGAACAGGCGCAAGATCGACGCGCCTGGACAGCTGTGATTCATGATGCAGTCAACGTCAAAACTGATGCCGGCTCAACCCGCCCGAGGTGAATTCCGTTACAAGTACAAGTAAGTACATACAGTCAGTCAAATCGATTGCATTTTAGTCAATTCAAGGTTTCGTAGCCAGGTTCGCGATAGTACATCGATATGTGCCTCCTAAACTGGCAAGGCCCATCGGTTGGACAGTGTTATTTGTTACACGTCTGAAAGATTTCCTGTTAGTTGCACCCAAAATACCATGTGCAATACGCTTCGAGTTGGCGCAACTTTGAAAATACAACACCGCCGAGGCCCCGAGCACAAACTCCATTCTCGTTTTACGAGCCGACCGACGGAGGAGCCAGTGATGAATTATTCTCATTGGCCATTAGTGAGGCATCTGAGAAGATCTTTAGATTCACCCAGCAACGTCGCAGTGTCTGCTCAGATAGCTCGATCCAGGTACCCCAAGGATGGTTACTTCCGCAGCTGCGGAAACGGTCGGCAAAGTCGGCTAGGGATGACCAGAATAAATACTGGGCTGAAATCGCTACTTCCTTCTGAAACTTTGGTGACATCAAAAAAGTACCAAATTATTCGCAACAGTTACTGATTTGGTTATTAGTGTGCATGAAGTTTTTAGTGCTGAAAACTTGGCCAAGATTAATCGCTGAGGTGTGCACTTCAAGCGCCTTTTCAACTTCGAACCTCAAACCATGACAACCTAATTTTTTTCTCTGCAGTGGGATCTTTTCCTTTTTTCGGCTTTTGCATTGTCGCGCGAGCCCCTTCAGAGGGGAAAGTCACCGATGCTATACGGAGGCAGTACAACAATATGGCACCCGTAAAAGACGATATCCCACCTGAAATCTGCATTATTTTGAAATTGCGGCGCCCTGGCTCCACGAGATGAGGTGAGGTGAGGTCACTCGTGCTGACCATAAATCGGGTATCGTGAAGAATGAGCGATACTGGAAGAGCATACTTCGAGTGAAGGGCACTAAGTTTTTTTCAAATGACACAGTCTGCACTCAATGCAAAAACATTATGAAATTAGCTCGAGCCTTCCAATAAGAAAGACTGCAGGGTTTCAACACTTTTGTTCGTAGTCTGCCTCACGAGCCCCGCATTCTTGTCCTCGATCTGGCATCGTTGTCTACCCGGAGGCTTTAAACTGGAGGTTAATTCAGAACTTGAACCTTCGATACTCGGTCTTCGCCACTAGAGGAGATAGTAGGTCAGAATTTTCAGATCCGCTACCACAGTCACATGTCAACATATATAAACCGTGACAGCGTCAAGGCCGGCTAGATTATGCATTATTAAAGCTATACCAAAGGAAATAATAATCAGTTGTAACTAATGATAAACACGAAGGCGAATGATTATTGATGATAATAAAGATAATGGAGGCCGCCTGGGTCACGCATGATTACAACTGTACCAAATAAAACACAAAACTAGTTGTAACCAATGATAGCCATGAAAAAGTGAATGTTTATCAATGGTACCCAAACGATCAACAAGCGCACAGTCCTTGGTGTCTATCACTACGCCAAGATAGGTTACTCCAGTGCAACTCCGAAAATGCTCATGCACGTGTAATTAAGGACTAATATAAAGCCATATCTACTCGAACGCTTCCCTTCAGGAGAAAAATGCAAATGACTGCCATCAAGTGACACCAACACTCTTACTCGAAGTTTTTTGTAAGAAAATCTCCACAAAAAAAACTGCCAACACATTGGTTCGTCTATTGGTTGGTTGTGGAGGATGTCATAGTAATTTATTGCTCTGACGTATGTGAAACAGTCCACCTCCTCTAGCTGACGGCCACAAGTTTTGATAGGTACTTCCTCTTGACTTGATATGCAGTTTAGTAGCATGTTGGTCTTTTCAAGCTTAAGGCTACACTATATTCTGTAGATCACAATAGCTTGACATTAGCAGAGCAATATTGACAGCGTAGTCGAAGTCGGCCAGCCAGCATCCTGGGATAAATCCGGCATCGCCCAGCCCAGTCGGAGCCCTTCTGATAATCTCGATAATTGCGGAATCAAATAGAGAGCAACATTGTAAAATGCCAGAATGATACCAAAAGATCGAAAAAGTTCGTTGTGGACCAAATTAGTATAATGGTGGACTATGATGGCTATGATTTTGCCGACATACCGTCAGTTTCGTTATTTACCACAGGGACTTACGGTGAACGGAATCGAATAGAGCAGAAGATCGTGGGTTGTTAATAAACATGGCGGAGTGCAAGGATGCGAAGTAATGTGAACGTGTGGTCGGTAGGTCCACGCTCAGCTAGGATTCCAGCATTGCTGGGTTTATTTTCGGAGTAACACAAGCCGTAATTACAATGGTAAATCCTTTTTAGTAGAAGTAGTATTGAGGCCTACGGCGACACAGTTCACGCACTTTGTGCCATCTCCATTATCAAAGACGGATACACAAAAAGCGGAACGAGCTCATCAAATCAGGACTGCCCAAAAACCCTGTAAATACAGGACACTATACTGTTGGCACAAGACTTCTAGACTTTAATATGCATGTATTTTTTTTCTTTTGATGCTTTGTTCTGTAATTTTAGGAATAAAACACCGCCATAAAGGAAAGAGTAAAGTGATGGATTGGTTATTGGAGCTGCGATGGTGTTTAGTGTCCGCGATAGTACTACAACTAGGCAGAGTTGTCAGCAGTAAAGCCTTCATTTACGTTCAGTGCACAGGACCTACCACTAGTTTCGGGAATAATTGACATCGTTTGCGTGCCACCGACGCCTGAGGCCTCCTCTATGGAAGTCACTAATTTAGTCAAATAGAATTATAGTTAACCGTGGATGACTTGACCGTAGTTTTCTGAATTCCCGCAATCTAAAAGATGTCTGGAAAGGTCACTGTAGTTGTTGTGCTGATACGGTCATTGCAGTGCCGCTAATGAACGGGAGAATTCTCCCAGTTGCCTGGCCACAGGAAGGTTTTGATGGTGACCAGCCGCTACTGCCTCATTCCTTGACTCGGGATGTAAAAAGATACGAGATTTTGCCTTTTAGGACCCCGGCCGTTCAAGATGTTCATAATTTTAAAATACGCAGTTTAAAATGCAAATCAATATGTGCATGACAAATAGCTTTTGGGCATATTCTGTCTAGAAAGCACTGACAAGGGGCAGCTTACAGCCAAGCTAGCCAGAAGCTAACAAAATAATATCAGCCGGTGCTGACAATACACGATTACTGTACTACAGTATGGATTCCATGGAAATGACTAATGGGTATGTAACTATCCCCACGCTGCATGCAAAATGTCCGCATTATGCGACATGGTCCATGTAACTACGCCAACCTGAAGATTACTGGAGCGGCCTTCTTAGTCAATCAAAGTGATCGCAACTATTCAGCGTTGCAGTTGCTCTGTAATTGGTAGATTTTGCTACTGGACTAAGACGAGTTGCTAGAAAGTTGATGCGGACATACCACCCTAACAACAAGGCTGGAAAGTTTTCGTGTCAATGTAGCAGCGATGCGCAGTGGATTAATATCCTATTATTTTAATGAGTGAGTCGGTGTTTCTGTTTGACTAGATGGGTCGTGTCGATACCCGTGCGGGTGCCTCTGAACTGGCACTGAAGGCCAACACGTGTTGGCTTTCAAGTGGACGGCCAGTCAGTCTGTCTACCTTCAGAAGCATTTTTGAATTTCACAAGCTGCGGGGTTTCCCAGCCTGTTTGGCTTGGGATCGCTGTAGGTTCGATCGCGGGAGACCCTTGAAACGCTTCCAGGACCTAAACGCTTAATGTGAGCATGCACGCCCAGGTGTAACGAGTCAACCCGGACCATGGGTGTTTGAACGTATCAAGGTCACTTTTTGGCGCGGATCCGGATGAGGATGGTGTGAACGTCTGTTGGTGATGATGCCGGTTTTCCTTCTCTTTCCCTCTGCTGGCACCATTTTCCCCCGTTCCGTGTCGCCGCTACACGCTCTTTCCGCCGTCCTGTGTCACCGTTACACACTCTCCTGCCGTCAGCACCACCATGGCCCTCACCCGCAGTTGCCCACTGCGCTGCACTCCCGCCGGTATCTAACTAATATTCTGTGATCACCCCTCACTCCAAGCGGATCATTTGTACAGTCCCCTGGTAATCCCCGTATCGTATCCTTTCCACTCTTTTTATTGTTTACCATTAGTTTTATACCAACAGACCTCATTTCTTACTATCGCGTAGTTCTTCTATCTCTTTCTACGAATGCATGTTGTGGTGATTGAAAACCCCGTTCGGCGTTACTTCTGGAGAATCATATGCGTGAATTACTCCTTTAGGCGTGTGCCAACCTCGACATCCCTGGCCCGCTACATAGGTTTCGCGCGGATGATAGTCTGGCAGCATATGTAGACCGCCTCTGTGTAGACTATAACGTCCGTAACCACATCGACCAGAAACGATAGATAAATTAAGAAGCAAACCGAAGTAAACTAATTGTTGGGAATGATTGCAGCTAAAATGTAAAAACGAGTAGCCATACCTAATGCAGCCGACGACCTAACCACAAACAGTAAACCTAAACACCAAAATTACCCATATTTTGCCTTGTTCAAACAAGGAATTCGAGGGTAATCCGTTTATGCCACTTGTTCGATTCCCTGAAAGGCATTGGGACAGTGCTTAATATACAGCTCATCGAAACAGCACTTGAACGTTAACAGATAGGTTGAAGATGAGGTGTAAAGCGAGATGCTAACGAAACTGTTGAACTCAGGGAGAAACGAGCCCTACCGTAGTACACAGTCCGAAAGCCAGCTTGGTATAGTCATTTTCATGCTCTTACTCTTTCTCATGTAATTAACCCCATTTTGCTTGTGTAAAAACTGCTTTTCAAACAACTGTTACTACTGATTGTCTTATTTTTTCGCCCTATCTCTGCGGACAGCCAACCTTCAAAGCAATAATACTTATAAGACTGGGATATTTGGATTTAGTTAATCATTCAGATTTCGATTAATTATTGACTTGTGTTTAAAAAACTAGTATTGCTTCCACTTTACCGTATTTCTGGTGAAATTTCGTGCTGATCTTAATCTCACTTAAATAAATCGATTTATCTAAAAGAAGATATGACTATTAGTCTTTCGTTTTCTTATATAAATTATCCGTAAGTAACAGTACTTACGCTTGAAAAATCTGCTTCCATTCCTTTCGGTGGTTTGGTCTCTGCTCGCTTACCTAGCATTCTGTTGACCATCTGTCTTGCTTTCCGCAACTTA
>JAYGXS010000002.1:67796542-67812434 GCA_036362985.1 Ligula intestinalis | reverse complement strand
TCTCTGCTTGCTTACCTAGCATTCTGTTGACCATCTGTCTTGCTTTCCGCAACTTATATAAGCTTAAACAATTGGTTTATTCTGAATTCCCGACTGTTTTCGTGATTAATCTACTTGTTGCTTCGAAAAGTATGAAAGCCACACTTTCATTCAGTAGTAAGTTTCAGAATTCCAGACCCAAGCGGTGTCTGCGAAAGGCAAACATCATTACTGATATCAGTCTTCAGCCTGACATCAGTATTCAGCATGATCTGATTGCCGAGAAAATATTTGTCTGCAATCAAAAATTGCAACGAGTTTATGTTGAAATTTGGGTCAGTTTTCTTAATCCTTGGGACTCTATTTGATGGGAATATCTCTGCAGTTTTCTCTCCGGAATGCAAACGATTAGATACTCTCGTAAATTTGGTCGCAAGTGAGTCACAGTATAGACAAAAAAGGACGTACGATTTTATGCTGAAAAACGCTCCGGAATCAATTCGGCATATGGACGTTGCAATGCATTTCCTCTACTCCTGCGGATTTAACTATAAAATAGCAGAGGCTATTAGACTGTCATCTCGCAGTAAAAACTCACTTATTTTAGTCAAGCTATTTTCGCCCATTGAAATAGACGCCATTTTTACACACCAAGATCTTGTTTCCAAATATGCGAAAAATGCTAAGTATTTTCCTCTGTCATGATCTCATCCCAATGGAGTGAAGAAAAGCGTCAAGTTCTTCTAATAAAATTGTGAATTCACCGCAACCGGCTCAAGTTCCCGGTCGTAGCCCTAGGAAGCCTAGTGAGCCATGTAATCTAATTCCTGGCAAATCAAGATTACTGCTCCCCAGTACAGCAACTGTCTCATCCTCCTCAAGTCACCAGACATCCCCGTCTTCTTCCAACGTATATGCTTCCCCAGTTGCCAAAGCTGGTAATTCTGGTAGCCCTCCTAGAAATTCCGAAATACCCTCTACGTCATGTAGACCAACAGCTTCGATACTCGATCAGCGTCCTCTCAAACTTTCTATTTAATCACCCAATTCAGGTCGTCGAAAGGGTGGGATCCGGAACTCAACCGCGAGCATGCAGCCTTCTCAAACACAAATTAAGCCTTTACAACAGGAAGATAACAAGATAAAGATTACCCTACTTATCACAATTATAATACTGGGCCAGGCTTTCCACCGCTTAATCCTTATAGTTACCTTAACTCGCCCACCAGCCTCTATTTCCCGTCTTGGTTTCCCAAATTTCCCGGTAACTCTCAGCAAGCTCACGATGGCACTAATCCCTATGGTCCATCGATCTCACAGAGCTATCTACCTGCAGCTTTTAGCTATCTCTCTCAGCTTTCTAATGTTAATTGTCCTGCTCCAGTCGATGGCTATTCTCCAAACTTCCAACAAAATTACCCACCTCCAAATTTTTATTACTAAATAAAAATAACCCTAGTTCGATTACTCAAGCTACACTAGATATCATATTGCAAGATCTGTTTGAAATAAGGTGGCTCAACTTAGACCTATTGCGTTTGAGCTGAAGCCAGATGTTATATGCATTACAGAGTCGTGGACCCATGCACTAATTTCTGATGCTTTACTCATTAAAGACGAGTATGATTTCTACCGTCAAGACCGCCCTAGTAAGCGCGGTGATGGTTGTCTTCTCTATATTAAAGCTATTTTTAAGCATTTTCCGTTCGACCTAGATGCTGAGTCATTCTCGGGCAATTACTGCTTTGCATTCATTATCCTGTCTCCCCGTCAAAAGGCGATTATTGGATGCATTTATAGTCCCCCTAACTCATCTTTGGAAGATGATGAAAAGCTTTGCGAAATATTTAGGCTGATTTCGGCGTACGCCTTTGATGCTAAAGTTATCGCTGGGGATTTCAACTTTCCCGAAATTGATTGGTCATTGAACTGCTGTCCATCCAGATTTCAGCCCTTCCTAGATACCATCAATTTTTCAAACTGGTCTCAGGTGGTCTGTTCCCCAACAAGGGATCAGAATATTTAAGATTTTATTTTAACGAATGACATTTCCCCCCTTTCAGTTGACTACAATCAGAACCTCTTCCCAAGTGACCATACTTTAATCCATTGTTGTCTTCCGCTTCATTCTACGAAAAAGGCTAGCACCATTCGTACCTATCGTGCGTTTGACCTAGCTGATATTAATTTAATTAACAACATTATGAACCACTAGACTGGCAGGATCTTTTCTCCAAGAACAGTGTAACAATTTTCTGTGACTGAATGACGGCAATTTCAAATAGCATTTTGGAATTTGTGCCGATCAAGAATGTTAAGCCTTTTACTTCGGACCCCACCGTTACTCATTTTCTTTTTTCTAGACTAAAGAAATTGCAAAGACAGTTGAAAGACCAGTCTACTAGTTCATTATCTGTGCACCTTAGAATCGCAGAGCTGTTCGAATTAGCGTCTAAGATTCGTCTTGCACGTGACAAACAGAGGGAATCTTGCGCACTCAGCGAGTTAAACTCTGCCAAATCTATTGCCCAACTGTTGTGTCGTCGGTCCTCCGCTAAACGAGGTCACGAACTCCCCCTTTTACTGAATGAAAATAAAAACTTTGTGCGAGATGAGTCTGAGAAGGCCGAACTGTTCAATGCATTCTTTGCAAAGCACCTTACGACGGAATCTGAACCAGTCCCGTCGTTTCAGCCATGCTCAGTCAATACTATCAGTACCATAGATTTCTCCATAGAAGTAATTCGCAAGCACATTATCCGTCTAAAAAACTCGCACTCCTCGGGAACTGACGGCCTAATAAAATTCACTTACCAAAAGAGTATTCAGCTTCCCCCGATTGCTATGTTATCTATTCTCAGCTTATCTTCGAAACGGTTTCTTTCCTGACTCATGGAAGAAATCTATTATTCTTCCAGTCTTCAAGTCAGGATTTCGTTCGGACGTAAATAACTACCAAGGTGTTCATAAAACCCCGGCACTAGCCAAACTTCTGGAAAAGATCATTTTTTATCAAATTTTCGATTTTTGTGTAGAAAATAAACTATTAAATGCCTCACAGCATGGATTTCTACCTGGAAGATAATGCGAAACCTGCCACTTGGTATTCCTTATCCTGGTAACTTCACTTCGTAATGAACAGCAATCAGTCATGGTGATATACTTTGACCTTAGTTAAGCTTTTGACAAGGTGCCGCATAGGCACCTTTTAGTGAAACCGGAAGCCCTAGGCATCAGGCCTCCCCTCCTCGATTGCATTGCCTCCTACCTGTCTAACCGCAGTCAAAAGGTCTTAGTAGGCAATAGCTACTAGATGCCTCAGCCGATCACGAGTGGAGTTTTACAAGGCACGGTTTAAGGTCCCCTCCTTTTCATTCTTTACATTGATGAAATTTCAACCATGCTAAATAATTCGGAAAATTTAATTGATGCTGATAACCTTAAGTGTATTTACTCATTTTCTAAGGACACGGCCAGTAGTTGTGTTCATAAAGTTAACGCAGACTTGCGTACCCTCTCAAGTTGGAGCGCTACATGGCAGATGGAGTTTTCTCAATCCAAATGTAGCTTCATGTGTTTTGGTCCCGCAAGGCTTCCTGGACCTATTATCTTCCAAAATAGTCCACTGTAAGAAAGATCTACGATAAAGGATTTGGGTCTTACTTACACGAATTAGCTTGCATTATCACCTCATGCAGATCGAATTGCTGCCAAGGCCGCACAGATATGTGAGTTTCTATCGCATAATTTTTTCCTTCCAGAAATGAAGTTAAAACGATACCGTATGTTTGTTCTCCCTATACTAGAATACTGCTGTCCACTTTTTGGTCTCATGACCCAGCATGACCGTAGTAAGATTGAAAAGGTTCAGCGAGTTTTCACTCGTAAAATATTTTCTGTTTCTGGGTCTGGTATGTGTTATGCAGATAGATGTCAATTAGCAAACATTAAATTTCTTTGGGTAAGAAGACTCGAAGCTGGTATATGCTTTCTGTTTTGCGTTGACAATAGTAATAATCTCCCACAAATTAACGCTCGCCTTCCGGTAGACCAACCTTACGCCACTCGTAACTCTTCCATGATATGCGAGAAAATTCGAGGTCCAGATAAAATATTCCTTACATCATCCCCGGATGAGGAAGAAGAGGAGACGATTTCTGAGACCAAAGTATATTCAGGCTGACGTTTCAAACGCTGTCGAATGCCTTCTTGAAGTCCGTATAGATGACGTCAACCTTACCATCTTCATCTAGTGAGCGAGTCCACTGCTAAGTGGAGAGTAGAAGGCTGGAAAGGCAAGAATGGTTCTTTCTGAAGTCGTGTTGGAGCCCTGACAGTAGGTTGTTCTCCTCCAAGAACTCCATTGTCGTCTTCTTAATTATCGTTTCCATCCCCTTACAGCAAATTCAAGTTAGGCTGACGGGCCGGTAATTGTTGACCTTCGTTCGGGCTCCGCCCTTGTATATCGGGTAGATATTTGCCATTTTCCATTCAGATGGCAGTTTTCCTAGTTCAAATGAAGAACGAAAGATATGTGCTAGGGGCTCTGAGAGTTCGCTTGCCAATTCTTTCAAGAACTTGGCTGGTATATTGTCTGGACCGGATAACTTTGCTTCTCTGATTGAGAATTTTCTATCTGATGGTTCCAAACGGTGTGTGTGGGACGACAACAATCAAGGATGACAGCGGAGTCCCTCAAGATTCAGTAATCAGACACACCTTATTTCTATTGTTCGTTAATGATTGTGTACAGGAATTGGACTGCGAGTAAGCAATGTTCGCAGATGACGCAAAAATATGGAAGGTCATCAAGTGTGCTGCCGATGAAGATAACTTCCAGGAAAATCTTTGTCGATTAAACGATTGGGCGCATAGATGGCTGCTTCCCTTCAATTCGAACAAATGCACTCTGATGCGCCTGGGAAATCGAAATCCGGTCCCTGATGCGCGACTTTACCATCTGAACGGAATCCCACTGCTAGAAACAGAATTACAGAAGGATCTTGGCATCTAGATGGCAGACAATCTCAAACCTTCTGCACAATGTTGTAAGGCGGCTAAAACTGCAACTTCAATGTTTTACGCCATCAAGCGGGCATTCACGGTTTTTGATGCAGAATTTTTCTCGAAAACCTTCGGTACCTTCATAAGGCCACATCTTGAATGCGCGATTCAAGCCTGGAGACCGTGGATGCGGCAGGATTATAATAACGTACTTGAGAGGGTGCAGCGGTGGACAACAAAATTAGTAATAGGCCTAGGTTCACTACCATATGAGATCCGCCTAAAAAACCTTAATGTCTATCCTTTAAGTTTTAGGCAGTTACGCAGAGAATGATACAAACCTTCTGTATTGTGCGTAGCTTGGACTGCGCTCTCAAGTGTGACGACTTCTTCCAACTCGCCACTACAACTAATCTCCGGGGACATCCCTTCAAAATGTGTGTCGCAAGGGCAATTGGATTTAAGGAAGAATTTTTTCTCTAATTAGGTCGTGGAAGCGTGGAATTACCTTCCCGAGGCGATTGTTATGTTCCAATCTGTGGAGACATTCAAACACCGACTTGATATACACATGCTATAACACAACGTGAACTATGTGACAAATTAACCTTGAAACACCACTGCAACATGTGACGGTCTATATTTTCCTGACTGGAAAACTTGTTAAAATTGTTTATAATTCTTGAGATTTTGATGTGGCAAATAGGGAGTTGCAATGCACAAGCCTTTTTTCCCTCAAATATACTGACTGACTGACTTTGAAATAAAGATAAGTTTCGTTAATTTAATGTTTGTTGATCATTTCCATTACAAGTACATATTCATTTACGCTCAATAAACCAAGACGTCAATGTTTGATGACAAAATACGTTAGACAGTTGGGCGAGGGGAATAAATTGCATCGCAGCTTTGGCATGGTATGCTGTAGACCACTGCTGATTGTTCTGTCTATGATAGCGGGTCTTTGGACCCAATAATCGGCTGTCTAGTGGTTGATGCTATGCAAGGTGTTTTGGTGAAACGGGCAAACGCCTTAGCACAAGGTTGCATGAGCATGAGCTCTCAATCAACCCCAAGGATAAGCTGTCTATGTTCTATGGCCGCGTACAGTGGAATAATTACCTGTTCGCCCTTGAGAAAGCAAGGGTAGTAGGCCGAGCCAATGGCAAGATAGCCAGATTGCTGCTGGAAAGTTGCTCATCGACTAGCATACTTAACAGAGTCATAGACCTTCATCCCGCCTACCAAGCGTTCCACACAAGGCTAACATCGGCTCAGAACGGAGCAGCAGGTCAGGCGGAGAGAGATAAGCAGGGCCGACAGCCGGCAGCTACGAGAAAAGAGGGTGAAAACACTCACGGGACACCAAAACGACTTGGTACAGCTCATGAAGACGTCCATGGGAGCACGAGCAATACAAACAGCCACGGAAATCGATCGGTGCAATCGATTAACACACGGGCATTAAGCAAAGCTACTGGTCGGACACATCCATCTGACGCAAACAGGAGTACAAACACCACGCTCTGACGATGGAAGCGAGCATGCTTTTGAAATGTCAGCCAAAATACACCTCGGTCCCAGAAATCGTCTCTTATTCTTCCTCTTCCGGGGATGATGAAAGGAATATTTTATCTGGACCTCGATTTTTTGGCATTTTAATTCATTGTTATTTCAGACTCGACGCTTGCTATATAAATTCTTTATTTGTACCGACAAGACCGCAATGTAAGACGTGGCGGTGAATACCTTCGTTGTGTTAAGTCATTTTTTCCTTTAAATTTCTATCTTTATGAAACTAAATTAAGCCTTTATTCTACAGTAAATGACATATCTGATGAAAGGTTGCGGATCGGAGGATTTAACGCACATTTGAGGTTGTTTATTCAGTTCATTGGGTTGAGTTGAGCCGCAAAATGTTGTTCACTAGAATTTAATTCCTTCAGATCAGAATACTGGGAGAAAATAGAGGCGAAAATGGGCGAAATCCAGCGTTTGAGGATATCCGAGGAATTTCCTACGCTATTAAACGTTACTGAAAAGAACTTATTGTGTGTGCATGTTGCAATATAAAATAACATTCATGTTCGCCGATGAAGTTAAGCTCTGGCAGGTCATTAAGCGCCCAAGCGACTAAGATGCTCTGCAAAATAATCTTTGCAAACTGCAGACGTGCTCCGAGAGATGGCTGCTGGATTTCAATGTGCAAAAGTGTGCCATCCTCCACCTGCGTCCAACATACTGCCCTATCCCCCAGAGCAGCAGGACATATCACCTGAACAACAAGCAAATTCCCGTAGCATCTACGCAAAAAGACCTCGGCATTTGGATGCAGAGTAATCTGAAGCCCTCATTACCAGTCTGTAAAAGCTGCAAATAAAGCCACGGGAGTGCTGCAAGCTATCAAAAGGGCGTTTCTAGCCTTCGATGAAGATCTCTTTGGCGGAGTGTACGGCACATTTGTTCAACCAAACCTAGAGTATGACATACAAGCGTGGCGGCCATGGCTTGCAAATTACACAGCATGTCTGGAGAAAGTGCAGCGTTGGCAACAAAGCTAGTAAGAGGTCTAAAGAACCACACTTACATAGATAGACTGACATACCTTAATTTATTCCCTCTGCATTACAGGCAACAGAGAGGGGATCTTATCCTAGTTTACAAGATAATAAACGGTCTTGAGAAAGGATAACGCTTTGAAGACATGTTTCAGTGGCACCTCTTGCCTCATCTCCATGGGCACACAATGAAGCTGCGCACGAAAATGTCCAAGCTAAACCTCCGCTCTGAATTCTTCACGCAACCTGTCATACAACAGTGGAACAACCTTCCACAGTTAGTCGTGGAGGCCACTTCCCTTCATATTTACAAACCACGCTTGGATAATTACATGCGTCCCCTCTCCTCTCTCTAAGTCTGACCTCGAAAAACCAGACATATATTTTAAAAAACAATGCTACTCACTGTTGGCCAATACTACGTTAGAAGTGGTAAATTTTTATCGGTGCTTGTACACGTGCTAAATAAGGTTTTCAAAGGCATTGCCTATCATCCTCACCAAATAAACTGAAAAGAGCAGACACTTTTTAATTATATTTGTTCACAAAACGGAAAATTTTGTTTTGCGTTCATGAAATTGAGGTTAGTGGAATAAGAATATAGCGCATTAATTTTGCGAAAAGTAGAGCGAACTTAATTTTTTAAAAATTATATTTTGCAAAGCTGCCAGGATTTGTGCCATAAAATTGAGTAATAAACTTTTAAGGCTGTTCTTTGCTTTACTCCATATTCAATTTATATTTCATATTTGGGGGGTTACAGGCAAGGAATGCGTTTGAGAACTTATACGTATACGAAAACCAAAGTAATTGGGCAGTGGATATGAAGTTGGAGACAGTTAACATACCAAACATTTGACAGTTGTCACGGGAAATTGCGAAACAGTTTTTTCAAAAGTCGCCGTTGATATTATTGCCACTCTGCTTTGCATTTGTTATTGTAGAACTGAGTCTAGAAGTAAACATATATGCTGAAAACTGTTCCGTTTTAGATAAAATATTTAGCTCTTTCATTTATAACAGAGAGATATCCCAAATTGTTAGGGAAATTAATCCACTGGCCAAAATTTTCCATTCTGATGTTGACGTAATCATCAAAAAATTAAAGCCCGCAGACATCGGACGCCAAAATATATAAGAAAAGCCATTTTAAAGCGTTAAATTTTTGTGAAATTTTCCGAGTCAATTTTAAGCATATTTATTCGCGACTTTTGTAGTGAACTTTCAAGTTTCTCGGCAATGAGTTCACATGATTGGATAGTTCTGTTCATATGACGCAGGTGGGGCAGGCAAATGGGTCGGGCAGTGCTAAGTGCGCTGAGGGACGGCAGGTTTGACAGAAAATTGATAACTCAGGTAGTCGCGTCGGGAAGCGTTTGGGTGACTGTGTGCGTGCGCGTATGTGCGCACGCGCGTACTCTAACTAAGGGACGTCATTACGTCGAGCTGCGTCGCTCCGTAGACTGCACTCGTACGCCGTGTGGAACTCATGACAGCGGCACACCTCTCAGCATTATGAGGGAGACAATAGACTCACTATTAACTACATACTTATAATAAACAGTAGTTTATGTAATTGCCAAGGCATTAACTGCTGGCAGGCATAGAAAAAAAATATATCGTATTCTTCAAAGTGCATCATTGTTCAGATTTTTGCACCCATCTGCCGTCTAACGTTACTACTTAAGTAGTGTAAGTGTGCTTCATTGATTTTATTTAAATTACGTAGTTTGATAGGTCTATGAAAGTAATTATTTAATGAAGACTCAACAATGTTTGCCGCCATCTTTAGTGTAGTTTGTAGTTTTAATTAGGCCGTTTCAGCTTTGAAAATAAATTATTTTGAAAAAATTAAATTACATGGTTTATTTACATTTAGGAAGCTATGTTATCGATAAGTTTTAACTGTTTATATGCTCTGCTTCAATTTTAGGCACCGGCCACAGGTGCGGGACCATGAAGGTAACAGCTGTTCATACCATTCATAGACTTGTAACTGATTGATTATGTTTACATTTTCATTTTACTTATAATAAACATTCCACATATACTATACTGTGTCCCCTGCCTTTTTACAAAATAATCCGTGCGGGGTTGTTTTACGTCGCGATCACGGTGTGTGGGTAGGTTGTAGGGTAGGGAGCGGTGGTAGGATGGGAGTGGTGGTGTGGTCGGAAGTCAGCGGTGTTTCTATCGCAAAAAAAAGACATTTTGAAGGGGGTTAATGAAAGCGAAAAGGAGGCGTCCCGCTGCGCATTTTTTTTCTGCATACGGGGCTATACGGTTTGAAAGCCCCGCCTGCAGCTGCACCTCAGACCGGGCCACAGCCCCAGCTAGACCCGCCTGGCCCCGGAAATTAGATGGGAGCATGTGGGGCTGGTGCTAACAGCCCTGGCTGCCGGGGCCAGATGGGGCTAGCAGGGGCTCTGGCCCGGTCTGAGGTGGGGCTGCAGGCGGGGCTTTCAACCCGTATAGGCCCGTATGCGGAAATAAATGCGCAGCGGGACGCCTCCTTTTTGCTTTCATTAACCCCCCTTACAAATGTCTTTTTTGCTATAGAAACCCTACTGACACCCCATCCCACCAGCAACCACACTACCACACCCCGTGATCGCGACGCAAAACAATACCGCACGTATTATTTAGTCAGAAGGCAGGGGACATAGTGTTGTATATTTGGAATGTTAATTATAAGTAAATTGAATATGTAGAGTACGTGTAGTTGTTACGTCGATGGTCCCGCGCTTGTGGCCGGTGCCTAAAATTGAAGAGGAGCAAATAAACATTTAGGAATTATGGATAACACAGCTTCCTAAATGTAAGAAACTACTTCGTACTTCAATAGATGCCAGCTAACGAAACTAAAAATTATTTTGGTTAGGAGGCTGAAAGCAGGCTTTTTTCCTTTTCCGCAGTAATAAAAGCTCAAATGTCCCAAACATTGTTATCCTTATCCCCGTGTGTTGTCCTTACAACCTATGAACTTCTGCACTTATTATACCTTTCCTTGCTTTTTGTACAAAAAAACGATCTCTGTTCTTTGCTTCCAAGCATAGCTTCCTTTAGAATAACGTGCCAATTGAAATTAAATCTTTTTCATAGTCTATCTGCACTCAATCGCGTACTGCGCATTAACATTAACACTGATACTATTGACCTTTTATTTTCCTTATCATTTCCATCCAGCTTTCTCCATGACTTCGGAAAGAACCATGGAGAATGTTGAAGACCATCTTAAAATTACTTTCCCCTGCCTCGTGTCCTCCAGGAGCCACGATGTCTTCTTATACCACCATTCATTTAATAGACGAAAATCAGTCAGTCTTTTGAATGACTGGTGGTATAAGAAGACTTCATGGCTCCTTGGGGACACGAGGCACCAACCCCACCTTACCAGCACTCCCTAACCTACAACCACCCCCACACCACGTGATCGTGACGTAAAACAACCCCGCACGATTATTTTGTGTAAAGGCAAGGGGACACAGTATAGTATATGTGGAATGTTTGTTATAAGTAAAATTAAAATGTAAACATAATCAATTGGTTACAAGTCTATGTATGGTATTTACAGCTGTTACGTTGACGGTCCCGCGCCTGTGGCCGGTGCCTAAAATTGAAGCAGAGCATATAAATAGTAAGAACTTATCGATAACATAGCTTGTGACCTTGGCGCGCAACTCGATTTTTCGCAGCTAAGTGAATTTTCAAATTTTAATACGATTTTATCGTATCTTGTCGACTTTATTGGCATAATTGTTGTTCATAATTCAAATTTCTAACCCCTTAGCCACTCCACAAACCGGTGGTCGTTTTCTTTGACTATAGGTGAAAATATACAGTTTTCTACTGTTTCATCCGATATCTATATCGGAGGCTGCCTCCTAGGAATTCTCTAAGATTCAGCTGAAAAACACGTAATTAAGTGCGTGAGCATTAAATCAGATTTTATATTTTGAAATAATATTCTTTTTCCAACAATAAATAGTGTACACTGGTCGAAATATCACCCTACATAGCCTCATAATTTCAGCCGACATAGCCTCATCTGAATATTTATTTTAGATTGCAAATTTTAAAAAGATTTCGCAATTTCCACCAAGATTCAGTTCACACTTTTTGCAATATCAATCGAGTGAGTTTTCATCCAGCGTAGACTCGTCAATTTTATTTTCTGGATAAGGGAAACTTTCTTGCATTACCTTGATTAAAAATATATCTAACTGCATATCCTTCTGATATTTTAAACTTCAATATGAAATCATAGTCAGTTTTTAGACGAAAATCCCCCCTTAACGACCCTCTTGGTGTTAAATTTTTCCAAGATCAACCTGTCTTAATATAAAAAAAAACTGAATCTTGATGCTTTGGACACTTTTAATAATTTCATGTCTCAATATGGATGTTTGCTTACGGTTCTTAGTACCATCTTTGATGAAAATGTCTCTTCGCTCACTTCTCAGCAATGTGAGAAATTAGAGCCCTTCATCAATTTTGTGTCTACTGAGACCTGTGACCGGCAAAAAAGAAGTTATAATTTTCTTTTAAAGAATGTCCCAACAAATAAAATTCCGCTAGACGTCGCCTGTCAATTCCTTTACTCGTGTGGCTTTAACTTTAAGTTCGCAGAAGCTAAAAGATTGTCCTCTCGAGGCAAAAATCCGCCGATTTTGGTAAAACTTTTTTCGGCGATAGAAGTTGACAACCTCTTCTCTCAGCATGAGCGTTCAGCTCAATACCTGAAAAAACATAACCTTTTTTATATGTAGGGATAAAACCCCCATGGAACGTAGGATTTCGCCTGCATCTGCAAAAACTAGGCCCACTCCTACCCCTACTATTCCAAATGTGGTATCTGAGGTCGACGCAAGTTCACGTCCCTCCGGATCAGCGACAACGTTAAGTTCACCTGAAAACTCACTCGCAGTCCTTACTCCCGAGGCCGACGCAAGTTCACGTCCCTCCAGATCAGGGACAACGATAATTTTACGCGAAACCTCACCCGCAATCCTTACTCCTGGCTCGAGTGAAATTCGGTCGCCTTCCGAGCGAACCTCGCCTGCTAAAGAGGCTAAACCTAATAGCCCTAAACGTGCCCCCAGTAAATCGAAGCCAATTGCAAAAATTAGTAATTTATCTAATTATGGGAACAATACGAACATTTCAGCATCTACACCAGATGTAAACACTCATATTTTTACTTTTCCAATCCCCAAAATGGCCCACAATCCACAATTAATTCACTCTAATAATACTATGAATAGCTTCTCGCAACCTTCAATGCCATTTTCGAATGCCTGTCCTCCGACAAATTATGCTGACACTTCAGCATCTATAGTAGATGTAAATACTCGCGCTTGTTATTTTCCAAACCCGCAAATTGCCCAAAATCAACACATAATCAAAACTACTAATTATGATCACAGTCTTCCATACCCATTTAGGTCATTTTCAAACGTGCGTTTTCCGAAGAATTATGCTGACTCTTATCATAATCCTTTGTTACGACCGCCTCCTACTTTTCTTACTCCACAAAACGGGCCCCCTTTCCTCAATTTTCAAGCAAATCTGCCGCCATACAATAATCCTAATATATTTAACAATTATATTTCAGCTAATTGTATAACACAGCAATCTTGCTTTCCGCCTTTTGTTTCTCCCATGCCAGTTCCCTTTCCGCCACCAAGTTTTCCTTTTTTATAAATACGGATCAGCGTAACCTGCATCTCAGGGATACGCTCAGTATAGCTTCTCTGAATGCGAGATCAGTTGTAAATAAAATGAAAGAGCTCAGAACAGTAGCTTTTGAGCTTGATCCAGATGTTATTTGTATCACTGAATCTTGGGCTCACTCTCTTATCTCTGACTCAATGCTCGCTATAGATAATTTTAGTTTGTACCGACAAGACTGCATTGAAAAACGTGGCGGTGGTTGCCTTCTTTATATCAAATCATCTTTTGTACATTTCCCGTTTCATCTGAACATTTCATCGTTTTCGGGAGATGTTTGCTTTATCTCAGTCATCCTCCGGCACAATAAAAAAGCTGTAATTGGCTGTGTCTATAATCCCCCATGTTATTCGGGTAATGAAAGTGCGCTCTGCGAACTGTTTGCAAAAGTTACAGAAGCTGAAGTTGATGTCAAAATAATCATAGGTGATTTTAATCTGCCAGATATTGACTGGGAGGCAAATACTTGTTCGCCAAAATTTCAAAAATTGGTAGAAACTATTAACTTTGCAAACATGTCACAACTGGTCAGTTCAGTGACTAGAAATGAGAGCATATTAGATTTAATTTTTACAAATGACGTCCACCCTCTCTTTATGCATTTTCATCGTGATTTCTTCACAAGTGGCCACGCATTAATTCAGTGTTGTTTTCTAGTCTCTCTTTCTAAAAAGCCTGTGGTAAAATGCAATAACCTCGATTTTGCTAACGCAAACCTTGAACTCATAAATGACTTCGTAAGTACTCTAGATTGGCATACTATTTTTTCAACTGATGATCCAATCTTTTTCAATGAACTTTTACAAAACCTTACAAAAAATTCAGACTTTTATCCCACTTAAGCCTATTAAATCAAATTCAGCTTCCTCTACCGTTCCACGTTTTCTCCAAAATAGACTTAAAAATTACGGAAGCAGCTTAAGGATCCGTCTAATAGCTCTTTGTCGGTGCACTTAAGGATAGCGCAAATATTTGAATTAGCGCTAAAAATAAGGCTTGCACGAGATAGGTGTAGAGAGTCCCTGGCACTAAATGATGCTAACTCTTCCAAATCCGTTGCTCAAGTCTTCCGTTTTCGGTCATCCGCTAAGCTTCAGAAACTCATTCCGCCTTAACTCGATAGTAGTAATCATATTGTTACAGAGGATTTGGCAAAAGCAGAAATGTTAAATTCCTTCTTCGGCAAGTTCTTTACAATTGAGACAAGTCCAACACCATAAATACCTCTGATGTGTGATGCATACCTCACATCAATTGATTTCTCACCTACAAGTATCCATAAAGAAATAGCTCGTCTCAACAATTCACATTCAGTCGGGACGGATAACATTCCAAACTCATTTATGAATAAATTAAGAGATTTTCCTCCTTTACTGAGCAAATTATTTGCAATATTTCTCAAAAACGGTTTTTTCCTGATTCTTGGAAAACTTCTATTGTAAATCCAGTTTTCAAATCTGGTTCCAGATCTGACATTAAAAATTATCGCGGTGTTCATAAAACACCTTCTCTAGCTAAACTGTTTGAAAAATTAATCACCAATAAAATTACAGATTTTTGCATAAGCAATCAAATATTAAATATATCTCAGCATGGTTTTTTACCGGACCGATCTTGTGAAACATGTCATATTTCTTTTCTCTATCTCCTCACTTCTCTTCGTAACGATCATTTATCTGTGGTGGTCATCTATTTTGATCTAAGTAAGGCATTCGATAAAGTACCTCATAGGAGATTACTAGCCAAACTAGAGGCTAAAGGATTTTGTAGTCCTCTTATTGACTTTATAAGATCATATCTTTTTAGTCGAAAACAACAGGTCTTAGTGGGGTCCTCATACTCTACCCCTACCGCTATTTTAAACGGTGTCCTTCAAGGTACCGTTCTGGGCCCCCTGTTGTTCTTTCTTTAGATAAATGATATTTCAACAATAGTTAAACACTCTCGATCGTATATATATACGCGGACGACTTGAAATGTGTATACTCCTTCTCTAATTCTACGGCTGAGCGATGCTTAGAACGCATTCATTCGGATTTGGATGCTCTATCTGCGTGGAGCTCCACGTAGCAGATGGAGTTCTCGCCTTCTAAGTGCCAGTTCATGTGTTTTGGGCCTGAAAGGCTGCCACAGCCTATCATTTTTCAAGATTGCCACATTACTGAATGTTCTAACATTAAGGACTTAGGTTTAAGTTACACCAATATATTAGATCTTTCCCCTCACGCTGATAGAATTACAGAAAAAGCTGCTCAGATATGCGGCTTCATCTCTTATAATTTCTACCTTCCCGAAATGAAGCTAAGACTTTATCGTATGTATGTGCTTCCTATTCTCGAATACTGTCGTCCATTCTTCGGTTAAATGAACGAATCTAGCCGTTCAAAAATTGAAAGTTTCCAAAGAAGATTCACTAAAAGGGTCCTCTATCCGGCATTTTCAGGTACTTTCTACTCAGATAGATGAAAGATAACAAAACTGAAATTTCTTTTGGTCAGGAGACTGGAAGCAGGGTTTTGTCTCCTGTTTCGCCTTAATAATACTTCAAATCTCCCCAAGATTTCTGCCCTTACTCCCGTTACTCGCCCTTACAACCTAAGAAATTCAACGTTGATTATACC
>JAYGXS010000002.1:67722424-67765958 GCA_036362985.1 Ligula intestinalis | reverse complement strand
TTGACTATAACTATCCGAGGGCCATATTTCTAGTGCAGTATACAGATTCCAACAGCCTGCATTCGATACAAAGACGAACTAGATGACTTGGGAATGTTCTTCATCGTCCATCTCACGGGCTCAACCTTCCGGCCCGCAACCCGTTGCTGTTACCCACTCTGAGGCGTTGAAGTATAGATCAATTCAAGACATGAGAATAGTTCTAGGATCTTCACCATTTTGTCTTCACCGCTGGAGGAAATAATGGATCGAGCTGTTCAGATCCGCTACCCTGAATAGTTACGTATGGACAGGTATAATCTGTGACATCATCGACGTCGGATAGCCCTGGAATTATTTCAGCCAGTACATGCAGCTCGTGCTACGTGTGTGATGCGTGTTTTAGCCTGTCAGAGTTAACTGTATCTGAGAAGGCAGCCAGCTGTCGCATTTACCGGACACCATCAGTCTAGTGTGCGTTGTATGTGTACAGTGTCTAGGGAGTGGACTGGAGGTCAGACGGCGACGGCTCCTTTTAATCCCCTGGTTGTGTAAATCCTGATGTGCATGCGTGCCACGGGGAACAGGTCTTGTTGTAGCGCGCGCAGACGGGTTCGCCGGCCTTTAAGACACCGGGCTCATTCCACATCGGGTGACCGATTGGCTAGGCGGTGGCTTACTGTTGGCGGCGGGGGAGAAGGTGGGGTCGACAATCAGCGCATTTTTTTTCCTCACAATAAATAATCTGACACGTTTAAAGCTACCAGCGTGCGCAAAAAGCCGTGGCCTGGTGAGTTGTTAACTGACGGGATAACTCGGACTCTGTGGTCAGGGCAGTGTTTTGTGGACTGGCAAACTGAGAGTCAGACTGCAACAGCTCCATAATGTGGCCGTTTCGACACTCTCACGAAAATGCGATCCTAGCTAGGTGTTGTTCTGGCGCGCAAAACGTAAACCATCATTTTGGTGTTGATGCTAAAGAAGGAGGTAAGATGGAAGCCATCCTTCTTAGGAGTTCCCACTAACAAAGCATTAAACGCTGTAACATGGTAACAAAACCGGGAACGTAAGGCACCGGTCCACAACAGTCAGTTTTCACAGCAGTCACATGTTACCCAAAAACCTAGGACTTTTAAAAAGGAGAATATGCGCGTGATTCTCGTTGCCATATGTTAGAAATACAGCTGAGTTTACTGATCGTATCATTCGCCACATACAGGTAGATTCAAAGGCTCCTTTAAGGTATGCATTCATGGAACCGATTAAGCGCTGTTTGTAGCCAGGCGTTATTTTCGTATTTCTTATTGTGACTGTCGGCAGTTAATGATATGGAGTGAAAACTGCATACTGGTTCTGTTAATTCCCGGTTGTAGACGGAAACAACTCTTGTTTTCGAGTCTAAAATGGATCCGATTAGCTATTTCCTAAATTCAGACGTGTCGTTTTGTTTGTTACTAAATTTTGCGACCACAGCTAGCTAACTTCACCATCCGCATTCTTATTCACTCGAAACCAAACACTTGAGTTAGATTTAGTAACGTACTTGCATATAAGTGTGAGAGGGAAGGCAGCAAAAAAATAAAACCCAACAGCATCATCAAACTTGCATAGTACAAATGTAATTTGAAGGTATATTTTCAAGGATTCGTGTTAGTTGCGTTTCACTTGGACCTAAGCATAAACGGTTATTCGCGCCATTCTTGTATTTGCCGATACTCATTTTTGCAATGATAACAAAAATTGGTTTACAAATGCGTGGATTTCGCATCAATAATCAGCCTAATGCGCAAAACCACAATGAGTGTGACCGCGAAATTGTTAATTAGTAACTTGGTGGCTGTGTTACGGATAGGGGAACTACGGTTTCGTCGTCCTGTGTACACTAATTTTTTCTTTGATGGACTACTGCAAAATGGGGAGGTAGGTCGTTATACCTCAATACTTTACTGTCATTAGGGAAGAGTACTAGATTTAATGGCTTTACATTTTTTGCGAGGCTCTAAGAAGGCTTAAGGCAGTTTGTAGAAGGCCTAAGGACGTTATTGTTTGAATTTATCCGACTAACAGAAATAGAACGTCAAAAGCCGTTGTGCAGACTACTGTCCCAATGATACTGTAAGCGTAAACGTATCTTAGCTTCGAACGAGGAAGTTCAACAAGGTCGACTTCTTTTACAGAACTCTGCTGGCCAGGCATGAAATAATCTCTAAGATTCGAGTCCCGGAATCGATTTGCGCACCTAACATTTTTTAACGCTGAGGCGGGAGGAGTTACTGTCCCAGGACACTTAAATAATCTCTAACAAATGAACCAAAACCAATCAGGAATCCTTGAAACGTGAGCGATTCATGGGTGCCGATTATGGCCTCAGCTGTCTCCTTTAAAACCAATGGAATATAAGACGAGAAGAAATTGCGCAAAACTGGAAGGCCTAAGAACAGAACTATCAGCATCCATCTTTTGCTCAGTACCAGTTTATTGAGGGAAGGATAAGCGAATGCCTTTGAGCTTCCTATTGCTAATATTGTGGTTAAAAAGGCATGGATACAAAAGATAAATAGAAAACAGTACTTCAATTGCGTGCTTGCAAACGAAAAGGTGTTTTGGTGTCGAAATAGTAACAAAGGATGGTTAGTCCCCTAGCCAGAGTAGTATAATACGAATGTGTATTGAGTATGCGCGTATAAGTAAAGTGTGTATACGCTGTGTTCTTACTGCTGCTGCTTTTTAGAAATTCTTTTTAGTTGCCAGGGTTACCACATCCGCCATTTTCCTCCGCGAGGTCTACAAAGTGGGCGTAGCGCTGGTGACTTGGCTGTGAATAATTTTACGGCGAGGCTGACTCGTGCAGTATCTAGCACACTTTCCTTACCCTTCTTGTTACGACTGCAAGGCATTGTCAAGACAACTGGCGGTGCACGCGAGCGCAGTGGTTGAATTAGGTCGGACAGCCCGTCTATGCAGGCCAAAACATGATATAATCCCCACCAAACGTACCAGGCTACCATCAGGATACCTGGGATCTCAAACGTGTGAGTGCTATAAACGGCACCTTAGGCAGAAGCCACCGCAGAATGACGGTAATTTCCGAGAAATACCGAGATATCCCGTCATCTGGCAGCCTTCCAAGCCAGGACATCTAGCGGGTCGTAGTAGGGGCAAGTTTTTTCAGGGTTGATACAAATAAGAGCGAATTGATCTCCCGTTAAGGTAGATATTTTGTGACCCAACTTTGAGTGCACACTAAACATTTCGCCTGTTGGGACGTCCCGGACGCGAGTTATCACTCGGGCAATCCTGAGAATACCAGAACAAAGGGTCCTTACTGGCGACCGGTTCATGCAGTTACAAGCTACCTTAAAAGGGCGAACATTGGGCCAGGATAAGGGAGGCGCGTGCGAGCGAGACTGCCCCGGGGCCGAGTTGCTGCTATCAGTGAGGTCACGCTGAGGACAGATGCACAGGCGCGCGTTAGCCAGCGCGCGCACAGCCACTCGTGGAGAGCCAATGGGGAGCAATGACTACTGGCCCTTAAATATGCTGCGACCGCTGAAGGCGACCACTCTGTGCTGGAGACGCTACCGACGACCCGAGACGAGACCGACCACAGAAGACAAGCTGCTGGACACACAGGAACCAGAGCCGATGTACTAGTACAACTGATAGTAAAGTACTATCTTCTTCTGCCTTCTCTTCCTAACACGTAACTGGAGGATATAACCGGCATTAAAACAGGAACACACAAGGTTATAACATCGCCTCTCACGACTGATAGCACGTGCGCACCAGCACCTGCCTTCCTTCTTTAAGCTAGCGTAAGTTTTTGTATGGACAAGAAGAAGTCCCCCAAATCAAAAGTCGGCTGAGACAGAGTTGGTAGAAAGAGCTTTACTGCGCTAAAGGAGCCTTACAAAAGTTGTTCTCAAGTGATCGCAAGTGCCGCCTACAAAGACCAGTCGAGTCCGTGAAAAAGTGTGGGTGTGCACCTGTGCGTGAAAGATTAGAAGCACGCCTGACCAATCCTTTGTTTGCCTCAGCCAATCAGGAAGAGGTACACAGTTGTTGGCGTAACGCTTGCGAGGCAGCAGCCCAACCGAGAGACAAGCAAGAGGATAATACAAGCGGATCCCGCGCCGAGCATGTGACGAACAGAACAACATGAGCGTCTGGTGGTGATTAACAGCACGGGACAAATTGTAAGATCACGCGCGAGCCCCAAATAGTTGTTGAGCTAAGCCAAAATGAGTCTGTACTTATCTGGCCTGGTCAATTACCTTCAGGGCCAACCCCCACAGGACCTCATTTAGCGACTGTCGCGCTTTCACCTTTAGGAACCTGCCCCCCTCGTTGGTGGTTGTGCACTTATACGACTGTCAACTTTTTCCACGACCTATGTACAGAATATACTATGTCGTGCTTGTAGGATACGATATAGTCTATCCAAGAATCTGAGATAGGAGTATCCCAACGGTTACGAACTAGTAAATAAGAACAAAGTCGCTTGTGGGTAAATAAACAAGCTTGTTCAACGTGTTATTTAAAAGTTGTGTTAGTTCATGCAAGGCATCTTTAACTAATTAAAACAAAGGGTCAGTTCAGTTTCACTACAATACTCCCCCTCCTAGGAGAACGGAGTTCAGAAAAAGAAAATGTTAATGTGGGAATAATATGGGAGTGTTAAGCATATGTTACAAGTTGGTAACGGTCGGGGAAACGGACATGACGTCCGCTGCGTGTAAGGAGAGGGGGATTTGGGGTGGGGGAAAACGCGGGGCTAGTACGTGTAAGTGGAGTCGTGGATAAAGGAGTTGGCAATGTGCCGGGTGGAGGTTGTTCGGTTGGGGCTGTCGAAGGAGAATCGGTATAAGCCGCCTTCAGACGATCGACTGAGACTACGTCAGTGCGGCCGCCCCGGGCAATCGTGAAATGCTTGTCCGTGCGAGATAGTACCTTATATGGTCCGTCGTAGGGTTGTTGTAGTGGTCGGCGAACACTATCTACACGAACAAATACAAAGGCACATGTTAGTAAGTTAGGGTCGATGTATGACTTACTTGTTGAAGTACGCGGAGGAATTGCACGCAGATGAGACATGGCTTGGCGCAGCCTTTTCACGTAATCCGTGGAATCCAAATCGGCTGAGCTTTGAGAGTGCCCGAAAAAATCGCCAGGGATCCGTAGGGTAGTACCGTAAACAAGCTCGGCAGAGGAACACTCCAAGTCAGGCTTGAGGGCAGTACGGATGCCAAGCATGACCAAAGGTAGGTGCTCGCTCCAATGGGAAGGATTGTCGTGAGCTCGGAGCGAGGCTTTGAGTTGACGATGGAAACGTTCAACTAAGCCATTTGACGAGGGGTGGTAGGCTGTCGTTCGTATGCGGGAACATCCGAGTAAGTCGGTAAGGCCGTTAAAAAGTCTGGATTCGAACTGTTGGCCTCGATCGGTGGTAATAGTTGAGGGGACGCCATAATGTGAGATCCAGTGTTCCAAGAAGGCGTGAGCAACCGAATCTGCGGTTATATCAGTTATGGGAGTTGCAATGGGCCAACGAGTGAATCGGTCAATGGCAGTAAGTAGATAGGTGCAACCACGCGATGTTGGCAAAGGACCTACCAAATCGATGTGGACATGTGCAAAACGTGCATCGGGTGCAAGAAATGTGCCAATTGGGGCTTTGTTGTGTCGCCCGACCTTGGCCTTCTGACAAGTCAAACATGAACGGGTCCACTGGCGGATATCAGTGTTCATGCTTGGCCAAACGAAACGCTCGCTCACCAGGCGCTGGGTACTGCGGATGCCAGGATGAGCAAGATTGTGCAATGCAGTAAAAACGTCTCGTCTCATCTCGCTTGGCACTACAGGTCGGGAGGCACCGCGCGATACGTCACATAAGATTGTACCGGGGTTGGTGGATAAAGGAATAGCTTCGAGTTGAAGACTACTATGCTCAAGGCTTTCAGTGAAGGACGGCTGGTTTTGCAGTTCTGCCATACGCTCCAATTCGATAGAAGGCTGAGTGATGGCATTAATTCCAGGTCGAGAAAGACAGTCAGCAACTTGATTATAAAGGCCCTTAAGGAATCTAATATCTGTGGTATACTGAGAAATAAAGTCAAGATGGCGGGCCTCACGGGGTGAATACTTGTCAGAGGAAGTGAAAAGGGCATAAGTAAGAGGTTTGTGGTCTGTGTAGATACAAAAATCTCTACCCTCAATAAAGTTGCGGAAATGTTTAATGGCTAAATAAATGGCAAGGAGTTCTCTACTAAAAGTGCTATAGCGAGTTTGTGGTGGTGTCAGTTTGGAAGAGTAGAAAGCCAAGGGCTGGATGCCCGTGGATGTCTGTTGTTGAAGGACGGCACCTATAGCGCAATTTGAGGCATCAGCAACAATGGAGAGTGGTGCATCAGGTATAGGGTGAACGAGCGCAGTTGTATCTGCCAAAACCTTTCTGACACGATTGAAAGCGTCGATTGCTGTGTCAGGAAAAGAAAAATCGCTGTTGCTTCCGCGTAAAAGGTTAGTAAGTGGTAACATCAATTCAGCGCAATGCGGGATGAAACGTCGATAGAAATTGACAAGGCCTATAAAACGGCGCAGTTGTTGAAAAGAAGTGGGAGTAGGGAACTCGCGAATAGCTGAAACTTTGGCATCTATAGGATGACAACCAAAAGCATCTACGCGATGTCCTAGGAAAAACAGTGACGGTACACCGAAAACGCATTTAGATGCGTTAATGAAAACACCAAATTGGCTAAATCGCTCAAAAATTAGGCGGAGATGTTGAAGGTGTTCATTTTCGTTGGAACTTGCTACCAGAACATCATCGACATACACAAAAACGAAAGGTAAATCGCGGAGGACTTCGTTGATGAAACGCTGAAAAGTTTGAGCAGAGTTACGTAGTCCAAAGGGCATCCTAACAAACTCGAACAGACCAAACGGTGTAGTAATCGCTGTTTTCGAAATGTCTTCTGGAGCAACGGGTATTTGATGGAAGGCTTTTACTAAGTCAATACTGGAAAACACTGTTGCTCCTGCTAGGCTAGATGAAAAGTCGTACAAATGGGGCAGGGGGTAGCGGTCCGGTACAGTGCAAGTGTTCAATCGTCGATAATCTCCGCAGGGGCGCCAGTCAACGAGAGACTTTTTACACACCATATGTAAAGGTGCAGCCCATGGACTAGTGGAAGGCCTTACTATGCCAAGCTCCATCATGTGACTGAATTCGGCCTTAGCGATAGCTAACTTGTCGGCGGCTAAGCGGCGAGGACGACTAAACACAGGTGGTCCGGAAGTAGAAATATAGTGGACAACAGAATGCTTAATGGGTTGGTTAAATTGTGAGGGTCGTGCGATAGAAGAAAATTCAGAAAGTAACCGATGATAGGGAGAAGACGAAGGGATTGCTGAAATGCGTGGACTAGGGGATGAAAGGGTACGAGTAGAACATTTGCAGAATAAAGATGTCTTAGGGTCAACTAGTTTATGGGATTTGGTGTCAACGAGGAGACCGAAAAAAGACAAAAAATCAGCGCCTAGAATGGCGGTGTGAACGTCTGCGATAGTAAATATCCACCGAAATGAACGTCGTAGACCCAATTTTAGAGTGAGGGATCGTTGACCAAACGTTTTAATTGGAGTACTGTTAGCTGCTTGAAGGAAAAATGAAGAGTTTGGTGACTTACGGTCAGTCGAAGTAGGTGGGATAAGGGAAATTTCTGAGCCCGTATCGACGAGGAAGTTACGGCAGGAACTCCTGTCGTAGATGTGGAGTAGGCGACTGGGGAAGGGTGGGCCGACCACGTTCGTCACCCTTACTGGCCGGCGGCGAAGTTTTCCGATGCCGACTTCTTGTGCCTGCACGGGGATCGACACTGACGGGCATTTGGACCATAATTGTGGTGATACCAACAAAGACCATCAGTTGAAATTTGGTTGGGAGTGGGAGATCTTGGGCGACGAAAAGTCGACGGACTACGAGGGTTGTAAACACGGGTGGCCCGGAGCTGGGAAACTTCGAGAGTGAGGGCATCCAGGCGTCGGACGACATCTGCGATAGAAGGTGTCGTTACGGCTCGAGTAGTAACATTCACCGAGACGGGTGGTTGATAGTACTCGAGAATCCGGTCGGCTGTCTCAGCCAGCGTTTGAACTGACGAGGAAGGAATATTGGGTGCAAGAATAGCTTGCACGGATGAGGGCAGCCGCTGGAGGAAAAGTTGTTTGAACATTGTGCCATCCAGCTGTTGTCCCTCAGCTAGCTGCTCCAGGCGCCGAAGGAGCTGGGTTGGCTTCCTGTCACCAAGGTCCTCCTCGGAAATTAAACGCTGAAGGCGTTTTTGTGTGGATAAAGATACTCGAGAGATGAGGGCCTCCTTGAGTGTGGTATAGGGAGTTTCAGTGAGCGGGCTGTCTATGATATCACGGAGATCTGTTGCAATCTCCAGTGGCAATGCGGCCACCAGATAATGAAATTTGGTCTCTTCCTTCGTGATTTGCCGCAGAGCGAAACGGGATTCGACTGTTCGCAGCCAAAGGGCTATGTCACTCAGCCAGCAAGTCGGTAAGTCGAATGTGTGGACGCCGCTAACACCCTGACCGTCAGTCATGATGTCAAAGGTCACAAAATGTGCGGGCGAGACAGGATTAGTCACTGGAATGATGGGGGTAGGAAAATAAACGCAGTCTGTCTATTGGTTAACAATCCGAGGTGTGAATTCAGAAATCGGCGGACACACTTTGCGGCGAGAAAATGAGGGCGAAACAGTGTAGTAATTGTTAGCAATTGAAAGTGCAATTATAAATCGGGGTCACCAATGTAGGATACGATATAGTCTATCCAAGAATCTGAGATAGGAGTATCCCAACGCTTACGAACTAGTAAATAAGAACAAAGTCGCTTGTGGGTAAATAAACAAGCTTGTTCAACGTGTTATTTAAAAGTTGTGTTAGTTCATGCAAGGCATCTTTAACTAATTAAAACAAAGGGTCAGTTCAGTTTCACTACATGCTCATCATCTCCGGCAGAGGAAGAAGAAGAGGGGGCAAGTGCTGGGACCAAATTGTATTTGTGCTGACGTTTCAAAAACATGCTCGTTCTCATCGTCAGAGGGTGGTGCTTACTCTTCCGCCGGCTTTGAATTAACGCGCCTCACCGCGAGCCTGGTGTTGTACCTATGTGCGATGCCCGTGCGCTCGTCCGTCCGTTGACTGTTGATTGGCGCCATCCTCTCCACTGTCATTGGCGCTGCATCAGCGTGTTCCTCTGACTCACCCGCGTTCACAGCATTCATGTCCCCGCGTACGCCTTCGTCGGCCTTCCTCTCGTCCGCGGTCTTACAGTTGCCCTCATGGGAACGCACACCACGCCGCTCATGTGACTCGCGTTCGCTGCCAACTCCGCTGGCGACGGCAGGCTGTCGGTTTTCTGTGCGGCCACTCTACCGCCTTAGCACCCCGTTCTGTGTGGGTGTGAGCCTTGTGCGATGGCTCGGTAGGTGGGGTTTAAACTCGATGGCTCTGTTGAGTGTGCCAGTCGATGACCAGCTTCCGAGCACTAGTCTAGCCATCTTATCATTGGCCCTGCCCATTACCCTTGTCTTCTCAAAGGCGAAAACGTGGTTCTGCTGCTGCATCTGGCCGTAGACCATAGAAAGCTTTTCTTCGCGGTTGATTGCGGGCTGGTGTTCATGCAACCTCGAGCCAAGACGTTTTCCTGTTTCGCCGACATATTTTGCATCACAATCTTGGCAAGGGATGTTGTAGACCACCGCTGATTGTTCGGCCATTGGGCTTCATGAACCGTTGTCTGATAGTTAGTGCCGGTTTGTGAGCCACGCCAATCCCGAACGGTTTCAGCAGTCTTGCAGTCAACTCTGAAACCTTCTTCACATAGGGAATTGATAGCCAGAACTTCGGTTTCTCCTCGGTCGACACCTCAGAGCTGCACTTCCTGAGAAAGTTGCGTACAAAGGACTTCGGGTAACCATTAGCCTCGAATAGGGCATGTAGGTACTTGCTCTCTTCCTTCCTCCCATCGTAGTCACTGCAGCGTGTTTGAGCACGCTAGAAGAAAGTCCTGACGCAACTGCTTTTGTGCCCGACCGGGTGGTCCCTTCTGAAGTGAAGGAGGCGTGTAGTGTTGGTCATCTTACGGTACACCGTCGTTCTTATCTTCCCGTCCGCCAGCCTTGTAACTAGAACGTCGAGGAAGGGCAAGTTATTATCGACCTCCTCTCCCATTGTGAACTGTATATCCGGAAAGATGGCATTTAGTAGTGTCTTGAAAGTCGGCACGTCGCTCCTTTTGATTATTACAAATGCGTCGTCAACATATCTGGCCCATAATTTTTGGGAGTGGGAGTTGAAAACAACCTGCTCTAGCCTCTGCAAAATGGCTTTGGAAATTAGTCCAGACAGAGCTGAGCCCATCGGGGTTCCCTTCTTTTGCTGGTAAACCTGGCCATTGAAGGTACAGTTTCAGGAGCTCGATTATATGCACCTGCTTCAGTTTGTGTTCGGTCTCCTCATATTTTTCGCGGAGGAGGCCATCGATAATGTCGATAGCCAGACCGGGTGGAATTGAGGTGAAGAGTAAGCACCACGCTCTGACGATGAGAACGAGCATGTTTTCGAAACGTCAGCACAAATACAGTTTGGTCCCAGCACTTGCCCCCTCTTCTTCTTTCCCTTCCGGGGATGATGAGCATGACATTATATCTGGACCCGAATAGTTGGGCATATTAGAAAATACTATGTATTACCGGCAAAGGCAGAAGGACTCTAGGATGGCCATTTATGGCTCTTTAACCGTTGTCCGCTAAATATACCCAACTCTAGTGTTGCAGCTGAAATTGCTGTCACACTCAAGTTTCGAACCCATGTCTTTCCGATCAGAGGCAAACGCCCTAACCATTGAGCCACGAGTTCGCTGTCTTGTCGGTTTTAGATAGGAAGTATATAGTACTTCTTAATTGTAAACCGATTAACCAGGATGGTTAACTCCTGGAAAACAGATCAGTGTAAAAGTAACTAGTACAGAATATACTATTCCTTCCACCGGGCGTCCCATTTCTTCCCTTCCCACGTAGGACCGGGTCTGAAGGTCGCAGGTGCAAAGGTTTTCCCTAATAACTCAACTCACTGCGATACCTATTTTATTACCAGTTTTACTCTTCCATGTACCAGTTGACTGTCTGAGCCTACCAACCAACGGGTGATGGGATTGGGTGCATTGACTGACGCGGCGTTAAGGCCTACCGCACGGGGTTAAGTAAGTGAAACCTTAGCAACTGGGATCTTCAGACCATGGTTATTTAGTATAGAAGAAGTCACCGGAGGCCATAATAGTAGGAATAGTTTATTGTGTACACAAAGGAACGAAGAATAGATAGAGAGAGTTTTGGCATCCAAGCACACGTCATTCTGCTGGAGCGCCGTGGTCCTAAGTGATGTCTGGCGGCCGAAAGAGGGGGGAAAGGGACTTGTTCGAGTGGTACTTGGGCAGCCGCGAGAACATAGACGCACGTGTGTGTGTCCAAGTGTAAGTAGGTCAAGTCTCTGCAGGTCAGTGAGTCTGTAAAAGCTGACTGAGGTATTGGATGGTCTTCATACAACTGACCTTGAACATTGTCGCCGGACAAAGCAACGGAGTGCGTCGGGCGGCAGCAACCACCACAGGCCTACAAGGCGTGCCACACGCATGCATATGTGACAACATTTATGTTCCCGAGCGCATTGAGCGTTGGTCAGTGAACGCCTGCTTTAGGTCAGTCTGTCGCTCTTTTTGGCTCCATGCGCGGCACGCTTTGGGGGCCATTCCACGCATCCACAACTTCGACAATGATAATATGGCTAACACAGAAGATTTTTTATCCGATGAAATTGTAGGATACGAAGTAGTCCAGCCGGATAATAGACGATAGACGCATCTCAACGGTTATTAACTAGTAAATAAGGTAAGACGGGGAAGGCCAGATTGTTATGAATAATTCACTTAAGTGCAGAAGGAGTAGAATGGGAGTAATGGGTAATTGACTCCCGGACGAGTGCAGTCCAGCCATGAGCGGGTCGCGTCCAGAGTCGGATTCCGGTGGTGAGGTCGCCGGCTCCTGGAGTGTCTGAGCGTAAGCAGTCAGCACAAGAAGTTCCTTTGTGAACTGGCCTTGAAAAGTAGTTGGCCAGTTGGGACAGCCAGAGGGTGAACACACGTCCGCGATCTTAACCTGCCTTTGGCACGCTCTGGAGCGCACGTGCTTAGTGGATACGAATAACAGCCATGCCAGACATGCCTCAGAGGCGCGCGAGGTAAGCATGGCTTAGAATACGAGGTTTTTACAAAATATTCAACCGAATTCGGACATGTGTTTTCATTTCGAAAAAAATATCTTAAGTATCGTGATAATAGTAATTATCATGTAGCAAAATGCCAATGCATTTTAGACACACCAGGATGCCGGTTGTTGAATGAATCTTCCTGCGATTGGCTGGCGTAAACGCAGTCTTAAAAATATCTAACTTACTAATGTGCAGTTTTCTCACTGATTTTTGATGTTCTTATAAATTAAAGTATATTTTATAGAAAAACCTGTGGAAAATATAATTTCTTGCACTCACTTGGTAGCAAGGGCCGTCATCGCTGTGGCTTAAGTTGATCGGAAAGACCCTTGTCCCTGCGACCTTCAGGTCCGGTTCCGCGTGGGAAGCGAAGAAGTGAGGAGATGCCAGTTGGAGGGAATAGTATATTCTGCGCAGAGCCAGTAAAAACAGGTTGGAGAAAGTGGGCAGTGGGACGAGTACAAAACCACCCGCGGGGGCCGGTGTCCGATGTGTGTGTGGGCATGACAGTCATCATAATAAGGTCCTGCGTGATTCAGCATTGAAGGTGATTGGCCAGACCGGACTAGAAGTAAGCAGGTGATTTCGCATTTGCTAGCAGTCGCAGGTGCGCGCACAATCGGAGTTGGGTCTCTATAATGTGTTTTCAACTTTGTGTAAGATGGAAGAGTATCTTTTGATTGAAAAAAGTGTTATATTTGCGAGTAATCGTGAACGCGACCGATCGTAACACTTGCATTTCGGGTTTAAAAACGACATGTTGTATAAACTCCGTCTAAGGAAAACCTACGCTGTGAAGAAGGAGTCAGGTAGAGTTTATGCCATTTTGCAGTTGATGTAGACCGGGTTGTGTACTTAAGAAGCAATATTAATAAGTGGACAGATGCGACGATTTATGAATGAATGTACAACGGTCTTATAAATCTCATGTGGTTAAACTTTGTGAAGCCAAAGGCTACCACTTCTTCAACCGTAAAATATGAAGGAGATATGGTTTTCAATCAAATGGGTAGAAGAAAAAAATATAAATGCATTTTTTTCTATAAATATATTTGGATTTATAGGACCACCGGACATCGGTAAGAAGACTGCGTACTACTTAAGTCGACATTGTAGGTTTTGAAAGTGGTTCGAGAAAGGCCCGTTCACCAATCGGCATCCTGGCGTGATTAAAATATTTTAAAATTATGCTTCAGAATGATTAATACTACGATCCTGCTTAAGTAGCTTTTTTCGAATCACAAACAAAATTCAGAATCTTGTTTGGTACTATATGTGATAGCAAGCCTACTATAAGTCAAGAAGCATTATCAACGTTGATGCACCTCTGCACAGCTGCTCCCTCTGAAAATGCACGGTGGTCTGGTTCGCTGTTTTCGAATACCGGAATATACAATACTTACAACAAACACTGCTGGAATAAGCCTACCACCATTCATGCAATTAGAATCGGAGAATCTGTGCCATCTCAGCCTAACGAAATTACTGGTTCCTGATACCGCCTAATAAATAAGTATTTATTGGGTGAAAGCTATCTGTCTGGCCTCTTCCTGTATGTTGGTCGCTGTCTAAACTTTTGCAGCCACCGTTTCCAAAAATACCAGATTTACTATACATAACTAGCTACTTATTTATATACAGTAGACATCGTTTGGTTTAATACTTTATACAGGCGTCTGCCTTCTACCATCCCCGTACTCACCATAAAACGTGTGAGTTATGTTTCTACGGTTTCTATCACGTACGTACTCAGCATAATACGCTTGATTTACGGTTCTGCTGCTCCCTTCATGCACACACTGACCATACAAAAACACGAACGTCGCGTAGGTAAAAATGAATCCACTTGCTACTCGTGAGATCCTACTATCAAAAGAAGATAAGGCGTTAAGCGGGAGAGGTTTATTGGTTTATGTCTGACGCTTCCAGTAATTAATGTACCTACCCGTGTTTACGGACTAGAACGTCATACACATAACTGCTATTTTATGGCGCACTCGGCTTCATGCCCAGCCCGTCAATGTCGATTGAAGGGTTGCATCGGACACAAATTTCACTGTGACCTGTGTTGTCCCCACGCTCATTGATCGTGGAGATACTTGGCCGTCGCGATTGTTCCGTCTTTTGACTACCTTGTCAAGAGGGTTCGAAAAAAAAAGATGAGGGAGAAGCAACTTAATGTTGTGGTTAACAGAGCAGGTGGTGGATGTCCAGTCTTCCTGCATCAGCCTTGCTGCGTGATCATTGTCTCAACGTCAAAGTTTAAGACCTACCTCATTTGCGTGGCTTGGAGCGCTACATCCGACTTTAGTTTCAAACTTCGTAGACCCAACTGATGCTGTTGCATTCGCATTTTTTGCTTTCAGTCTGTTTCTTCGGTAGAAGACGGCTGATATCTCTTTAGGCCTAAGGTCGTTGGGGCGGATTACTTTCCAGTGGATTTTTTTCGTCAGGCCTGCGAACAGCTTATATTCTGAGGGGTGCTACGGCCCAGAGACCCTATACACTAACGGCCTACTCTACCACGATTTCAGTTGACTACATTCCTTGTTCCATTTCCTATATTGAATTAAACTCCATTCAACCTATGCTCATGGATAGCCGTTTGCTCTGAAGGATTCTCGGAGGAGCTTCATCTCACCCCGTTTGATGGCTGGCATGCTGTAATAAGCGTTCCCGCACCGGTACAGTAGATTCCCCATCGCATGAAATGTCACCCTGAATTCTGAAATGTGTTTTCGATTCAAACATATAATTTACGTATGGTTGAAACAATGACAATCGTACAGCCTAATCTCAATATATTTTTTCACGTCAGGATGCCGGCTTTTTAACTAGCTTCTTCCTGACAGTTATTAAAAATAGTGTACTGAAAAGTGGATACTTAAGCAGTATGCATTTTAATCATTGATTATGACTGCCTTTATAAATTTAAAAAATATATTTTTGGAAAATGTAAACGAAAAAAATATTTCTTGCACTCGTTTAGTAGCCAATTACGCCTCCTTTCAATTTTTTACTTAAAGAAAAGGTATCTTTCGGTTTTAAAAAAATTTCTAAATTGCCGAATAAGTTTTAGACCTACTAACTGCTATACTTGAATTCAAGGCTTAAATCCTGCGCGCCGTGTACATCCTGTTTAAGGAAAAGTACCTTTTCGTCTTCGATTTGAGGAAGAAGTCACATAGTTCTCGGAACATATTGCAGCAGATATGGAACATGCTGTATATATTATAGGCAGCATTAATAAATTATAAACTTTTTTAAGACCGAAAGATACTCCTTCTTTTAGTATGAAATTTAGAGGAGGCTTAATTTGCTACCAAAGGAGTACAAAAAATTTTTTTCGTTTATTGTTCCCATAAAATATATTTCATTTTACAAAGCCAGTCAAAATCAATGATGAAAATGCATGCTACTGAAGTAGACACTTTTTACAGTACATACTTTTTATACGCTGTTAGAAAGAAGCTCATTAAAAAGCCGGAATCCTGACGTGACCAAAATATATTGAGATTAGGGTGTACAATCGTCATTGCTGCAACCATACGCAATTAATATGTTTCAGCCGAAAACGCATTTCAGAATTCCGGGTGACATTTCATGAGATAGGGGTCTACTGTATGGCGTGCGACAACAGTTACGTATTTGTTGTGGACGGTTGTCGTTGTCTAACGCTTTATAATGCGCTACGCCATCATTCCAGTGTGTTTTTGGGTTACCTGGCTGATTAGTTGACTGGGAGTTAGATGGCAGCCGCTCCTTCTAATCCCCTGGTTATATAAATCTTGGTATTAGTGTTGTGGCACATGCACAGCCACTATGCTCACCCCCTACATCAGACAACTGGCAGGCTTGGACGGTGACGGTGGCCTAATGTTGGCAGTGAGAGAGAGAAAGGTCGATTGCTCAGTGCATTTTCCTCACTATAAACCGTCTGAGGCACGTGAAGCTATCATGATGCGCCAAAAGCCGTGGCTGCGAAGGTTGCCAAGTGGTGGGATAAATCGGACTGCACAGTCGACCCAGTGTTTGTTTGTGTGAAGTGGTCGACTCTCGGCCAGAGAGTCAGGCTAAAACGGGGCCTTCTTAACCTAGCTGCTATGGCACTTTCACTCCGAACCAGGTGCGGCGGCACGTTTAGGGGTGACTTCGGCCGCGCCAGCCACCTGCGCCCTCTCCCGCATCCGGTCTTCCTGACTCTGTCTTGACACTGGATCAATGTAGGGAATAGAACAGAGGGTGAGTTCGGTGCAGAGCAAGTCTGCTTTCACTATAATCCAACGCAAGCTACCCATCCGTGCACCCCCTGCTTTGCAGCCCACAGTGGACCTCGCCAGAAGTGGCGGCCAAACGGTTGGTTGTCGTTGCGACCGTACATTTGTGGCGCGTTCGACAGACTCTGCCACTTTGCTGTCCAGTTTTCGACGGACGAAAGCATCCGAGAATGGAATTTTCTCCTCCATTGCTTCCATCGTGAACTGTCAATAGGGAAGGATCGAGCTCAGTCGTTCGTTGTCATAGTTAATTTTATCTTGGTGAACGGCTTTCCTTCTGAGATGCTTTCCGAGAATCACATTTCCCCTGTCATATATCTTACTTTCATTCAGTGATTTTGCAGTTGAACTGGGGGAAATGGGTGTTCATCGTGCTCATGATAAAAACTAGACAACTACACACCGTACGATCGCCGCCGATGATGTCACTTAAAGAATAAGAGGGGGCATGGAGTTGTTATCAGGCTTTAATTAAACACCGGAGCAACCAAATCATCGCATAGCAATTGACGTCTCCATAATTTTAATTTTTTAAACCATTCTTAGACCGAGGTACTGCAAAATGTGATCCGAAATTCTCCGATTTGTGCACGGATATTGGCCAATATACGGCGATATTGGAGTCAGTTTTAAGATCAATCGAATTTTACCAGAATGGGCCCAGTGGCGGTTGGGGGCGGTGAGGGCGTTTATGGCGGTGATGATGATGCGGCTGCCGATTTTGCTCACGTCCACAGCCGATATCAGTCACGACACCTGATTGTCCACCTGTCCGACCTGAATCCGAGGACAGAAATTGCCTCCACCAGCAGGCAGAACACATGCTGTCCCTCTAAATTCTCAAAGAATCGGATGACGCGCAGGACAAGGGAATTAAAACCCTATTCATGGACATCCTGGGGGTGGATGGCGAACGGGCGGAGGAGGGGCAGTTTGAGGAATCACTGAAGCTAGTGGAGCGTGCTTATTTGGTCGGAAAGAGCAACATTTTGTCCGTTGCATACCTGGAGATGCAGAGTACTCGCTTCACTTAGGTAACTAGCAGCCGTGACGCATGGACCTAACACTACTACGGAAGCTCGTGGCTGACAGATCAATCAGCTATACAACCTTAACCAGATTCCGTCGAAACCGCGAAACTCAGAGTTGGTTTTTTAAGGCACAGAAACGAAGAAAATGGTAGCAGAACGGCGATAATCAAAATACATTGCTTGTACTTTGTCCTGCACTTCCGATTTTCCCATGGGGCCTCTAAACAATGGCTACATATTCGGCCGGTGACTTAGCACCTCAAGTGCGCTCACCTCATTCGGCAATCGTTATGGCTTGGCCATAGGCAGCGTCTGTCTAAAAACGAACTGAAAGTGGGATGCCGTCTTCTTTAAAGTCAGCCCCGCCTAGCAACAATGTCGAGATGACCAAAGGAAGGGGTCAGTGGCATTGGAAAACTATTAAACTGAGTGCATCCCTAACCCATTCATGTCCCAGTTAAGTCAACGCCATTTCAAGTCTGTCGCTAACGGACCGCAAATGATGGTGTTTCTACTGGGCAACAGGAACCTGCAAATACAACGATTAAATGGCACCCAAAGAGTGATGGGAAAAGACCAGATAGAAACTACGAAAAGCGGATTTTCAGATCAAGGCATTTGTTGTCCTGAGACAACTGAAGCTGCCCATCTATCGGGCTTTCAGACCTCCGTTTAAAAATGTGATTCTGCAACACTGTTTTCGGTGTTCAAGGACGGTTCGGTGAGCCTGTCCCAGAACGAGCGTAGTCGGCTATTGTAGAGGGTTGACGTAAGCCGCAGTGGGTCTTTCTGAAAGGAGGGGAAGGGGTCATTTCTAAGCCTTCACAGAGCTAAACTTGGCTTCGTCACTACTCGTCTCACTCTCATAAATGCTCTGTAGTATGTTTCATGGGTAAACATTCCTTATAATCATCACTGCATTAAAAAACCAAGACTGTGTAATACGAGACCGGTGGTAATACGGGTTATATGGGTGGAGTATATCAGGGGAAGGAAAATGAATAAAAAATAGAGGGCATAAAAGTAGGGCAAAATTGACCTCTCTAGATATCTATGCCCCTCACCCATCTGTTTAAAGTATTTCGTGGTCAAACATCCAATTCTTGGGTAGTGAGCGTAAATTAATATGAAATTGTGGCGGAATTGATCCAAAAATATTCAATTAAACACGATTATGTTTGTTTTACTATGCTAAACAGAATCAAATTCAATCAAGATATACTTCTATTGCGTAGGGTACGAATGCTTATCAAGGGAAATTTGACATTATGTAGGCGGAATTTAACGAAAATGGAAATTCGTCCTCCTATTGGTGGAATTTAACGAAAAAATTTAAAGTCAGGCTAAAAAAATTTGAAAGTAGTTTGTTATTATAAGTCGACGGGATTTATGCGGCCTCTATAATCAATCTTACCAAAAACAGCAAGTAATATGCACAATTATTAAAAAAACTAATGTATAGCAACATAAAAAACGCGCGATAATCAAAAATAACCAAAAAACAGTGTAAGCAAATCGAAGGCAATTGAATAAACTGCCACAATAGAAATAAGAGCAAATCAGGAGTTAATGAGAACTACAACCATTGGGAAACAAGAACTGAGTAAGTAATACCAGCGAACTGGCCACAGTTGTTTGACGGACGTGGAGGTGAACCGCAGTATCCGGCAGCCTTCGCGATTAGTTTCTTTGCAAACAAGCAACCAAACAAGGAAGTAGCAGTGGAATGTAAGCAAATGCGTTAAATTTATAAATCAGAAAAAGGAGGTGGTCTCTCTTTTAAAGTTAAACGAAGATAATGTTGATGAACTAAGTAGGTAGTTATGTAAAGTAAATTACCCTTGCCGCTTTCTGACAGTGTAAATGAGTTTCGGCAAACTCTGTATTGAAAGTGCTACACGGAATGCATTACATTTCTTGAACGATGGGTACTATGCTCCTCAACTTGTCTACAGTATTTAGAGATAGACAATATAAAAATTGATTCCGCAAGACTTATGTTGCTGTGGCTTTTTCGTCAACATACGGAGAGCTTCTAAGCTACCGAGACAGAAGAACATGTTTCCTCTATATTTAGTGTACTCTATAGCGCATCTACTGCTAAGTACTCTGCAGAGTCAAGCATAATTTCCAAATGATGCCAACCATTCTCCGTTTTGCAGTCCTGACGCTGCTCTTCAAGGTTGTTGTTGATAATCGTCGCGGGTTCTTATGTTTGTCACCAAATTGTCCGCAGTCTGCTTGATCACATCTCGGTGATGTTCTCGTGACTTCTACGTTCCTCTCCTGGTTTTGACCCCGTTGTACCCGATGAGCTCCTCTTGTCTCACTCCCTCCCCCATGATGCTATAGGATTTTTTCCCACAAATGAGCGTTTTGAACCCTAAACATCACGATCCCATCTCAGTGCATCATATCATATCAGTCCATCTACAAATTTAAGCAGTTTTTCTTTTCTATATTTTTTTGAAAATTGGGGGGTCGCTGAACTCTACCACCGATTTAATTTTTAGGAGTATTTTTCCCTGCCTCCTTCTCAGTTCACCATATTTACATTGTATTGTTTATGATGATTATTATTATAAAAAAGGGTCCGTTATAAATCGGACCTAACTTGAAATGAATAACATTCTATTCATTCCTTTTGTTATACAGTTGCTTACGCGCAACTGTGATTACCAACTTTGTAAAGAAAGGTCCCTTGGGTCTTAAATATACAATTTAGTTATTTATTCTGATAGTAGTATTATCACTGCTATTGCCACTACACTTATTCCCATTTTTCAATGTCACTTCTTATCTTAACGATATAAAACTAGCACTAACGATTTGCTAGTAAGTTATACTACTTAGGGTACCACAAATACTATGAATAGTAATAACTGACCGAGTAAAAAGGCAGATGAACTGCAAGGATACACATACTACACTGACACAGGGCAATTCTTTATTCGTCGATACAGCCTTCCGTTTCCGGTGCACTGTAAAAAGAGATCTTCTGAATTCGGATGGAATGGTCCTGTCGACTGATAAATTACAGTTTCTGAATTGTCGAACTGAATTTTGCAGGTACCCTCTCAATCGACGTTCAGAGCGATGCGCTAGTGCTCTAGACGACCAAGACCAAAGTGATTAGAACAACGAACAAAAGGGAGCAACGACGATTTTAAAAGCATGCGTTCATGCGTGCTCTAAGGTTATCAGTCGAATGATAAGGTATTGGAATGGCCATTTCTTGCTTATCCACGGTCGTCAACCAGTCATACCCAGACCAAGTGGCACCTCTTCAGAGTCTCAATATCCTCCAACCTAAGCCGACTTGACAACGAGCTCGTAGCTCAATGGTTAAGACGTTAGACTCTGATCAAAGAGATCGCGAGTTCAAGGCTTGGGTGGAGCATCACTTGGACCTGGGTATGACTGGCCGACGAAAGCTAATGTGCCAGAAATGGTCATTCCAGTCTGCCTTTTATTCGCCGGCAATACTATCCGTTTATACTATCAGACACTCGACATTCTGCAAAAATGTTCAGCCCTTCATAGGCAAAAATTAAAATAAAGTATAGAGATGTGAGCAAGGTTTTATGAGAGGCGATAGAAAGCACCCTTTTTTAGGTGTTCAAGTTTTCGGATTTCGTCAGTTGCGCACTAGCGCAGACACAACAAAGCGTTGTTTTAAGTCTTTGCTGCCGCTCACCGCGGTGCCATTATCCGAAAACGCGTTCATGCCATCTGCTAATGAGATTGCAGTCCTCGCTAAGTGGAGTGAGGTTCACTAGGTCGGTTCGTTGAGGGGCTGTGTAGGATTCCACTGGTTACCCGACCCCTTTGCAGTCCGGTGCGTGTAATTGCTTTGCTTCTCACAAAGTCAACTTCGGGACCTGTTTCCGGGATGCAAGGCGTGAATCAGACCCTCTGGTACGCCAGTTTATGCTCGTACAATTGCAGTTTACATTCCACTGTCACAGTTATATATGTGAACATAAGGAGCTTATCGGCTTCCCAAAACAACCTCTTTAAATTGAAAAAAGAATGTTAGTGGAGGCGAAAACGCATGTGCTGCAAATGAATACAAAAGTTCCTACACCTGAAGACCATGGTGACTGGCGACTGTAAACTGGTCACAACTATTCTACGAGTTCGTGACTATAGCGTTCCAAGCAATATTTTAGTCTCCGATTTAAAAGTATATATGAACATTATAATTGGATTCTCAGAGCAAATCCAGTGGAACTGCAGCACGTCGGAATGCGCTCGAGACAGTTAGTGGTTAAAAGCTGGGACATGTATCACCGATTCCTCTGTTTCATTAGGAAAATATTTGCTGAAAAGTTTACGTATTATCACTACTTCTTAAGGTGTTTTGCTGTCTACTAGATCAGTGTTCATGAGAAACAGCGCAACATTTGGAGCTTTGTAATATTTGCAGGATGAACACCGATGAGCAGTTAATATCAAATAACTTTAACCGGAGCTAACCTCACTTGTGCCTGTATCTGAACCGAATGGCAGCTGAAGGACCACCCGACGAACTGAAGCTAAGTTACTATAGTTGTGAATGCTATGACTTTTAGCAAATTAGTATTTTCCCAAAATTTAAATAGGGCACCCAGGGTAAACCTGCCAGTATTGAGAACTTAATATTGAAAATCTGTTTTCATACGGATACTTCCACCAATTGAATTGATGATAGACCCTGTGTGGTATTCATTTGATTTTTTCTTCTATCACTCTGCTCTACTAAATGCATTCTACTAGGATGATTTTATCTTTTTATCCACGATGTTGAGTTAAATTTTTCAATTCCTCAATTTTTTAACTTAAAACGTGAGCACTAGTAATATACGGCCTTCTCATTATTAAATGTTGATGACGCGTCCCACAGTTCAATTAAAATCTGCATCTTCCTTGAGCTCGAAGCAAGTCAGTAACATGTATACAAAATTATGATGAGGGAACAGACTTTTAATGTCTAATTTGGTCAATTTTATTAATTAAGAGTTAGGAAGGCCAAAAAACAACGCGTCTTTCAATTTTCTCAAGGTTTGCAAATGAAGAAGTGGCATTTTACTTGTTCTAAAATGTTCCAACTGCTCAAAGGAAGAAGAATCAGGCCTGTTAGCTCATACTAACTTGCCTCGCTTTCGACTGCATCAACCGAAAGTAGGAATAGAGGTTACCACCACGTAGTTCACTTTCAGTAGGGCTCAGCATATCGCCACGTGTTTTCTGAAGAGCATGAGCACTGGTTAATAGGCTTGAGCAATGTGATGGTGCATGGGAGAGGTGAAGTTGGTATCTCACCAAATTCCCCTCTAGAGCGAAATCGACTCGTTTTAGCCTAGCCTGGCACGCTAAGGGTCGTGGTTTAAAGGGCTGGCAAGTGACGGGTTAATATCAAGGAGTGTTAAGGCTATGAAGGTTAACCCCACAGGCTGCGATCTTTCAGGCCTGTTTCCTTTGGAGAAGAGAAAATTCTTGGGAAGGCCAGATTGTAGGAAGAATGTACTCTGTACAGAAGATTTGGAGAATAATTAGGTGGAAGTGGCCACTTACTTTGGCATGGTGTTCGACGGTGAGGGTCGTATGAGAGCGCAGGGTCGTCACAACGGCCAACGACGCTCCCTGCTCCCGGTTGGGGCGGCTTCCGGTGTGCGCGTCAGCACGGGAATTGTCACAAGGGCCCAGAGTGGGCTTTGCGTGAATCAGCTCCAGGACAATGATTTGCCCGGCCAGTCTGGAGTGCGATTGTGCGCACCATTTGCGCTAGGACAAAGGCTGCACGTCGCACGCGGCCACTGCGTTGGATCGAACGCGACTGGACGACCAATGGTCTCATTACGTGACCTCGTTTGTGGCATGTAGCATTAGGCGAAGGGGGGGGGGCTGAAGAAACACCACATTAACATTGTCCTTTCGAGACGGCAGGTCAGGCTCAACTGATACTTCAGAGTGTCGCCCTCACGCACTACTACTCATAGTGGCTCCGAGCGACTCCTCTTATTTGTAAAAACTTGACACATGTTTATGGAACCGTGTGTGGTACGCGTAGACGAACTGTTTCGATATTTTAGCCACTCTGCCAATGCCAATATTTTGTCTTGACTTTGTCTTATCACAGGGGGAGGTGGCGAGGAAGGCGGAGTACGACAGATGTTGCACAAGTCCAACTCACTATAAGGTAATTAACCCTCAAGTCGCTAATATTGCACTCACTCCGTGGAAGGAAAAATTGCCAGAGACCTGTACGCTCTCTCAGTGACTTTGTCGAGAATAAACAAACTAATTGGCCTTGGTGGCTTCACTGTTTGTACCGCGACAGAACATGCTACTTGATAGAGAGTGCTAATTTCCCACACAGTTGACGAATGCAACAACAACGACCTCCGCCTGCTGTGAACCGGCGCGGAACATCGTCTCCTACGGACCAACAACTTTCTTCGTCTTCCGACACTGGAAAGGGCAACGTGGATGAGTGCCCGATCTCGGCGCTGGCGGCTGCTGGACTATTTTCTCGTCCGAAGACCGGAATTCAACACAATTATTGAAGAAACTTAAAGGGGTAAGTCTCCTGCCAGGTGATATCATGGTTTCCTTCGATGTCACGTCTCTTTTTCCTTCTATCTCTCAGGATCTGACAGTTGAGACCATCGAACTACTCCTACGAAGCAAATCCAGTAAGACGGAGAATCGCCTCGCACATGCCTAAATCCTACAGCCTCTGAAGTTCGGTTTCAGGACGTACTTCACGTTTGATGGAACAATCTACGTGCAGGTGAAAGAGACACCAATGGATTCACCGATTTCGGGACTCATAGCCGAGGCGGTCATGCAAGGGTTAGAGTCGCTGGTTTTCCAACACCACAGACCGAAATTCTGGGTGCGGCATGTGGATGACATCTTCGTCGTCATCGAACGGGATCAGGTGCTCACGTTCAAGGAAAGTCTCGACAGCGTCTTCCCAGACATCCAATTTACGATGGACGGAGAAGAGAACAACCAGCTGACCCTCCTTGATGTCCTCGTCTGTCACAAAGATTGTGGTGGCCTCAAGGCTGAAGTATTCAGAAAAGTGACAACCACGATGCAATTACTGAGTTAAAACAGCAACCATCACAATCAGCCGTAAACACAGTTGCGTAAGGACGCTATATCGGCGTGTTGAGACGCACTGCAGCGAAGAAGAAGACAAAGTTGCCGAAGTACAATACCTTCGACGGGTGTTCAGAGATAATGTCTACCCGCACAGCTTCATCAACCGGTGCTTGCGCAAACGATATGGCCAACAAAATCGCACCGACTCTATAAGTTGGCGAGTGATCCCGTACGTCAAAAACGGATCGGAGGCCGTCGGCCGCCTTCTCGCACCACTTGGAGTTTAAGGGGCAAACAGGCTGGAGGCCGCCATAGGACGTCACATAATGAAACCAAAAGACCCACGGCAAGAAATCTCTGGAGTCTTTTACAGAATCTGGTGCATTTGCGGACAAAGCAAATATGTTGGAGAAACTGGCAGACTTCTCAAGACGCGAATTGTCGAACATGCGGCGGCAGTGCGGTGAAATGTTGCTAAGTCTCAAGTTGCGACTCATTCGACGAGACTCGGCCACAAATTCAAAGTTTATGAGACCGAAATTCGCGCAAGAGGTGACAATCGGGTGAGCCGAGAATTACTTGAATCATGGTTTACGGGCCCCCAATCCATAAACAAGTGCAACGATTTGCCCAATCCCTATTCGGTGCTGAGACCCAATTTGGCCGAAGCAAGTCAACACTGGAGAGCCAGATGGCCGAGCAATCATCACGCCCAAGCTCACCACCCGTGATGATAGTTCAGCAAGGCAGAGCCCGCATGCCGGTCGACAAACTGTCAACGCGCAAGAAGGTAATTACCGTTAATTGTCGTTTAATGTTTGCAGTACTGACTGTATCCTATAAAAACTGCAGATTCCTGTGAATGTGTTACCCTTATCTGCTATTGCTTATGTCTCTGATGATGAATCCACGACAGATCTCGAAACGTCAGGCAAATAAAAGTATTCTCTTAGCTATTGAGTCGTCTTCTTCACAAACAGTTCTCACGGCGTTTGGATGAGATATAATGGTCCGAAATGCTTACAGCCCCCATCTACTCCTAAACCAAATACTGGATTTAAGGGAGGCTGAGCATGAATGTTTCTTCCTTACATGACAATAGTTTAATGGGGATGGAAAAGTAAAAAAATGCGTACTATCCAAATACCATATTCTTGGCAGGCGTGATTTACGTAGGCAGGTAGGAAGATGTTGAACCGAAATCAGGCATCCTATTGGTTGAGGATTGGTCTGTAAGCAAAGTAGCTGATAAGTAACGTTGCGAACTCACCTACGTAATACAGCATCTGAAAGCCAGCCTGAAATAACCTAGCATGCAACAGTGGCTTGAAAAACGATGAGTACAGCGTTTTATATTTTGGAAGCTCTACGACTGGTTTTTGTAAGCGTTTATTAAAATCTTCAGGCATCGTAGCGTATTCTATATGTAAGTGATGCATTAGTACGACATTACAAGTTCCTTGTGAACCATTTATTTTGGCCGGGTGGCCTATATAAACCTCTCTTTCCCTCCTTTCGAGATGCTAACATCCGGTCAAAACGTGAGTCAATGCGAACAAGATGAATACTGCTGTACGAATACACCCTTTGGAGGCCACATCACCCGAGTGCTTGCACAATGTCTGAAAGCAGCTTATTGTTAGGCGCAAGCAGTCCAACCAGGACCATATTTGTTCTGTGTGTTTGCGCCAACAACAAAAACAAACCAGTCGACAAGACCCCTGACCAGGGGGGGGGGGAGGGGAGCTAGAGGTGGACAGCGGTAAACATCAAAGGCAGAGCAGAGCAGGTCAGGGCTGCTCACACGATGTGGTTCTTAAATCCTAGTGCTTTTAATTGCCTGTCCAGTCAGGGTCTGCAGCTGTCGCCGCCGCCGCCGCCGCTGCTGCTGCTGCTACTACCCCAACCGACGCTTTCGAGTGCTTCCGCGTAGAGCCATGAAGTGACGGGACGCGACTGCGGGGAGAGAGACTCCTTGATGTGACTGGCTCATTTGCGGGAAGCCGGGCCGTGGCAGCTGAGGAGGAGGAGGAGGAGGAGGAGAACAGAGGCGACGGTGTGAGGTGTGCAGCAGTGCGCGGCTGCTTTTCATCTTTTACAGTGTTGTTATGCCCTCTGTATGGGCGCAGCCGCACATGGCGTGAAAACGACCTAGAGGGGAAGGGCGTAAGATGGGGGGGGGGGGGGGGGCGGGGGATGGACGGCGGCTGGAGCGAGAAGTGGACATGCGTGCGCGCGTGTGCGGCTGCGTTTCATCTTTTTTTATTGTGTTGTTATGCCCTCTTCGTGAGCGCGGCCGCACGTGGCGTGAAAGCGATCAAGTGGAGGCGGAGGGCAACTGTGGTGTGTGTGTGTGTTGACAGTGCAAAGTGCAACTATAAAACGGGGCTGCGCTGCGTAGCACATGTTCATGATGATTTGGAGGAGGAGTCAGCAATTCCACCCTGCGTGCGTGTGTGCGTGAGTACACTTCTGGAGCCGGAGTTTTACAGCTGAGGACATAAAATATTATTGGCGGGATTATAAAAGCGAGATATATGTGGCCGGAGAGAGGGAGTGAGGAAGCCCGTTCACATTAAGCAAAAGTGGTGGTCTTAACAGTGGCAGCAAGTTCCACGTGGATCAACCAAGCCGGAACCAAGAAACCAGTCAGCGAAGGAGTCGTTCCGGTCATTTGCTGCAACTCAAATTAAGCGAGAGGAAGATGGGAAGGTGTTTGGACTTAAAAACTTGTTATTTCTTCTTTATGATGAGTGCATACTCACAGGCTTTGCGATAAAATCGTTAATTCAGTAGACTTACCGGGAATTTTAACAAGCCGGTTACAAAACGGGACCAACTCGTCTAGATTTTTGCCTTAATTCTCCAGTCTGGAGCCCGTGTGGGTATCTGCACGAGGACGCAGAAGAATTTTCATTAAAGACAAGGACTACATCCGGCTGACGATGACGACTTAGTCAGAAGTAGTCATTCCTAGAAGTCATACGCTCTTCTTCTGTATTTTGTTATGATGTCAGTCCAGGGTTTCATGGGGTTCCATCGAACCACGTTAACAATGATAAGCCTCGAAGAGAGAGGACAAAAAAGGTCCGCTTATATATGTGAAAAGGTGTCGACCTCTTTGTTTAAGTTCTTATCAAGATAAAGAGGTTACGCCATCCCAGTGCGGTCAAGGCCGATGAATCTATGATACCGGACAGAAGCTCAGTATGAGTTATGGCGAATATGACTTATATCCAGGGTTTCTTATATTATGGGCTTTTGCATGGACCCATGTCCAGTAGGTAACCTAATAGCCTGCATAGGGTACGTACAGCAACCCCAAAGGAACCAATTTTACAAGCAAACCATACTGCTGACTGAATCGAACAATGCAGGACCATGAAAAATGAATATACATTCTAAAGGCTGAATCGAGCAATCTATAGTAGGCGTCAAGGGATAAATATCATTTATCAAAGTCGGCAGACGAAGGAACTTTGATAAAATCGAAGGATCAGACACGGGAAGAGGAAGCCATCATAGCACAGATGAATTTGCGCTTATTTTTCAAGAATAATACATTTTTGCATGTACCAACACACATCATAGTCCTTACCTCAACTTGAATCCTGATCCTTACCTCCCCTGGAATTTAGCATACGGTCACTTGTGTTCCGCTTCTTCCAATTACAGTGTCTTACCGAAGAAAACTGTTTTCAATCATTTTGTTGCGAAACATGATGTTTCTCATGTTAAAAGATCCTTATATCCTCAAACTAACTGTTTGTGATTAACTGCAAAAACCCATCGGGCACCATTATACCACAGTGGAGCTCGGGATAAATGTAAATCAAGGAGTTTTAACCATTCGTGCATAGAAAGCATAAGGACATTTCCTTTTTAGTGCACTGTGTGAAAGACTCCTACAGTATTAGCATCATAAATAATTTTCAGTCATCCCAGCAAGTTTAGGCAAGTTATTTATTTCTGTCTTTACCTACAATTTTTTTGTGAATTCCGCCGTCAGTGTGAAATGTAATATATCTTGCTGGAAAAAGTAGGTTTTCAGCACAATTGTTTTAAGTAAGAATCTATCTATATGCTCCTTCCTATGGACAGGCACAGTATAAAATAATTCCACTTTACCAGAAATTTGTACGGGCTAAACGCTCAGTGTGCATTGATATGTCAACAAAAAGATGCATTTTGCGCAAGTTTTCGAACAAACCACAAAAACAAATTTTCAAGAAGAGAGCAAGTATTTAAATTTGCAACTATCGAAACTGAGTCCAACTCGGCAAGAAATAGACATCTGAAAGGCTAAACAAATTCGAATAACTTTACAAATGACATGATATTATACCACGAATTGGAGGACTAATTTCCACTTTTTCTTACTGTGAAATAACGCAAATATATACGATGGCATAACTCGAGGTGATTGTAACAGCTTAGAGGTCAAAGCAAGACTTGCGAGTTCTATCTAGTATGCCTTACTCTTTGCTGTAAGATTCACAATCCAAGGAACTTTATATTAATTTATCCGAGATGCATTTATTCTTTAGCAGCATCGCTCCCTTGTAACTGTGATCTCAGCCTCCAAATGAGTTACTTAAGGGTAAGGGATTCCCTGTTTGGTCTGCGTAAATTAAATATTATCATCGTTAAACAAGGAAAGAAAGAAATGTATAAAAATACATCCAGGATTGTCATATCTGCAATTTAGAGATGTTTGTCTGTCTCGATACATTTCTGTGTAGTTTATTCTCACTCAGAAGTAATTTTGAACCTGCACGATATTTTACTAAGATAAAATAAGTTTATGCCTAAAGTCAAAGTTGTTACGGGATGAAAAGGATGTTCTTTTTATGCCAATCCCCAAATGGTTCATACCTCACTGACTCTCTGAAAGGGCTCAGCATCCCAATCCATGTTGTACGAGCTGAAAAAACCGTCACTCTGCCTGGATAAAATGCAAATTTATGCATTTTCAATCCCAAAGTACTGTCTGTGTCACATTATACAGGGTGTCGGGGGTAACGGGGTGTCCGGTTCAAAGTGAAGGTCTTGACAGGTTCCATCATCTGCCGCGTGTAACTGGTGCCTACGCCTAGCGTCCTTAGATGACAAAAAGTCTTAACTTGTGACTCCTCAGAGTTGAGGTTTACTTAGCGGCCACCCTCGGTAAACACCTCGACCATCGAGCAAAACCAGGTGCAGGTCTTCGGGTGTGTCCTCCTACGCATGCGGTATGCATCGCGCAGTAGAATTTATCGTGGCAATAGTAGTAGGAAATGGCGCTGTAGTAATAGTTGTCGCAGTACCGTAGATATCATAGTAATTTAAGAGAAATAGTAGCAAAGTAATAGTAGTAGTCATTGCCTCATAATTGTGATAGGAATAGCCGCAGTAGTAGTACTTACGGTAGCTCGATTGATAATCGTAGTAGTAATAATCGTGGAAGTAATGGTAGAAATAGTAGTATTAGTAGTAGTATTAGTAGTAGAAGTAGTAGTAGTAATAGTAGTAGAAGTAGTAGTAGTAGTAGTAGTAGCAGTACTTCTCCTACTGCTGCTACTACTGTCACTACTAATACATATTCCAAAATTAATAAAAATACTGCAGTACCTACTACCACTAATATTGCTTCAAATTCTACTAATGCACCAAATAATACTAATATGACTGCTGCCATGCCTATTATTACTAATATTACTACCTCCACTAGTACTACTTCTGCTACTACCGCCAGCAATTCTATTTTACTCTACTACTTCTCTTCCTCTCCACATCCCTCTCTACTCCCTTCTCCTTACCTTACGCCCACTCTCTCCACCCTTCGTCCGCCCACCTTCTCCTCCTCCCCTCCCTCCTTCCCCCAGTCCCTTGCCCACACTCTCCCCCAGGGTCATAAAGTCCTACAGCGAGGGCGACATGCTTAGACCGCTTAGGCGGTCTAAGCCATAGGCTTGCTCCCTCACTGAACCCATACCTGTGATCCATAAGGGAGTTTGGCAGCCACTTGGGACGACTTAGCAGATCGATTTAGGGATAGTACTGTTTACCCTTCGAGGAGTAGGAGGCTAGAAAATGTGGCCTAGGCGAATGCCGGGTTGACGACTTCTGCCAGCAGACTGTGGTTCGCAGACTGATATATTTGCAATCGCAACATATAAAGAAACAACACATTTGCCTGTTCCGGTCCCCTTCCATCCCGTAGCAAATTCCGGGATGTTCGGTTGAGCCCGCTCACACTAGTAACCCGAAATGTCCTCTCCGCTGACCAGAACGGAGAATATCGCTAATCGCTGGGGGACCGGAGCGCTTCAAAGTTGGCGAAGTCATGTAAAGTTAACCCACTTCTCCGACTGAAGGAGGTGGATGCTGGCCACAGATTACTCTAGAGCGGCCACCCACAAGCAGACCGGCGTGGAGTCGGCGTTGCCTTTGTCTTCCAGACTGAAATCGTGAGATGTCTGCCCTGTCTACCACAGGGCAACAAAAGTTCATTTGATGAGCCTCCGCCTGCCTCTTCGGGCTGACAAATTTGTCAACATTGTCAACGCCTACGCCCCCACCCCCCGGATGACCAACTCTGACGAGACAAAGAACAAGTTCTACGAGGATCTGCATGCTCTGCCGGCGTCTGGGCCGAAGGCGGACAAGTTGACTACCCTTGGTGAATTTGTGGCGGACAGTCAACATTTATGTCTGGCTTCCTCGTTCAATGTCCACTGCCTCAACGTCATACGATTCCCCAAGCATTTGATTCCGGCTCGTTAATTTCCATTTACGCATCCACGTGCCAGTAGCCACTGCAGCCTGAGACACCAACTCAGGGTTCTGTGCACAATAAAACCCTAATTCTGATGGCTTCTATCTTTTACTTACAACCTGGAATTTAGCCTGATGAGTGTAGTGCTCTGAGCACATCCACTACTTCGACGCTACAACTTCAACACTCGCGTCGGCACAATTCATGCTGCCTGGAAAAGAGCACTGGGTCTCCACGGCCCCCAATGGCAATAGCCTACTCCTCCTATGAGCTCGCGTGGAGCACTATCTCATCCTGACCAAAACCCCCGTTTGCCTTCCGCTGCAGCAGAAGGCAACCTGGGTGCACCCCCGGTCCTAGAATTTGCATCTACTGGACTATGTCTTCGTTCGGCAACGAGAACAGCAGGAAATGCTGGTGACCACGGCGATCCCGGGTGCCGACGGATAAATCGATCATCGCCTCAGCTTTAAACACACAGAGGCTTCAAGGTAGCTTGAATAACGCTTCCTTTTATTAACCTGTTCAACGGCGAGCAGCAACGAGGTGGCTCATTGGCTAATCAAGCTTCCAGCCGCAGACGAGGGCGCCTCCGTAGAGAATCGATGGTGCCAATTGAGGGACAATGGTGGTCTTTGGCCGCGCACATCGTCAGCATTAGGGCTGGTTCGACAGGAGCGACGCAACCAGCAGCAATCTGGCCTACGCTGGCCACCGTATCAACGCCAGCAAAGCACCCTTCTACCGAAGTCGCCATGTTATACAACAGTGCTTGTGGGAAATGCAGGAGGCCTAGATGAGTCACCAGGCCAAGGAGAAGCAAGGTTACGCGGACTGCACAAATGGAAAATCTTCGCTGCACTCAAGGCTGTCTGCGGTCCTACAGCCAAAGGATCAGCTTCAACGTTGACGGGACTACCCTATGAACTGAGAAGACGCAAATGCTGAAGCGTTGAACTGAGGATTTTCAAAGTCTCCTCAACCACCCATCCCCCATCTCCGATGCCGCCATTGGTTGACTGCCTCAGGTGAAGAAAAAAGGTGACCTCGATATGTCACTCATTCATTACGAAACCGTCAGGGCCATGCAACGGGACTCCAACAGGAAAGCGCCAGGATCAGACGCGATCCTTGCTGAGATTTACGAATATGGCAACCCCCAGTTTATTAAACACCTAATCATATTCTTCTGGGAGATGTGGCACCAAGAATAACTCTCACAGGAAATTCAAGGACGTCACAATCACCTAAAGGTACTGAAGCAGGAAATGTGATCTTTAAGAACACTAAGTTTATTTGATTGACGTTTCAGATCCTTGCTTAAACACATCACCAGATGCAACAACAGAAGACATTGATAAGGGCAAGGTTAGGCAGTGTTTATAGCCCGTAACGATCCCAAGATCACATGCGTACTAAAATTAGAAGCTGTCGCGATAAACGCTTGGGGTCATGATAGATGGCATGACAGTCCACGTCCGAGTCATTAATTGCCGCGATTTCCTCACCCGTGTTGGATGTTAGCCCAATAATTTCGCTTCAGTTAGGCTCGCTGTCATGGAACTTATTGATGGCTCGTGACTCATTCCCCTGTTCAAGCAAAGTCACAGTACGGAATATGGTAAAGGAAGGTTATTGCATTTAGGGATGGACTGCGGGCATGAGAACCCTAACTGGAGTAACTCGTGGCCCGTGTTCTCCTAACAGCTTTAGCAGCCATTTGGAACCATGACTGATATCGGAAAGCCAGTGCAGTTTTCATCGTCCTTGCAGCACTACCGATATGATCTTTGCTACACAACAGCTGCAGGAGAAGTGCTAGGAGATGTGAACTTACATCTGCCCGATCTTCGTGGACATGACGAAAGTCTTCGACGCAGAGAATCGCGAGGGCCTGTGGAAAGTCCTGCAGAAATTCGGGTCTCCTGAGCGCTTCGTCTACACTATACATGAGCTCCACGATAGGATGGTAGCGGGCGTCACAGACAGCGGAATGTTTTCCGAAGCCTCCGCAGTGGCCAATGGAGAGGTGCAGGGCTGTACCCTCGCGCCTACCTTCTTCAGCCTCGTGTTCTCTGCCGTGCTAATGAACGCTTATTCTGATGAGTGCCCAAAGATCCGCATCGGCCACAGAAGTGGCGGGCACCTCAACATTCCGCGGATGCAAGCACTTAAAAGGTTTCTAACTGAGGCGATAACTCGGACCGTGCGGTCAGCCCAGTCTGTTTTGTATGATGTGGCTGACCAGAGGACTGAGAGTCAGGCTGCAAGGGCTACTTCTTTATGCGGCCCTTATGACAATCCCAGTCAGCCGGGATTTGAGCAGCTCCCCAAAGTTGCTGAGGTTTTCTAGATCTGAAGATCCATAATGTGGGGGCCTGTGCATTCTCCTGTCTCCGGTATTCTTGACATTGCAGGATTTAATGATGTCCCATGATTTTGTTACCTCTTTCTCAACTGCATGCGGTCATTGCCTATCAATAAGATGAAACAAAATGCCGAGTAAGATAGTAACCGAGAAAGCTGAAACTTGATATACAAATAGAGCATGAGCTGTTGCATGATGTCATTAAATCGCGCAAACCTCAGATTTTTTGGCTTTTTCTTGACACTGGACCCAGGTAGGGCATGGGTAGAGAGTTAGGTAGCTGTAACGCAAGTCTTCTTTCACCATAATCTAGCGAAATTTATCGTCTCTGTACCACCCTGTCGTGGGACACACGGTAGACCTCGTCGAAAACGACGGTCGAACTGTCATTGCCGTACGGGGTGTCCCAAAGCTCATTCAATAAATCTCTGAAAAATACACGAGAAAGTAATTATAGTCAAGTTTTTATTATAAAAATTACTAGAATTCAATTCAAGTTTCAGTGCCTTGAAAATGACTCTGATATGTGCACATGAGCGCACTCATTTTTTACGACCTTAGGTCACGTTCTCTTTTATGACCTCGCTTCAGATCCTATGGATTCTTTCCTCGAGCCATGACGGAGTACGGGCTTAGTGACCGATGACTTGCTTTTGATATCGCTTCATAGAAAAAATGCAACGATATAGGAGTTCAGAGTGGTGCCGATCCCATTGGAAGGAGCTCTTTTGACTGATCATTCAATAAGAAACCATGCTGTTAAAAAAATCATTTACCAACCTGCAAAAATAAAAAAGGAACTCCATTGTGTTGCACGAAAACCATAGTAAGGAAACTTCTCGCTAAAATTTATTGGATAACAAACAATTTGCTAATCTCCATTGCACTTTTTCCCTGTGACGATGTTGTGTTATTGCATACAGCTCTAAGGAAAAAAAATGATCCGATCAGCTACATGCTGGGTATGCCATCCGTTTCAGAGAGTTGCATTTGTGCGACAGGATGGCTGACGGGTTTGCTTTTCCCCAAACTCGACAGTTCTGTCGATTATCCCTTTTAGTGAAACATAAGGTTCACAAGCGATGATAATGGTGGGAGATGATCCACACATTTATCCATGAACATCAAAATCTTCGCCTTGAATCGCTTTAGGAACCCGGAGTCAGTACGAGTAGGGCCTAATCACTCTCAAAGCATTCAATGAATCAAACCTTTGTGGATGATGAATTCCAATGCAGCTCCCAAATGGACTTTCATGGCTATGTGCAAGGATTCTGGCGTCAGAAAATTTCCATGCACATCGTAATTCGTGCTACCTATTGGTGTAGTGTGAAGGCCATAAATATTGTGAAAGTTGCGGTGCACTTCAGTCGGGGGATTTAAATCTGCTCGTGGGAAGAACATTTTGCAAACGTGCTCCGATGTTAATTGACAAACCGTGGGCAAGGAAGTGATATGTTTACAACAACTGTTCACCCTAAGCTAGTAAATACTGAAGGCTTCAAGGCGCTCCGAATGATGCCTGAGATGTAGTAGAAAAAATGAAGTGTAAATGGACTTTCAAGAAGGCGAGTTTGGCGAGCGTAGAGTCTAGTTCTGTCAGGATAGTAAAAAGGGAATGTGCCCAACAATTAGTTTATGTTTTTGATGGTTGAGCCACGTTGTGCGAATTTTCTACGTTTCCAGAAGCAATTGATTTCGTTATTTATCTTAAACGAATGCAATTAACAACTGTAAAGATCGAACTCTTCAACAGGCCCTACTTATTACTTCCCTCTTTACTGAAAATGATTTCGAAGAAGCGACACTTATGCATTCGCAAAAGCCCAAGGAAATGGGTATGGGAGTTTGATTTCGCTATCAGTGTTGGAACAAGCATCTTTACTCAATAGCGAATCTCATGAATCGCTGAATGAACTACTAAGATATGACACAGGTTGGCCAGGATAAACTAGGTGCGTTTGCAATATTGTTGAACTTACAGGCTGATTTAATCCTGCTAGCATGTCGACCGCTGACTATGCCTCTTTTCGGCTGAATTCACAAAATCACATGAAATAAATAACTTCTCAAGTTTTGCTATTAGATTCATTGGTTTTTAATGTCCTTATTTATTCAGTCTAATTTTTTAGAATGCATGCAAACTGTCAGGTATTGTACTTATTTTGTAGTAAATTATGTCTTTAAGTTCAGCGATGATACCCATGTAAGCATTCAGAAGTCAAGTGAGTTGAACAAACGTTTTCCATTAATTCATCATCAGGCAATACAACAATATAAGGGAGGGTATATTTAGCGAAAGCTTAAGCAGCCAATCACGAATAACTAGGGGGACGATGGGACGATAAGAACTAATTGTCGGACCCCTTCTCCTCCCCCACCCCTTCCCCTATCTGATCTCCAATTATAACTAGAATCCGACCCCTTTGCTCCCTTTACAACTCTCCCCCTCATCCCCCTTTATTACTACTGATTGGCCGCTTAAACTTTCGTTAACTCTACCCCCATTTATTATTGCATTGCCTGATGATGAATTAATCGAAAACCTTTGTTCACCTAACTTGGCTTCTAAAATTACGTCTGCTTCAAATACTAGGTCCAAAAACAATTTTTTGCGATTTAAAAGTCAGCAATTTTGGGATCTTAAATACTGTGGAGTGTCTGCTCTATTAATTTACCATTAACCGTTTTGTAAAACGCGGTCTATATGCATTAAGAAATTTTATGTTCGCCGACTAGATCACGTGCCACGGCAAGCTTAACGCAAATGCAGTGGCCTACGCATGAATTAGTTTTCCGTGATAGTAGACATGCGTTGCATGCACCGCACTCTCTTCCCTCATCCAACTGTGCCAGGTATGAAGACAGAGAGGCGGAGAGAGAGAGAGGTAGAGAGAAAAAAAGAAAGAGAGAGTGAGGAACACCAGGGGTGGGATCGGACGCAGGTGGTTGGCGCAGTGATGAGCATGTTGCTACTTGTGCCACCAGGATCCCCCCATGTCCACCATTTGTTGTGGGAGCGCAACTCGAGAAACGCCTGCCATGCCCTGAGCTGGTCCCCGTGTTGGGCCATTGCATCTGCCACGTGGCCCGTGTAGGGGTTCAGCGTGCCATATATAGCACCCTCTTAATAGCTTACTGAAAAAAAATAAACAATTTAAAAGTACAAAGTGCAGCTCTTGGAATTTTAAACACGAAGCACAAGCGCAAACTAAACCAAATTCAAAATTATTCGTTATTTGAAAAACGTTCTGCAAGTGGAGGATGCTATTTCGTCAAGTAAATTTACAACTAAGCGAATTTCAAAGTCGATATTCTGCTTTGACTGCATGACTGCCTACTGCATGAAAATATGTCGGGCAACACTACCAAAGCCATTCTTTTTACCCGAGATAGTCTCTCGGAATTTCGATGAAAGTTTTATAAAATACGTCATCCACTGTAATTACATGGTTTTACAATTTTAATACCCTAGGTGAATGTCATGCTGACATGCAGATTCTTGAAAAGCATCATTAGAATTTCAAGGGAAATAACAACACTTTTATATAAACGATGTGGTTATCACGCCAATAAATATTAGCATGGATTCAGGTGATATTTTCCGACGACGTTGAGGCGTGCAACATTTTGCCTCTTGATGTCAGCTCATATAAAAGGTGACTGCTTTGATTTAGACTTCCCTCGGAGGTCCGGGTCCTACCAACGGCTCCATGCTCAGTGACGTAGCTATTGTATATTTAGTTGATCGTGCCTTTCCAAGGCAAACTATAGAGGTTATGAGAAATTGTCCGTGCGTAAAAAAAAATAATAGTCAACTTCCAAACGATATTTTTTATCGATTTATGGATCAGCAGGCCAAGGGCGTTTTATTCCTTTAAATGTCCGATCGCCACGCTATGGTGGAACGGCCCCGAGCTCGGAAGTATGGACTTCCGATGCGTCTGTCGTCAGTCTAAGCAAGCTAAGCGTCTTTGGTCATAACACATGCTGTTTTGAAGGAACTCACATCACTGTGTGAGAAAGAATAAAGCAGGTGATTGGTTAGTCGTTCTTAATGGTTATCGGTAAGCTTAATGCCTTATTCCACCAAAGCTTTGATGCATTAAATTCACAATTGAACCTGCGGACCGTTTAGCTAGTTGTCAATGCCGCTGGTAGTTCCATTCGTATTACGGTTATCCAGGAGAATATTTAACGTGTGGCGGGAAGCAGCACATGGTTGAGTCTTGTGACATTTAACAACCCCCACCCTGTGGCTGCGCTGAAGAGCGTCGGGTGAGCAGTAAGGAACCCGTGTCTTTATAGGACTGAATCAAACCACACGGATCTCTTCCCCTGTAAAATCACCCTTGAAGCATAACTGTTGCGGTTAATTTCCCGAGAAATCACCTGTGCCGCCAATACAAGGTACTTTCCGACCCTTTATCTGACATTCAGTTTTTTACCTTCATTCTACCAGCTGCCTATTGGCTAAGTAAGAGTCTTTTACCTGTATTTCAGGTCACTGTTCTACCGCTACCGTCACCACCACCATTACCAGCACCCCAACTAACATCACTGTCACCACCACAACAAAAACAATAGAAGCCATTACCAACATTAAATCGGTTGCTTTCAGTTTTTTGTTCCCTCTAGCTAAGTGATTCGCGCATTTATGCTTAAGGGGGACAAAGAAAACGTTATAGTTCTGCGTTTTCTCTTCGCGTTCGCATGGTAGTGTTGCTATTTTTGCGACCCATTCCCGTTCCCGCTCCCTTCTCCCTCCCAAATGTCACCAGGGTAGCATATATTTTTTTCGTTTGTCCGTTTGCGTGCGTGCGTGCGTGCATACCTGATAGGAAAGCTTAGTAGTCTGACCGTCCAAAGCATCTCCACAGGCGGGAACACCGGAAAACGAAACCCCACTAGAGACTGATTTGCTGAATCTAAGTCATACACACACGCACCCATTTCACTCCTCCTTTTATTATTATTAAACTCCGCAATAAACTTCAGTCCAGGCCCTTATATTAAAAGGGGATCCACCGCACACGGGCTAGCTTAGGGCGGTAACGTAGGGGCGAAAGATAAAAGAAAGCCGCCATTTTATTGTCGTTAGTAGCAGTTAGCCAAGCCACAAATACCTAGGACTTTAATTCCACAACGGTGCTTTATCATTAGTAGAATCTCAAAGGTCATCGTACTTAATGCAGTGATCGTTGCTGTAAGACTGGCTGAAGCAACAAAATCTCAATCGTATGGCAAATTGCAACTGTGATAATGTTACTGGAGATCACGGGAACCATATTTTTTCCTTTCCTGACGTTTCAAAAGCGTACAGGCCTCCGTCATCAGAGGTGGGCGTTTTACTGCACCTCACAGTATTTATAGTAAATGACAACACATCGGAAGAGGAGAACGAAGTTCCGGTGCACAATGTGTCATCCCAACAGCTGACGCCAACACAAGTAAAGGTGCTGAGCCCTGAAACTTGCTTCAACACCACGGATGCCGATCCAAGCAATCTCGTGGCAACGGTCAAATCGATTCTCAAACAAACCGGGAAATCTGACGAGACAAAATACCTCATTCGGCAACAGATAACAACCTTGGTGACGGAGTACAAACCGCGCGCAATCCTTATCCGAGCAGGGGACAATGTGCAAAAAACAATAGGGCCTGACACCAGCATCGTGATTCTTCCAGCAGACAAAGGACGTCCCACAATTGTGTTGGATAACGAATTGAGACAAATGTTCGCATCCCAGGTATGTGCATAGATTGAGAAAAAGCAGGTTCGATAACCGGAATCGGAGTTTTATTGGTCTGATCTTTCGAACTCTTGCGGGAGTCCAGCATCAGAGATAAAACTGTCAACGAAAGCAAGCAAAATTTATAGGGGGAAGGTACCAATTAACCGTCAACGAAAGTAGTCAAAATTAACAGGGGGTGGGAGGTTAATTAACCGTCAAAGGAAGCAAGCAACATATAAAGGGGGGGGGCAATTAACTGTTAACGAGAGCAAGCAAAATGTATAGGGGGAGAGATCAATTATCCGTCATAGGGGCGGGGGGGGGGAAGGTAGCGGGGAGGGAGGGAGGGATGCATCGGTTAACTGAGTTGTCATCCGACGCCCAGGCTTCAATCAGCTCTCAGCCCGTCTTGCTGCTTACGTGGGCAATTATCCTCGCAGCTGCGAAGTTGAACTTGTGACCCGCCCCGTAGGTGTGGGCGGCCACTTGTAAAGATTCATTATACCGTCGAACAGCCGACTTGTGTTCCTGTATACGCAAACCCAGCATACGTCCAGTTTGTCAAGTGTAATTTACACGGCAGTTTAGACATGGTATGCGATACACCACACCCGACTGCTCACTGGGATTTAGCTGATATTTGATCCTCATGGCCCGGCTGTGCATTTTAGCCTTGGGACGATGCGCAATTCCAACACGTAGTCCTGCGGCAATACGCTCGGTCGCTTCCGACACGTCCTACCCCTATAAATCTTGCTTGCTTTCGTTGACGGCTTTATCTCTGACGATGGACTCCCGCAAGAGTTCGGAAGCTCAGACAAATAAAACTCCGATTCCGGTGGTCGAACCTGCTTCTTCTCAATCTATGTGTTGGATAAGACAAACTACATTCAGAGGACCAACGCCCTGCTGGAGGACCGACAAGCCTACCTCCCATATGAGGATGCAGTGATGAGGAAGCTGATGACGCAACTGGACAAAATTGCTTACCGAAATGCAAAGTAATAAGGTGATCACCAGGTCGGTTAGACTGGCCATCAAGCTAACAGACGCGCTTGTAACGAGGTTCTATGGTCTACCAAATGTACACAAAGCCGGGATTCCCCTCCGGCCGATCGTGTCATTACGTGGGGCACCAACATTCAATTTGGCTAAATAGTTATTTCAAAATCTGAAGCCACTGACGTCGACAGCAGCTACGACGGTCTGCTCAGCCGCCAAATCCCTGGAGCGTCTTAAGGGAGTTCAACCCACCGAAGACGAGGTCATGGTGTCATTCGACGTCACCTCTTTCTTTACCTCAATCTCACAAGACTTGTTGGTCGACACGGCCAGCGAGCTGCTGCATAGTCAGTACGATGAGACGGGCAAGACGGTGAAACGGAAACATCTCATCCAACTCTTAAAATTCTGCCTGAAGACTTACTTCACATTCGAGGGGAGAACGTACGAACAGGTCAAGTGGCCGCCAATGGGATCGCCACACTGGGCTTCATCGCAGAGGCAGTTCTTCAATGCTATGAGGCTATCTCGTTCGCAAGAAATCAGCCATGTTCTGGACTCGATAAATTGACGATACCTTCGTTATTATTGAATGGGAAAAAGTTAAGGAATTCGACGATCTCCTGAATTCTGTTTGTCCCCGACTTCCAGTTTACGATGGAGGCTGAAAACAACAATCAAATTCCATTCCTAGGCGTTCTCGTCCATCGAAAATCCAATAGGAGCGTCAAAACGATTGTGTATAGGAATGCCACCAATACGCGCCAAATTCTAAGCTACCATAGCAAGCACCCGGCATGCCACAAACGCAGGTGTGTGCGGACGTTATACAAACGGGCAGAAACACACTGTAGCGAGCCACGGGACCGGAAGTTTAAATTACGATACCTCCAGCGTCTCTTCCAAGCCAACGGGTATCCTCGAAATTCCATTGAACGCGGCAGACAGGCACGACTGAATGAAGAGCCGGCAGCCGAGCCACAAAAATTATGGTGCACGCTACCACTCATTGATGGCATTTTGGGGGCAGTCTTCCGTCAATAAAAACCACTGGGGATCGGCATCGCCCACCGACCAGAGGCAATGATACGACACCTGGTCCTTTGACCGAAGAAACCCCTGCCCCGGGTTGAAAACGCAAACTTCATGCAGCGAGTCAAATGTGATTCCTACATGTTCGACTATATTGAACAGAATGGGAAGCGATTGCAGACCTGAATAGCAGAACACAGCGGTGCAGTAGGGAGAATGGACTCACTATCTTTGGTGGCGGAACACTGCGCAGCCTCCGGGCACACATTCTCCTTCTAGAATGCCGAAATTCTGGGTCAAGAAAATGACCTCGTAGTCAGAGGAACAACCAAGGCCTGGTACAGTGGGACAATCTCCGTCGACTGTTGTGTGGCGCTTTCCACAGCCTACCAAGCCCTACGAACGAGGCTCAGTGAAGAAAAGAGAGAACACGAAAAAAGACAGAACGTGAATTCGGGCTCTTGCGAGCCCATGGTGGACACACACTTGGCCGCAACACAACCGGAAAGAGCAATCATCAGCTCAGCCTGCAGGTGCGGATCCGGATAGACGTGTGAACACATACAGGATTACCGGCCTGGGATGGCAGCTGCACAAGTGCAGACAATAGAGCCCGACGGGGGATCCCTTGACTGAGGTTAATTCGCTTCAAGGTGCAAAATTATTGAGCATCCCTCCCTGCCCCGGCCCCCTTTCCTCTGAATTGGCTTAAACTTATCGACTATTACTTTCACTTACTACAAATACTCTGACGCGGTACAACTCCCACCTCTGATGACAGAAACCTGTAAGCTTTTGCAACGTCAGGAAAGTCAAACTATGGTCCTCGTGACCTCCTTTTCTTCTCCTTTATGTCTGGGCCCCGGATTTTCGCTTGTATCTGCAATATACATACAGGCAGTAAGACGGATGGATCCACTATTTTCGGTGACTGAGCACTGTGCAGACTCCGGGCACACGTTCGCCTTCCAGAATGCTCAAATTCTGGGTCGAAGAAATGATCGCGTAGCGAGGGAAACTATTGAGATCTGGTACACGGGACAACCTCTATCAACCGCTGTGTGGCGCTTCCCACAGCCTACCAACCTCTACGAAATGAAGAAAAGAGCAACCGACAACATAGATGGAACATTAATTCGAGTAATTGCGAGCCGATGATGGACACACACGTAGATGAACCACAACCGGAAATACCAATAATCATGTCAGCCAGTCCATCCGCTCAGCCTGCAAATGTGAAACCGGCTGGAAGTCTGATCGCAAGCAAGATAGCCGGCCTGAGGCGACAGATTAGGTCTCTATAGAGCTCTAAGCTACTGGTTCATCGTTCTCTAACCACCCTTGTGTGGCTGGCTATTGGACTGGAAACTACCTCACAGTGCAGGCGAAATTGACTTTGAGGTGATTATTGCTAGTCCAATTTTAGTTCAATTTACGATGCAAATTCAGTTGGAGGTGTTGTTTCATATTACTTGTCACTGGTTAATGCAGGCGTCTGATGCCAGGCATCAGATTTGCTTGAAATTTCTTCAGCTCAGTTGCAACTCGGTCGGAGGTGCTCCAAAGCAACGTAGCTGCACAGGTGGCCCACCTCCTCAGCGGTTCCCTCTGTAGCCGCTATTACAGTCAGGCATGTCCTATGGAATCTCCTTACATCGTGTTAGCACGATTCCTATTTCACCAGAATCGAAGTAAAACCAAATAAATATGAACTCCTGAAGCTCGCAAATGAAATTGTTTGTCCAATAGAGAAGAATATTCGAGTTCAAGGTAGCAGTTCCGAAGAAGAATAAGCGATGACTGGAACAAGAGTTTTATTGTCTTGACATTTCGAATTCCGTCGGGAATCCTTAGTCATAGGTAATCGTGAACAAGTCTGAGACATGCGCAGATAGGGGATGATACATGCACAGATTGCA
>JAYGXS010000002.1:67606722-67717424 GCA_036362985.1 Ligula intestinalis | reverse complement strand
CACATTTCTGAGTGAATATATACCCGATCAGCAGTGACAGCAAATAGCAGGTGGCGAGACGCTGATGAACTGCGGTTCAATGAAGTGCTTATGACTCATCTGATAGACACCAGTGGTGGACCAACTGCGCCGTCTGTGAGTGCGTTTGTTTGTGTTGTCCGACGAGCTGGTGTTCAGGGTTATGCTTGACTGATTAAGGCTAAAAAGCCCAAAACAATTCTGTATCAAGTTACCCCCAGACGCTGTCATACCCCCTTACTGCTATATATATATATATATATATATAATTGAGTGTGATATTAGGAAAAAAATGAAAAGACAAGTCTCTATTAAAAAAGAATTCGCATAACAAAACCTACGGTAAACCAACTTCGTACCTGTCGTTATATGAATTTTGTAGTTGACACAGCCCGTTTAATCCAATAGCTATGAAATAGTAATAAAACAGACCAAGTCCGGCTGTGTAGTTTAGACCCAGAGGCTTGCATAACCTATCTTTGCTTTCTTTATCCTATAGGAACAGCATCTTCTGTCAGTACAGCGTTTTGCTCACCAGTCAGACATAGATAAGGCTGAGGGCAAAGGGGCTGGGCTGATTGACTGCAAACTTATGACTATAAAGTCCCCTCTCCCTCATCCCCCGCTTTTCTCGTTTGAGCGAAGTCCTCTAACTTGTGATCTCTGCACTAAATGCGGTTATCTGAAAAAACAGATTAGTTGGTGCTAAAAATAATTACGCATTTTTTGATGAGACAGATCTTGTTGCATCATAATTAATTTTATATAGGAAATACCCACAGTTTTTTGAAGGTACTTTCTATTTTCTTCAAATGTAGTTGCAATATCAAAATATTTGGTCTGGCTATTTGCTTGTATCGGGAAGGTTCTCGTCTGATTGATCTCTTCGAAATTTGCGAATTGGCAATTGGTCTAGTACTTATCGGGCGCACAATTTTGGCGACTATCAATAGACTGAGGCAGTATTTCCCGGATGCCTAGGTTACGGTTGAAGTGGTTTTCCACGAAAAATAAGAACCTTTGAAACTTGCGCTACAAACAGATTTGCATATGTTGGTTGGCCCTATTATCCAAAGTTGCAAAGGTGAATAAACAGTTAAGGAATTTTCAACCTTTCCGTCCCTCACTTTCTTTTGCCTTTCTCAGATTTTCTTTAACGTCCGTAAAGCAATTCTCAGTCATTCGCACCCGTTCTTGTCTTTGTGGCAGACATGCGATTGCAGAATTCGACATGCTTATATTCTGCCTCATTTGGTTAGGACCATTTTTTAACTGTTCCTTTCTTATTTGCTTCAATACACAAAACATTTCGAGCTATTTTTATAGCCTTCGGTGGTATGCCTTTTTGTGCGAGCGAATGGCAGATGTTTGTTAAAGCTGATCAGCGCACACCGACTTATCGCTAGGCCCCCACAGTCCTGAGTATCCACCACTGCCAAGGCCAAATGTCTTAGCTAACATCATTCAGCAGGCTGTTTCGTCGGAATCTCACTAGCGTGTATATTTGACCGCGTACACAGATACAACGTCAATAAGGCTATATTGGTAACTTGCCTGAAACCCTGATCGGCAACGACAGGAAAGTTCCCTTAATATATACAAAATGATGTGTAAAAAACTCACCCCTCACTTTTCACTTCGTGTGATGGCGGGTTGGTGCTACCAACTTAAAAGTGTAAATCTCTCTTTTACGACGAGCTTTCTCTGCTCATCAAATGATGTGTTTATGAGTGCAATTGAAAATGCTATTAACATTTATTATTGTTTAAAATGTTTTAATATTCCATTGATGAAATCAAGCGAAATCCTTTTTGCTTTAGTCAACCGCATCTCAGACAAAAAACTACAACCATTTCTCATGAAGCCCAGTTGGAATGTGTACTAAACTGCAGGCTGCTTGTTGTCGGCCATCTTATAAGGTACACTTAGTCTGGAAGGATATTGAATCGCCAACTCCACTAGAGGATTATTTTAAGAAGCTATTCTACTTGTCAGAAGAAGAAGAAGCGATCACTGGAACAAGAGGTTTATTCTCCTGACGTTTCGGATTCCCTCGGGAATCCTTAATCATGGAACAGTCTGAGACATGCACAGTTAAGGGTCTACTTGTGTTGGTTTACTTATTTCGTTTTTTGCGTCGATAGGCTTTTTGTGTATTTAAAAAGTTACTTTGCTTTTTTGGAACAATTATTCACGTTTCCGCAATTTTCCGCCGTAATGCTAAGGTTTAAATCACAATATGCCTTCTTTTTAAGAAGGATAATTTATCTACTGATGCAAGACTTTTGGGGGCGCAGCTTGATTTGATTTTACGTAATAAGAATTTTCTGATGAAAGTCATGAGTTAGGGACGGCCTTTACGTGTTTTTTTCTCCTGAATTCTGATCTGGGGATGTCACTGGCCCATTGTAGGGAAGTGCTCGACCAAATAAGCAAAATGAACTCGCGGTAATGCAAACGATTTCTTCTTATGTTCCAGCGATGAGTCAAAAAGCAAATGATCCGAGTAAGAGTTGATTAAATTGAACAAATTCTATGCAGTATTTCGACTGTTACATACGATGATGTCAACTAGGTGTTTCATAGTATGGTGGATACAGGACGGTGACTGGAGCGCGAAGTAATTTGGGGTAATACCAGACTACTGCAGTTGCTGCCGCACTCTTTTCGCCCTCGCTCAACTGAGTCTGGGGGTAAGACACAGTCGGATGCCCGGTGGTACGCCGGGATGAAACACCTCAAAATCCCGTCTAGACATGTCACACACTACTGGGTTTCACAGTCTAGTGAGCCACAGAGCGACAGGATTGTTTGAATATGCCAAGGTCACTTTTCGCGCAGATCCTGATGAAGATGGTATACACAGCTATTGGTGAAGATGAGCAGTGTTCATTCCCCTCTTCTTGCTGGCATCGCTTCCCTCGTTACTGCTGCCGAACCGTAGCGCACTTCGCTTACCGTCAGCACCCTCATAGCCCTAACCCGCAGTTGCCCACAGCGCTGCACTTTCCACTGATATCTATCTGATATTCTGTGACCACACATCACTCCAAATGGATCATTTGTGTAGTACCCTGACATTCTCTTGTACAGTTACCTGCCCACTTTTATCATTTACCCCTTAGTTTACTGCACTAGATCTTACATATATACTATTGACTCGTTATTCATATTTATCTCCGTGCATATGCCTGTCATGGTAATTAACAACCAGCTCGATGTTACATCCGGAGACGTGTGGCAGGTCAACCTATCTTTACGGGTTCGCCAACCTCAACGACCTCGGCTGCTACGATAGACGTCTACCAAGTTTTCGCAAACAAAAGTGGCGTGGCTCAGATGCCACCTGAGTGCGAGCTTCATAGAGACCATAGTCAGACGGAGCCACTGAGCCCAACCCTCCATCCCGAGGGGACCCAGTTGACTCGTCATTCGGCGAGCATCATAACCATAAATTGTAAAGCATCAAAAAATACGTAAGCACGGGAATTTGCTTATAGCGAGGAATGCGAATGAAGTTTCGTGGAAATAGAGTTCCCAAAATCAACTTTACTCTTTTGCCCATATCCCACAGGCATCAGTCCCTTACTCGAGAGGGTCAACCACCCATTGCATGGTGTGGTTGGCGCGGCGTGAAACCTACGCACAGGCCGGCCATCGCAATCCCCTCCTCCTCCCCCTGTACAGTGTACAGCCTAGGTAACGCGTGTCCGCCCTAATCTGGCGTCTGTTGTGGTTCAGCGCACATGCATAGCGTGACCCATTGTGGCGACCAAAACGCACACACACAGCCGATGATGACGACAGTTCGATGGCCGCAAACGACGACATCCATTGTGTAGCCCTGCGCAGTGGGCCCAGCCAGCACGGTGACTTGCGCGTGATCTGCGCAACAACTGCCCCACCCTATCTCCGCCATCTTCCACCTTGACAAGGCACTGTCTAGACGACTGGAGGTGGGCAGGAAGTCATGTGCCCACGAAGTCAGACAGACTGTCTGCAGGCGCTCCTGCGCACAGAGCACACACGAAATGCTTCTCCCCACAGGCACTCGACTACTCCGTGCCCAGGGTGTGTGTAGCACGGAAGCCCACGCTGTATAAGCTGGGATCCAAACTGCCGCCAATATTCTCTTGATGTGTTACAAGCCTGGTCAAGTGTAGGCTGGGACCAGATGGTGTATGAAGGGGTAGCGTGTGGGGGGGGGGGACATTGGGGATGCTCAGTTCGGGATCCAACGTGAATGGAGCCATTTTTGCTGAAAATTTTGTATATTACCTTCAATAGTAAGCATCCTCTCTCTCTGTGAAGGTCGTGGCAGGTCACGCCATCTTCCTCGTGGGGATGGCTGGCACCCAGCTCTCACTTCTGGCTCCCCGGAGTTAGGCTCTGCCTAGCGGCCACCCTCCGGAAACCGCCTCGGTCGGCAGGTGAAACCAAGTAAGGGTCTCCAGTGTGTGTCCTCCCCACACCCGGTACGTCCCCGGGCAGCAGCAGTAATTATCTTAGTTGACGTAGTATATGGTTGATAAATAGCTAGCTACCGTACTCCATAGCCTTCAAAACAGCATTAGAACCTGTTTTTGTAATTCCGTAGTCATGCAGTAACCCTAGATGCCACTGTAGCCTACCAGTAGTAAAGTATTTTGCACGGTACTTTCTCTATCCTCTCTAACCTTCATAAACAACACTACTAGCCATTACTACTTCTCCTAGCTATCGGTATCTACTTACTGCTACTAGAGCTTACTATGAAGAATATTATTACTATCACTTCTACTACTTTCATCATTAGCACTTGCACCTCACTACCCCTGCAGCATCAAACTATCCACTAGTATCTTCAAAATTACTGATAACATCGTTATTATTTACAATACCTTAGATGGTGTAGTAATGCTATCCTGTAGCATTTTTTCAGTTGTATCAGCTGAATTTTTTCTGTTATTTGTTGTCTGTTACTCTGTTTGATTCTCTCTTCATTGTTGCACTGCTGCCTTTCATTATCGCTTCTATACTATTTGATTAATTTTGCTGTCGTTATCATTTCTTTTACTATCAGCTTACTAGACTGTGCATTATTAGAGCTGTTGGCGACAATACATGTCATAATAGGAGTTCTATCCGACACTCGGCACTTTAGTAGTAAAAGTGACACCTGTAATTCTTGAAATATCGCCCCCACCGCAACCACTGCTACTACGATAAGTACTGCTGCTCCCACTCCACTCCCCAAATATTTTTCCCAACGGTCTTAAAATTCCTACGGCGAGGGTGACATGCAATCACGCAGGCGGCTCAGAACCAAGTGGTCATTCTTGCACTAAATCTAATCGTGGCCCATAGTGCAGTCCAGCGGCAATTCGAGTGTCAAAGCAGTCATATTTAGGAAGAGCGCTGCTTTCCCTCTCACGAGGGTCGAGGAGCTAGAAAAGGTGCCCTAAACAAGTGCTGGGTCACGACATCCGCCAGCAGACCGTGGCCAACCGACTGCAATTACGCGGTCGAGACACTACAAACAGAAGCCAAAATGTTTCTAGTCCCCACTTCCTCCCCCAGGACAGGAGACGGACAGCTCAGGGTGTATGGGTAGATTCCATTAAACTAGCAACTTGGAATGTTCACTCTCTCCTCCACAACCCGAAGAGCAAATGACTGGAACGGAGAACAGCGCTCATCGCCCGGAAAATGGCGCGCTTCAGGGTCGATATCGCCGCAATCAGTAAAACCCGCTTCTCCGACGAAGGCTCCGTAGAGGAGGTGGGTGCTGGTTATACCTTCTTCTGGCGGGGCCGCCCAAAGGCAGAGTGACGCGATGCTGGCATTGCCTTTGGTATCCTGACCGACATCGTGGGACGTTAGCTCTGTTTGCTGTAGGGCATCAATGATCGCTTGATCAGCCTCTACCTGCCTCTCCGGGGTGTCAAATTCACCACCATCGTCAGCGTCCACGTTTTCCTCCGATGTCCAACTACGACGAGAGAAAGAACAAGTTCTACGAGGATCTGCACGCCCTCCTGGTGACTGTGCCGAAGGCGAACAAGTTAATTGTCCGTTGTGACTTCAACGCTCGTGTCGGCACAGACCACCTTGTCTGGAGAGGAGTGCTGGGTCCCCACGGTCTCTGTGGTCTCAATGTAAATGACCTGCTCCTCCTCCAAACCTGCGCAGAACGCAACCTCATCCTGATCAACACCTACTTCTGCCTCCCGCTGCAGCACAAGGCGACCTGAGGGCATCCCCAATCTCAGCACTGGCACCTCCCGGCCTACGTCCTCGACCGGCGGCATGACCAGCAGGTCGTGCGATGTCTGGTACCAACGGCTGGACCGATCATCGTTTCGTATTCTCCATGATGAGGATCCGCTTTCAACCACGCAGGATGCCCCAAGGTAAGCGACCTCCATATAAGTTGAATACTGCTTTGTTAAATGTGCCTGCTAACCATTTGCATTTCAGCAACGAGCTGGCTCAACGACTAGACAATCTTCCCGTCGCAGAGGAGAACGCTTCCATGGGGAACCGATGGTGCCACCTACGGGACACTGTTCAATCCACCGCCAAACGCATCCTTGAATGTGCACGCCGACAACACCAGCAGTAATTCGGTGCTACTAAGTAATCCTAGCACTACCAGAATCAATTAATAATCGTATTTCTATCAATAACAATGTCACATCACCTCACATACAGCACCAGTCCTGTTCGCTGCTCCGTGTTTTCCTTAGTGGCACTATTACACCTACTGTCGTTAGTATTATTTGCGGTCACATTTACAGCAGTCGCACCTCCAGCTTAGTCTTTTAGCACCAATGTAAGCCTCTCCATCGAAAGCCTAAGCACTCCCCGAAGATCCTCCGCAGAGAGGTAAGCTGACTTCTTGTTCTTTCGTTTTGCTCTCTGTGTTTCCTCTCGCGTTTCCTATTCGTTATTTTTTCTCTTTTTCCTTCCTTTCCTCGATATTGCCTTTCGCTCTCCTTTTCCCTCGTTTCTCCCCTCCGCCCCTATTACGAACCGCGCCTAGTGCTTCTAATCAGCACGAACCGGTTCCCCAAGAGCCTGTACGAGCGGGACAGATAGATGACCAGTCGGCCAGCGAGAAAGAGTTTTACTCAGACAGAGCACGTCACAGTACGTCAGTGCAAATCAACTCAGACACACGATGCATGTACTTTAAAGAGAACGCGAGAGACATCGACCGACAATGGGTCAATCAGAATTGAGCAGACAAGACCGGTTCACAGCAAGCGGCTCTCGCGACGCCGTTGAGTGCGTTGACTCATCGTGGGAATCAGCGCATTCCCAAAGGTCCCCCTCTTCCTTTCTCTCTTCCTCTTCCCTTGCACAACCTGTTATAAAATGTTAAGCTCCAAATTGTTTTCCTTTTTAGCACTGTGCCCATCCCACTTCAGGCAACCGATCAGCTAGCCGGTGGCCTGTTGCTAGCGGTGGGGGGAGAGTGAGGTCGGCCCTCGGCGCGTTTCTTTCCTCACTATAATGAATATAATGCGCTTGAATCTATTGCGGTGCGCTAAAAGCCGTGGCTTGGAGGGTTGCCAGCTGATGGGGTAACTCAGAAACCGCAGTCAGTCCAGTGTTTCTTGTTGTGTGCTGTGGCCGTCTGCGGACTGTGAGTTAGATTCAATGGCTTCTTCTTAATGTGACCTTTATGGCTCTTCCTGTCGGGAGCTTACCTAGCGAGACATGCTATTTGGTACGCGTGTTGAATGTTTGTCATGCCAGCCATCGGCGCCCTCCCTCATTTCCGGCCTTTCTGACTCTGTTTTGAAAACCTTTTCCCGGCGCAGGAGTGGTCGGAGAGTGGGGTAGCTCCGGCGGGTCTACTTTTACTGTAATTCGGCTGTAGTCATCGCATCTGCCTTCAGTTTGCTGAAGCTCGTGGTAGCTATCGTCGAAATCGACGGTCGAACTGTCATGTGACACTACTGGCACCAGTAGTATTAGGATATTATTTCTATCAATAGTATAATAGTACTAACTCTCCGGTAACGTCAGTCCTCTTAGTTGCTCCTTGTTGTCCTTCGTAGCACTATTGTTCTTCTTCTCGTTAATGTTACGAGTTATATTGTCCACAGCCACAATTACAGTAGTCGCACCTCAGCCTAGTCCTTTAGCGTCAACAGAACCTTCTCTATCGAAAGCCTTTGGCATTTCCTGAAGGTCCTCCGCTGAAAAGTAAGCTGTGTTCGTGTTCTCATTTTCAGCTCCGTTCTCGTTCCTTTTCCCTTGCACAACTGACTCTGCAATACTCATCGCCAACTTGTTTTCATTTTTAGCACTGCGCCCATCCCATTTCAGACGACCGATCAACTAGCCGGTGGCCTGTTGCTCGTGGTTGAGAGGAGAGGGAAGTCGAAACTCAGTGGTTTCTTTCATCACTAAAAACAGTCTGATGCACTTGAGACTAGCGTGGTGCGCTAAAATCCGTGGCTTGAAGGGTTGCCAACTGACGGGATAACTTGGACACCACAGTCAGACAAGTGTGTGTCTTGTTGTCTCGAGAGGCTGTCTCCGAGCAGAGAGTGAGCTTCAATGGCACCTTCTTAATGTGGCTTTCATGGCGCTCACAGGCGGGAGCCTACCTTGCGATGTGTGCTGTTCATACGCGTGTTGTTGAGTGTTGGTCGCGCCAGCCGTCTGCGCCTTCCCGCAGTTCCGGCCTTCTTGACTCTGTCTTGAAATCGGGTCCAGTGTGGGAGTAGTGAGAGAGTTGGATAGATCCTCCGCAAGTCTGCTTTCACTATAAAACGATTATAGTCACTGCGTCTGCCTTCAGCTTGATGAAGCTCGTGCTGAACATCATCGAGAGCGACGGTCAAAATGTTGTGTGACACGGAGGTGCAGGTTGTGTAAATTGGGATCCATGTCGCTGCCTCCATGCTTTTGCTGTTTTCTTAAAACCCTGGTCAGGTGTTTTTGGCGGAACAAGGTTGGTGGTAGGTCGCTTAGGTGCGGATTTTGGCCTGTCCACTACCTGCGTTCGATCTCGTCCCCGGTCTTCTTGACTCTATCATGGCACCGGGCACGGGGGGATGATAGCAGACAGAGAGAGGGTGCGGTAGGTGTCGTTCACGTCTACCATCCCTAAAACCCAACCCACGCGCCAATCACTGTGTTTGCCTTCGCTTGCTAAAGTACTCAGTGGACATAGTCAAAACCGACGACGGAATTGTCGTTATCTAACCACTGTAACTTCGATTCGGCCCTCACGTCAGTGACAGTATCAAAAGAGCTCCATTGGGAAGTAGATATTGCGGCCGGGTCCCGTCAGTTGAAAACCTGTTGGGGATGCAGTGCTCACTTCCTGATGGCTTATGTATCTTGAATGCGGTACTGTCAATGCTGTGCACTAGCCTAACTAAGAGGGACAAATAAGCTTGCGGCTATAATAAATGAATATTAGAAAAGGACCAGTGACCTGGTTATCGAAGGCAGGTCTAAAAGTTGGGTCTGTCTACAGCGTTGTGCCGGTCGCGTAAAAACAACAAAGGCAATTAAAGCGAAATGATCAAATCCCTAAAGTTTGCCTGGAATCACTGCAAAAGTCTTCTAAACTCCGACTGACGACCCGGCATAATAAATGCAAGCCCGTCAAGTTTATTCTAAGGAGGACTGCACTGGGGTATCCTGAAGCTGAATTCTCCGAAATAAACATCTTTTGCAAGTATAAACTTTGAAGTAGACGCACTTCTTTGTCAAATGAGTACAGGAAACGGTGTTTGTATGTACGTTTTCTATATTATATATCTTAATTTATAAGGTCGCTAAACCTTAGTGAAAAGGATATTACTTAAGTAGCTATTTTTACAGAGTAAAGTTTTGAAGGCAGCCAGAAAAAAACTTGCTGAGTAACCGACGTTTTGATGTTACTGAGATATATTCTGCACGAAATTTAATGTTAAAATTTTCCTTAAGAAATCTTTTCTCATCGAATACACAAATCGGAATTTCAATTAATATTTCACGATAAAGCATATTCAATATAGATTTCCTAGTGAAAATCTCAGAGGCCAAATCACATCTGCCTTGTTGAAAAGGACATGTCTACTGACGACTTTGCAAACCATTATTTGCGCGGAAAAAATAATGTTTAATCATGTGAACTTTTTAGGAGAACTCTATTTATGTAACTTTATGAAATAGATGCATGCCATATTTCATACTTGATATGGGGCGTAAATAAGCGTACCGATACGAGACTATGTGAAGGGATATTTGATGGTCTTCAAAAATCTCATAGTTACAAACTCTTCGTCAGCCGCATGCTCTAAGTTCTTCTCATTAAAATTAAAGATTTGACTAGCTAGCAAGTATGCATAAGAAAAAATATTTGAGTTCATGCTTTCTTCAAAATATTCTTGAATCTATGAAGGCATCGAAGATAATTTTTACCTGGCGTAGTTCTTTCACACGGTTGGAACGAAATTGGTTCAACAGCCGACACACAGTCTTGACTTTAATATCTTTAATTTAGATTGCACGATCATCAGTATTCTGACTCAATCTACGCAATCATTTTTAGGCTAGAGCAACTTCCAGAATAGTTTAAATGTTTCTTGAGATAGGCTACCTGCTGTATGTGCATGTTCTGCACCAGAAGAGCCTTCGTACGCATCATGTTAGGTTAATATATGAAAGTAATTATGTCCCAGTTTCAATAACTGCTCAGTTCGACTTGTGGCACTAGCTTCAACCCTAAATCCATTTAAGTATTCCAGGTGACACATCAGACACGGTACAGACAAAGACATTTGCATGTTTTCTGCGCTACTCTCTCTCTCTCTCTCTGTTTTAGTACGCACGATCAAAAAGTCTGTCAGCAGACCTGGCAGGTGTATGGGCTGCAATTAGCTTCATTGCGTTCATCGAGAAAACAAAAGTATTCATCATCACTGAATTTGCATAGCTTCCAGTCCACAAAATTTGCTGGTTCGCAACCACGCCTCCACCCCCCCCCCCATTCGAAAGGCACGACAATGAGGCGGAGGAGGAGGAGGAGGAGCAAGTAAGGTAACGCAACACAACCCCTTGTCAGTCGCTTATTGTGCCGCGGCACATCAAAGGGTTCGCCGACGGCGTGGCTGTGTGTCTGTGGCTTCAAAGACTTGCCGCCGTCTCCACGTACGCGAACGGAAGTTGCGGCCCGATTAACGCATACGTACACCTAAACGTCTGCACAATCGAACAGCATCGAAGTAGGCACACGGAGTATTCCACTGGGACCGATGTCCGTCTGGCTGTTATACGACCAAAACAGTCTCAGAGTAAAGTTCGACTGTGAAGTGTCGCTGCCGCCGCTGCCGCCATCGTTCAAGTAATGAACACTGCTCATCGCGGAATGGGACGCTCCTTGACCGGCACCTCGACGACACGTGCGCAGGGTGCGCACGTGTGACCATTTGAAGTGTGCGTGTGCGCACCGGCAACCACGCAGCAGCGCACCGATTGGCCAAACCGTCGTGTAAAAGCGCCCGCAGAGAAACGGTTGGCGAAACGCACGTCTTTTAAACCACCGCTGCCGGGTTCACACTACGCGTCACAGAATTAGCCCCTGCTGTTTATTTTTCCCGTAGACCTAGATGGTTAGCGGATTATTAGTTAATCGCATGGTAATAATGACAACACGCATCAGTGGTGTACCTGGTCGCTTCCTCCACCTGTCCTTCCTGTTACTGGTTGTCGTTGTGGTGCCCGCAACTTCACGACCAGCAGAGCTGGGGAGCCTCTTGGAAAATAGCACGGTGCTGCAGGAAGGAAATGCCGAGGGGAAAGCAAACGAATCCGAAGCAGCACTGCAGGCAACAATAACTGTAAGTGGTCTCCAGTTGTAGATTTATAGACACTCCTACTGACAGATTTTATGACCTCCAATCAAGTTTCTGTCGATTATTGACTTGCTCCTCTAGGGGCAGAGCTTCTTTGCCCGCTATTAGGCTAACTGTTATATGAGGTTGGCCTCACGCCAATACGATATAAGCGCTCTTGCAAGATCTAATATTTGCAGAGACTGTATGATGCTGAGGTTTCAGCCAAAATGATTAGTGCACAGACAATCAAGGGCAAATTAATACTTTATGCGTGAGGTCTGTAGAACATGAGTGCAAAAGTACGCAGAGTATGCATTTCCTGTATTAGTTGACAAATGCTGTTCATGTCCACAGATAGAACAATGATAAACGTCACTTGCGGAGACTTGAATGAATGGTCTGCTCATTCCCTTATAATAGAATATTGTGTGATTACTTCACGGCTGAAATGTTGCATTGTTTGCATGCATAGTAAATACAGTTGAACTTCGAAGGACTAGTCTCCAATTTTTTAAATCGATAAAAGCTTACAAATGATGGATAAAAGGGTGGACGCATTTTTCTCTGGGAATTAATTGATTGCTTGAGGGTGCAATTTGCTTACGCAACTAGCAGCAGATGTAACCTACCCGAATACTAAAATGGGCCTTCAACCTATCTGATTCAGTTTCTCCATACATTGGTTCCGTTTATTTTTTTATAAATTGGACCAGTCAACTGCAGAAGCATAAAGAATTTGAGCGGAAAACGTGCCCCAATCTGTCCTTCTGGGAGCTGATCAACACAATCCCAAGCACTTAAAAATCGAGGCTACATACAGACGCTGTCACTCTTAGCACACACCCAGCCCATATTTCTGTTAGTCAAGCGGTGAAACAAATTTCACTGAGAGTTGCAGGACTGAAGTTCGCAGCCTGAAACCTTAAAAGTCTACCCCCTCGTTTCGGTCCCTTCGAGCACAACTGAGCGTGTTCTCGCCAAGTGGAATTTAAGCCGAATGACTGGTCTCTTCCGGTTGTTTTGTTTACAGTCCGGAAGGCGGGCTTTGGAACATGAAATGGCTCGCATTTGCACTGTCAGTGAAGTGATTTCCTAGTGCCCTGAATCTAGGGATCATCACAATACACGAAATCTCTTCCATAGGCAGCTGATACGTGTTAAAATGTTTCGGATAGCTAACGTTGAGGGGTTTTTGAATATTAAAATGGGTTAAAATGTCGGATCTTATTGTGCTACTGTTGCCCTTTTATGCTGCTATTGTGGTGGTGGTTTTGAAAATCGGTTACTGGCTTACTCTACTCATTTTCGAAACAAGATCGCCCGCTCACTAATTTTCGCCTACTCTATTCATGACTTCGCCGACAGCTTTGTGGGGGGCTTAGCAGAAAAGGGTACAACGAGCGTCGGTATTGAAGACGAACGTGTTCTGGGCGGATAACAGACAGCGGGCCTGATGGGTAGTTTAAAAGGTATATCTAAAGTTGGTTTTCTCCTCAGAATATCCCCAAGACTCTTTTGGCTTAATTAGTTGTCAAAATAGGATAAACCAGCTGAACTGGCTCAAACTTTCGTGTTGCTCATATTTACCTCGCACAGCTCATAATCTCCTGCAGACATTATTACCATGATTCGTTATATTTCAATTGCCGAACTAATAGCCGTTCGTAGGAAAACGTTCATCGATAAATAAGGGAACTGACACCTTCCGAGCTGCGTTGTGGCTCATTCTCCAGCTTCACCAGCAGACGCACATTGGCTGGTAGTTTGGCAGTCTCCTTTATCGTCGTTGGTAGCGTTCGCCTACCCGAACTAATAGCTGCTCACGAAAGTGGGCTAGTGGCAGTTGCAGAGGCGACGAATCTGGCCCTCGTTAATCTAATTTCTCCAATTTAAGGCGAAAGTCCAATTTGATATAGGCTTATTTTCCTAATAGGACGAATGTTCACACTGTTTGCTCGAAACTTCAGACATAAAATAAAACATCGCGGTTGTTGCCCCTTTCTCTTCGATAATTCTACCTATGAGTCCTATTTATATGTATTTTGCCCGCGAGGACAGTTTTGAGGTGTGAGAGTTGTCGTTAAAAGGGCAACCAAAGCCCAGTTCAGTTGGGCTTGACCGTTGCGCACAGGTGGCTACTCGTGGCTTTCATTACTGAATCGAGAGAAGGACTAGACAGAAGTAATATTTGATAAGTATGATAAGGCCCTGTGTTTACTGTGATCCATTTTAATGCAAAAGGGGATCATATACATCTACCCGGTTCTGTGTCGGGCCAGTGCGCAGAAGGCAGCCCAGTAATTTTTGCTTATTTGCGACCGTAGTTGGATTGAAACAGTTATATCAATTTCGGTACTTCAAAGAAGAAAGGTTCCTTTGATGTTTGCGGGCTGGAAGAACGAATGGGTTAATACATATGGATAGATTTTATGGGCATAATGAACGCATATAAGAGGACCATGTTTGCAATTTCCTGTCATCAAATTCTCCGGCCCGTGGAACCCGTGGGAGAATTATTTGTCAAATAATTGTAATAATAACAGCTAAATGTCACAGGTTTTAGGGGCTAAGTAGCGTAAATCGTTCTCAATCCATGAATAGCAAGCTAATCCGCAGTCAATAAGTGCCCCATTTAAGTATAATTTCGTCCACGCGGATGCTTCGTGGCTCTTGTAAACCCAAATAAGTTTTTTTAATAGGAACTGTCCATGCACTAAAATTCATTATGCATGCAAATTGCCATCCCTCCTTTCCGAACTACTGACCATTCTGGCCGAAGGCGGCGAAATAAGTAATCCCGCCTTAAAGCGTTAGTGGGGTTTGCCGAACCCGAATTCCATTACAGTCACCGTACTCTACGGCAACCTCTGATTGCCAGGCATTTGCCTGTTTGTCGGCATACATATAACAAAAAAGAAGACAGAGACCTCGGAAAAGGCGGCCGACAAGGACTGAATGGAGGCCAGAGTAAATGCACCTGCGAAGAAGTGCGTACCTCCTGAATGAGAAAAAACAACAAAAACACCGTGGGGACAACGCGGGGCTTTTCGTTCGCCCGGCTGTAAACGCGGAAACAGCCACCGCTACCACTGACGCAACCGTCACCGACTGAGCCTAATTTCCGTTCACTGCAGCTGCTGTGGTCGGCTACTTTTTCATTATTTAAGACGACTTGTTGGTAACACACGCCCACAGGCCGGGTCTGCGGCAAGATCAAAGGCCCTGCGCGCTGTCCTGCGCCCCGGGGTATCACCACCACCACCGCACGCTGGCGTTTGTTTTTATGAGCGCCCGCGCACAAATGCATGCCGGGTGCGCACGCAAATTGCTACGACGACGACGACGCCGTTGCGATAATAAACTGAACCAGATGTATGTGTGTGTGCGCGCGCGCGCGTGCATTTGCGAGAATTCCAAACGCAGCTCTCGGTCATTGGGGTCCGGCTGAGGTGCTTGAAGGTACTGTGGGTGGGTCCGGCACCACACACTCCTTCGGGGTTCGTGTTTGCGCTGGTGATGCATCAGGTGGCATGCGACTGGCCAGCGCAGCACGGGTTCGGCCGTCGCAAGATAAGAGCGATCGGCATCTACCCAGGAGATAGGCACTGTAATGACTTGCACGGTAATCTGGTTATAGGAAAACAGACTGTTGGGACATAAACCCCCCCCCCCCCGGCCCCCCCCCCCCCCACAAGCTCACCGTGGTCAAATGACGAGACGTGACTAGGACGATCGGAAATGGACGCGGGAGCAGTTGCAGACAAAGCTAGCAGCCCATTTAGGAGCATCATGCACAAGCCCGGCCGCACCTCTATACCAATCGGGGTTCAAAGACATTGGTCTTAGATGCCGCATAAATCACAATTACACATAAAAGCAACACTGCAAGAAGCCAAAAGCATTCGCTCCCCTGCCAGCACCAGCCTCCTCTACTTCGCGAGGTTGTGTGGTGTAGCTACGGCGGAACAGTTAATGGGCCAAGCCCCTCTAATGCACCCACGAAAAAATTCACAGGAGGACGTTGGCTTTTTCGTGTTTTGGGTCCCCATTTAGAGTATCGATTTTATCGCCGGGTGCAATTCCCGCAAATTGCGAATCACACGGTTCTACGCCTTACTGTTCGACCGTCGATTACGATGATTTCCACCAGCGCAGTAGCCGGGCGGGGTTACATGCGCGGGAATTAGTTTTCAATGATGGCAGACTTGCGCAGCATCTAACGCGCTCTCTCTCTTTCTCCTCCCTTACCCACCTGAGCCCGGCGTTAAGACACAGTCAAGAAGACCGAAGCCGCAGTCAGGTGCAGGCGGCTGGCGCGACCGAAGCCAATCCTAGGCGTGCAACAACGCCCCCTCATGTCCGATACTTGTTATCGGGGCGCAAGCCACATAACACATAGCGCGTTCTGTTCTGACTCCCATATTGGTCCAGTGCATCTGCCGCGCGGTTCCTTTAGGGGGCACATGCCTTACTATGCATAACTCGGTAAAAACAAACATCCTGCTCAGCACACCCCTGGTAACAGCCTACAAATGACTCCTTTTAGGCGGAAACTCCCTAGCAGAAGCTAAACACAAGAATGATTGACGCACAGCCTTTGGGTTATTTATGATGAACTCCTTGATCCGTCTCCCAACCGGGATCAGATGTTTTATCTTTAAGCCATGATAAGCATCTATACATGCAGTATGTGACCTAACACATACAAAATGCCGAAAGTTAGGAATTCTTGCTTATCACTTGCAAACCGGCATCAACTAATGTACCAAAACCTTGGAACATTTATGAACGAACATTAAAAGTGAAAAAGAGTAAAACAGTAAGCAGTAACATTAAAAAATGAAAATAATATTACGCTGTTTAGAAATACCTACCATTTTTAAAAAAACGTAAAAAGTCGCTGCAACTGAGAAAACTTCAGTATTAAACTTACAGAAAGCCTGTTCATGCAAAAATACAGAGAAAATAAGTCAGTATAATTAGAATAGCTTTTGAAAGGATCCCTTTAGGGAAGTTTGCAATAAAATGTCCTTTAGGAATCAGTGCAATGGCTACTGTAGCCCTTGGCAAGCAGCCTAAGTTTAAACATAGATTCTAACATAGTTTCACGAGAACTAACTGTGCCGTTGCTGTTTTTTCTACAGTTTGAGATGCGATTGACTAATGTTTGGTTTCGTCTACAGGGACAGCATGGGAACATACTTCTACAGAAGGTCACATTTTGACAGGTTGACCAGTGACTAACAGATTTAAATATGATTGTAAAATTTGAAAACATTCTGACTGCTAAAAATATTTATAAACATATTCCGCACGCAAAATGTTTTTTTCAAAAGAGGCTAAGTAAATAAAAAATATATGGCGTTTTGGTTGCCGACGCTTAATTGCCCCGAATTCATGAGCTAGTTTGCCTACCGTACTTCAACTAGCAACGCCAGTTTCTTTTGCAGCTGCGGATAGCAGTCATATTGGGGCTGCTGACATTTGGTTGCAGCTCCTTGAGCAGACCACGTCCAAGGCCCAAGTGGGCATATCGCCCATTGGGGAGGCGCATGCCAATGCACGTTTGGGGCGTTTGTCATAGCACCCGTGTGTCCTTGCGGACCTTTGGGCAGTAGGGTCGCGGGATTCATCGATGCGTGTGACATTTGCGCACCCTAACGGAATTCTTGCAAAGCCACCAGCATGCATTAGCCCCCGAATGGGTTCGAACTTTTAACGACTTCCGCGGAATATAATCTTCTAATTACTTACATGCAAAATACCTTCTGGACGAAGTTGGGACATTTTCCGTTCGAAGGATATTCCGCTCCCATTGACGATGTTGATGGAACCGAAAAAGGGGGCTCTTCATTGGTGGCGTAATATGTCATAATTCGCTGAGATCCTATTTGCTTTCCAGTGGACAGTAAAAACGATGTACAAGGTTTATATTTGCATATTCCACACTCAATTTGCCGGTAGGGGTGCCATTCAGTTAATAGACTAAATCGCACCCCTGGTAACTTAAAAGTACTAAGCGTACAAATTGAAGAATGCAGCCAGAGAAGACGTGAAAAGTCAGTGGATTACATACTGAGGCCTCACAATACTTACCCCAAACAAGGAATAGCAATAATCACGGGCCGGAATGCGACATGTTCAGCAGAATAATACTCACGAAAGGACCTACTAAAACAAAGCTGACTAATCAGTTTGTCCAACGATGAAATGACTGCATGCAGGCCATTGCATAGAGGAAGTCGCATACACTTCACTTTAAGCAGTTTAAGTTTGAAAATGCATGCATGGTCTAGCTTTGCCTAATTAGAGGGAGCCATAAGCTGACAAGAACTCTGTAGAGTCAATACAAGCGAACATCCATGTCCCAGGAAGCAACTGAGAAGAAGAACACTCAATCGCTGAGAAAAAATGTTTATTCGCCTGACGTTTCGATATCCTTCACGGATATCGAAACGTCAGGCGAATAAACATATTGTCCCAGCGATCGAGTCTTCTTCTCAACTCTGTAGAGGGCCCATCGTCTTTGTTAGACGAAAATTCATTTTTCAAGTAAAACTAAGGACATATAGATGCATTCGCCCTCTGCTCCTGCTTACATAATAGTTCGTTTATTTTGGGACTTTCAGAGCGACGAGTGATGGCTTGTTTTGAGAATGCTTTTCAATTAAGCTGAAATAAAAAAAGCCGTCTTACGCTAGGAAGCTCAGAATTTTATAAGAATGTAACAACAGCGAAACCTCAGTTAACGAGTTTAATCCCTTCCGGCACCGAGCTCGTCATGTGAACTGTTCGTCTTGCGAAAATTAGCCAATCAGGCTGCATTAGTTCACTGATTGTCTGCAGGCGACCAAGGACTCATGCTCTGGGAGCAAGACCCAACAGCGGACATACACACACACGCTTTGACCACTCGTTAACTGAGCGGAAGTTTGCCAAGCGCAGCAAATGTCCTGTTAGTTGGTCGGTCGTTACCTCAAATGCTAATATATGGGACTGCCCATCATCTGAGGTTCCACTGCAATTATAAAACGAACTATTATTATGCAAAATTAATAAATAAAATGTCTGTGAAGTCGTAATGTGTGTTTCCACTAACCCGTAGGTCAGAGGAAATTAAACTGTTCATGCCTTAACGTCTACTTTAAACCGGCCTAACTCCTTAAATCCTTTCAAAATGGCATGAGAAGTAATTAACTTGAAAGCATAGGGTTATATCAAAAGAATACGTTAATTATTCCACAGGCTATTAAATCTTAAAACTGTACCTCGGTCAGTTAGAACTATTCCTATTTGCTAGCGTTTTACATTTGATATTCTTTGTTCTCTCCGACAAGGTCGCTATAAGAGACCTTTTATCCTTTCAAAAATCAATCGACTTTGCCGTCTGCTTTGTGCTTATTTTAGAACGTTCACCTTTGTGAATTTTGAGGAATTACGAGAAAAATATTTTAATCATTTAAGCATCTACCTTACAGGAGGGAATTTTCCCCCCTTTTCTACATTTAACGTGTCCTCTTCAGTGTCTTGGTTAATTTACTAGCTGTAGACCTGAGCACCTTCTAGACAGCCCTCGATCATTTGCGAAAAAGTTGAATTGTTCAAGCGCATTTGTGCAGCTAAATCTATTGTTTTGTTTGTTTTTGTAAATTCCATCAATTGCTAGGTTTTTCTTATTACAACCAACTCGAGGAAGCACTAATTATATTTTAAAAGAAAATGGCGGATATTTAGGGACGCTTAGTTGCGGCAGATTCGGTTGGATTGACTTCGGAGTGTCGTAACTTCCGTCGAAGAGATGCAACCCCTTGGATAATAGTGCACTCTTCCCCTACTGCCTTGAAGGCATTATCTTATTTTTTTTAAATAGCAGTTGTTTTGGAAGTTCGAGAACCGTGGACTTCAGTTCCCAGCCGACAACTAGAGCACACAGTCAGCTAGTTCCATTTATTTGTATCCATTTGGGTCTCGTTTTCGTGGTGTATTTTCTTAACATATATTGGCCTCAGTCCGCCTTTGTCTCCAACAGATACACAGTGTCCTAAAACAGTCTAAATAGTGCCACTGTTGGCATAATTAGCATCTCCGACGCCTGATTGCATATAAAGCTGTTATGAGGCAGGGATAACTGACCAAACTCGCGGAAATTGTTGAATATTATGTCGATCGAGCGCATATCTTTCTCTGAATTCTGTTTACTTTGGGCTCCAAGGTTGTTTGAACATAAGAGTTAGTCCTTTTGAGAAGAAACTATAACCAAATTGCAAAGCCGTATTTTTATTTCCATCAGTCTATATACGCCTGCCAGCTTAAGTTTTTTATTCTTACATGACCTCTCCTCGTGATTGAAGTCTTCTAGTGGAAAGTGATGTGCTACATGAAAAATTGGCGATGAAGACACGCTCCACACAGGCTATCCAGCTCAATACGGCTTCTGTTCTTTCAAAACTTTTCTTCCTTCCCCTGCCCTTTCATAGACGAATGTTGGCTACGTCTCTAGTCATTACATAAGAATCGTCTTCGTTATTCTTGCTTAACTTCTATGCCGCGTCTTTAAGAGGTGTTTTTGACAGAACTTAATAAAGTAGCATCATTAGGGAATTGTTCTAGCCCTTAGACCCTAATTTGTTGTGATCGCAGGAACGTTGTCCGAGTGATGATCAGGAATTCGTCTCTCCAATCAACGGACCACCAAGATGCTGCAAAAAGTGTCCTCCTGGAACGGGTATGCTGCAGCTATGCACCAACGACACTGATACCGTTTGTCGACCCTGCAAACTCGGATTGGAGTATTCTTCAGACTCCTCCGCCACGGCAAAGTGCCAACAATGCAAGGAATGTCAGGAGGTAAAACATTTTGTTCTTACTACCTCAACTATGTTTTTCTACCAACTATATTGCAAGCTTTTGCGGTCAATGACGAGCTGAATATTCCTGGTCCATAGGGTGCTTCCAGAGATTAACCCCTTAGTGCATGGCAGCTTACGCGTAGGTCAGACCATCTACTAAAGCCCAATCAATGCATTAGTTTATTACTCCATGCCATTTCCAGCGACCATTTTGCTAGCCACATTGTGGGTTTAAAGGAACATGCCGTCGAGAGAACACTGGCGACAGACATCGGTAGTTTTAACATTCGAAGTGGTAGTAGTATTTGTCGTAATGGGACTGGCGGTCATGTTAGTATAATCAATAGTTTTATAAATGACTCCATTGATGCTATTAGTACAGGCGGAAGTAGTTGTGGTCGAGGAAGTGGCGAATTAACCCGTATTCATGGTAGCCATACTATTAGTTGCATTATCATTATTAGTGTTTCCAGTATTAAATTGGTAACGGCATTCGTCTTAGAAGTGGCAATACTTCCTGCAGTAAAAGTCGTTGTCATAACAATGGAAATACCAATATCGGAACTCTTAATGGTCGTAGTTTTAATGAAAGCAGTGCCATCATTGCATAGATATACAATTATTTGTGAAGTGGTGTTTGTATTAATCACCATAGCAGCAGTGGTAGTCGTCCCATTAGCAACAGAAGCAGCGGCATTCACAACACAGGCAGTATGGGTAGACCCGGCAGATTTATAAATAATAGTGAAAGATGAACATGCCGAAAAAATGTTGAGAAAATGTCACAGGACTCTTTTAGAATTTTGTCATTTGTATGCAGCAGTACCCCGAGTTCCGGGTTGAAAAGTAATTTATTTGAATCTGGTGTAAGCTGACCGAACGCCTGAACATCCGAACAGCTTGTGCATACTAACATGAAACGTACCCCAGGAATGCAGGTTGAATGTAGTTTCCATGAGGAGGGTCACTAGTTGATCAACCATTACTACAGTCCAGATAAGGTATCCTCTTAGCTGATTGATTAGTTTCATTAGCTTCTGATTCTTTCGTAATGTCTAAATTGCAACCATATATTCCTATCTGAGGCGCTGACAGACTTTAAGCACGACTACCTAACCAAAGTGTATAGGATAAGATCGGTATTTTTAATTTCTGTTCTACTACTTATTATGAAATTTAAAATATTCAGTGGATCATCCCTTACGCTAGTCGGAAGTAACATCTTTCGATATGCCATTGTTTCGTAACTATAATCACCGTTGCAGGATAACCATGGCTGTACCCACAACGCCAACTTCGGCGCTATGATCCTTGCGGCAGGATGCGCAGAAAGCATTGCAACCTAAGGATATTTTACAGCCACTTCCATCCAAGGGTACTTCGTTTAGCCAGGGCAGTATAGGATTCTTTAAGTACGTAGGCCTACTGTATATCAGGGCATCTTCCTAATTACTGCTGTCACAGAATGAATTAAAATGCTGCCCGACTATGCTTGTATTGCGAGGCAAGAGGTGTGATGGATGCATCTTAGAGGCTGGTTCGTACAAAAATCTACGCATGTTCGCCTCCGGCTGAGGAATGATCTACTAATAAGCATGCATAAGACGAAGTATTTCGTTCAGGCAAAAAAACTAGGATGCCCTATGCATGGTGGAAACTGGGCCTGATTAACCAAGTTTGACCAGACCGAAGGACAACAGTAAGGGTCTCATTTTTAATCAGGTTTCGTAGCTAGAATCGTGCAAACATCAACGGCGGTGTCTCAATTACTAATGCCACTTACTTTGGGTGATGTAGAGGTAGTGATACGGTAATAAAACGGAGATTGAAGTGTTTGGTAACAGTTTGATTGGCATAAGCTAAAAGTGTCGGATGGAAGGCCTTACATTTTATAGCTCAGAAACCTGTACAAGCCTTTGTAGCAATGGAATAGTGGTGCAGATTTAAAAAAGCTTGATATTTATGTACTTTTACTCCTGACCAGGAGTACGTCTCCCAGTACCCCGCGAAATGTTTAACTCTCCCCCCTCACTATGGGGTTCAAACTACGATCTTGCAGTCCTAGGTCAAAGACTTTACAACATTTTTGAACCAAACAACTAAATGCGGATAATAGGTAGCTTGGAACGGTGACAAATTATGCGGTTTGTTAGCAAATTACGCGAAACCGAGAGGTAAATCCCTCTGGCAATTTATGGTAAATATTATAATTGCGTATCTCATTTATGCCTGACCCGCAATTTACCGAACCAGGGAACAGAATCATCACACAGCTGCTAAGATGATTCTTCAGGTAATCACAGAGCTGCTAATCTGCAGAGCTTGGGCAGGGCGCTGTGTTATAAAGGAGATAGAACATTCGAAAGCAAAACTATGGACTGGGCCATTTGATTCCTTTTCCTAATCAAGCCTTCTTATTGAGAGAGCTGCTTGGTCTTCTAATCTGCTAATCAAATTTTTTGCGAATTGAGAACTCAGTCTGATCCATGACTAGATGTACTGTAAATATTGCAATAGATTCAAGCGTTTTTCATATCCACTTTGCGTTGCAACCAATTTGGAGTCTCATAGTTACTTAACAATAATTTCTGTTTTTAATCGAGCGAACCCCCCTTCTAAACTCCCAAGTGACCATGATGGCACGCTGATTCTGCGCTGATTCCACTTATATCTAATATAAAATAGAAAATGCTTCGTAAATTCAGAGGTTCAAAGCACTGCCCAAATAAATTGCCGTAAAAAGCAGGTTGATGCAGTGGCAACTTTCCTTGCGGACTCGTTCGCAGTGGACAGTCTAGAAAGGTTCATACTCGATCGGGTATTTTTATACCTAAAGGTCTAATCGTATGACTGAAATCCACGATCGTACGGTAGATGTGCTATCCTATGAAATGCTAACCGTAATTCCGAACAACATTTTTAATTAAAATAATTTACTCCATTAGGGTTTTAATAATAATTATCTTGCAAAATAATTTCAGGTTAATTTAGTCACGGTAAGATGCCGGCTTTTGAGCAAGCTTCTTTTTAGCTGCCTGCTAAAACCGAACGCTGTAAAAAGGTAACCTAATTACTGTGCATGTCCCCCTTTGATTTCCTATTCCCTTAGAAATAGAAGTATATGTTATATTGCACGAAAATATTCCCTCATTTACTCATTTAGTAAAATGATTACCTCTTCTTTCAACTTTACACTGAAAGAAAGGGTATCCGTCGGTTTTTAATAAGGGCTTCAAATGATATGATTTTTTAAACTGTGAAGTGTCCCTTCATAACGCATTGTATCTGTCCATTCATTAACGCCATTTTAAAAGTATAGAAAACGGTCCTTAACCTTAGTGCAAAATTGTGTTTGCCCTTCATGACATCTTCTGAATAGTATATCAAAATGCAGGATTTTCCTTACGCCAGAAAATATTCAGGCTGTAGTTTTTACATCTTGATTGCACGCGTAATAGCAGATTGTGTTCAATATTTTTCGGGAATCGCATTTTTTAAACCAAAAGGTATCCTTTCCTCAAGTATAAAATCCCTAAAAAACGTAATTTTCCAGCAATCAAATACAGAGGTGAATATTTCTACGCGCTTCTTTCCATAGAATACATTCGAATGCATAAGTGTATAGAAAATAAACTGGGGAAGTCGTGCTGTATGAGCATCCATTTTTTGCAGAATGTAATTTTTGCAGGGGGCCAGAAAAAACCTTTCAAGGGCCGTTATCCTGATGTGACCATACGATAATTAATGTAACAGCCCTATTGAAACAATCATTTCGAATGGAACGCACATGTCTGAATCTCGGTTAACATCTCATGAGGCAAAACTTCTACTGGCCTGATTTATTTGCTGAGATAAAACATGGCAGAACCCATGAAAAGCCATTCAAGGCTTTTCCGTGGTCTTTGACTGCACAAATTTACTCCAGTAGTTTTGAAGAGGTCTTTCTGCAAACCCAATTTTCACACGGTGGCACATTGTATGTTTAAAGGAATGCCTATACAGCTGCCTGTAGAACTTAAATCCAGATAGAAATCGATGTTTTTTGATAAATACAATTCCTTCATCTTCCGATGCCTATATAAAAGCAATTCTGTTTAGAAGAAGACAAACGCAAACAATCTTTTCTTATCCACGTTTTATACTGAATATAGTTTTCATCGAGTTTCTTTACCGATGAAAATTATTATTTTGGTTTCAGAATTTTCACTTGTTTCTGCATATTCTGAAACACCGAATACGTTTTCACATGTTCGTATATCTTGCAAGTTTCGCATAATTTATTTTCTCTGACATAAATTCACGTATGTCGGCAGGTCCTATAAACCGGTCTTTTAGTGTTCACACAATACTACAGTTGACTTCCATATTTTGAATAATATATGCGCGGAGGTAATACACCTGAGAATAGTTAGCAATCCTAATTAGCATACGATTTTCTCACCATTTCCCAGACTCTTTAATGCGATGATGCCTTCCGTAAGCTGAAAATTCGATGGCGCCTAGCCTCGCACAACCTACGTAACAGGGGTTAGTTTAAGTTTTGTCTTTTACATGAAATACGACGGAATTGCAAAAAGTATTATAAATCGATGGGTAAGGATGCATTGTAGGAGTTGGGATCTTTTTGTGGACAATAGTTGAAGAGCTTTTGAATAAAGATAGCTTGTGCTACCGTGTGGGAAGCGATTTGATTTATATTTATTGTCACGGAATTATCATGCTTCATCTAAGAAAAAAAACGCTCATTTGCCTGTGTGGGAAGGAAAAAAGTTAGTATTTACGAATTTAAAGACGCATAACTTCTTGTGTTCTTCAATAAATTGGGACCCTGTTGAGTCCCCTCAAGTTCTTTAATGAAAAGCCTGTTTCCTCAAATGCCATCTTTATTAGCCTTCCAAAAGACACAGAATATATAATAAGCAATACCACCCTATTAATCGGCTTTCCTTTCACAATGTTGATCCAGAAGTATCGAAGACGATTGCTAGAGACCAAGCCAGTCACGGGGTCCCAATACAAATGAAAATGTTTGGTCCACACTCGTCTGGTAAAGGGCATTCTTGGCCGCTGCAGCAAAATTAACAACCACCTCTTAGAAAGTGCACCGAGCACCACCTCAAAAGTTAAAGAACTGTACGGTGGATGTGTGTTTCGCTGGATAGGCGCACGTCGCCCCCAAAGATCAGTGCCATCGTGGCATCTTCCACTACAACTCCTCCCCTGGATCCACATCATCTGCTCCATATACGACTAGGCTACACGCGTATAAGTTCTATCGCATACCCAACGACAACGAAACACTCTATTCCATCCCACTTTCAAGGTTCCTTTAGCGACATTTGCTATTTGGTCCAGCGTCTTCGCACATGCCCTAAGAAGGCTCAACAGAACTCCAGGCCTGCCAGCTCAACCATGAGTTCAATCTAGCGCAAATGGTCCTGCTTGATTGTGACGAACGATGTTTAAGTAGCAAAACTCCTCTATGCGGTGATTTCACTGGCTATTTGATAATAAGTGACGCTCAACGTCTCTGGTTGGCCAGGGATCTAAGTAATCCCAGTACTACCGGTGGCCTTGCACTAAATTTCAGGGGAGGCTTGGGTTATCATTTTCAATAGGGTTAGTGTTAAGGGAACCGGGTAGAGTTTGGGTTCGGGCACGGGGATGGGCTCCTTCTCGTTAACCTAGTGCAATTCCGCCTGGCGTTTGCCCCACTTATACTCTTATCCGAACCTAACTTTGACACCAAGCCCAACCCTTACACTCAACCCAACCGTATCCCTGACTTCTGCTGGAATTTAACGCAGAGGCCAACTATAGTAGGAGGAAAACTTATATTCATATGCCCACCACAAAAACTCCTCTTAATTTGCTTGTATGCTCAAAAGTCTTTTTGATCTACCTACTCCACAGTTGCTAGCATACCTTTATTATGTAGCCGCATTCTTAGATTCAAACGTTTTCATTCAGCAATGCAAAACCAGACCCTAGGTGCACAGATACGTCGAACTATATATTTTATACTGCGTAGGGTAAGAGTATGCACTAGGGCCTCAAAAAGGTACTCATGTATTATACCGCCTACTTATCAATTTTAATTAGGTTGTTTTTTCCAAAATCTTCCAGTTTTAGTACGCTAGCCGTTGGCCTAGTAGGAAATGGATGAGGATATTGAACTGCAGAGGGGTCCTCGGAAGGCCACCATGTACAATAGCCGCTGAAGTCAGTATATTAAGTAAAATGGCTTTTAAATTAACCATGGGAATAACCGCCTGCTTACTAATTTTAAAAAGCGTGAATTTCCAAAATCTACCAGCTCTTTCACTCATTCACCATCACTCTACTTGGGGTCAGCGATACTACTAAAATGTTCTTCAATGATCTCGTCCAAGGTCAGCGGACACACCCCGACATGTGCACGCTCGCCGTTGGTCCAGTAGGGGTTAGCGATAATATTCAAATGTACTCCAGTGCCCGCAATCAAGCTCAAGACACATCCGCCAAATTACCCTCGTAACTTTTTTATTTTGCAGAATTATTGCGAACTGATTTGTGCCCTGACATATCCCAACCATACTATCCCCTAAAAAAGTTGTTCGTAAGACCGAGGGGCGCGCTTTGGTACCTCTCTCTTGGGAAATTTTTGACAGGTGTTGTTGGTGGCACCGTCCAAACATCCTCTTGGTTTCCGTTTGGTGTTCTCTCGATTTCAAAAAAACCTATACGAACTGATAATATGATTTTTAGTGAGTATCTGAGAATAATACGTATGATCCCGCGAAAATTACTTTAGATAGGTTACCTTTGTTTCATCTTTCGGCCTAACATCTGTGTTACATTTTGAGGTTTGCCTCATACGAAGTTGGTACAAATGCTTAGAAGTTCATGCCTATCTGAATGCATACTGATTTGTCAAAGAGACTAATCCTTATTAAAATATATTTAAATTAGAGACTCAGCACGTTGATTTTTTACAGTTATTTTTGGAAGCAGTGTGAGATGTAAAAATGTCTTATCAATCGAAATGCTTCGCCCCAGCCTAAAATCTCACCAGTAGTTGGTTACTTAAGCTTCCTCCACCCACTATTAACATAACCAAACAAGGTTCAAAAATCTCTGATATTCACTATAACGAGACAATGAGATCACAGCCGTTGTATGGTCCTGAACAGCACACCTTTGGGAACCGAGGAACCCTGAGGTAAATTATTCTCAAGCATTCTTTGCAATATTCTTTGCATTGCAACCCAGTATTAAAGCCCCGACCTTTTGATAAAATTTAAGCTGTTCGCACCTAAAGGTTCGTAGTTTTGTGAGTAAAACGCACAGAAGCATAAGAGGATTCATTAATATGAAAAAGTGCTCCGAAATGCCAATTTCAAATTGCCTGAAGCTTAAACCTTGCGACGGAATACTTTTACATATTCGACGCATCACCTGACTGTGTATTTCTTGTAAGGAAAACGGGTGAACAAGTTCTGCATCAGCATATATAACTGCCGAAGAAATGAAGAGCAGTATTAACAATTTCCTTTAAATTGTTTAGCTGCATCCATTCGCTATTGTGCGGCACTACTGCAGCACAACCGAGGACACAACTTGTCGCTGCCTTCCTGGTTACTACTTTTCCGAGGCTACGACGTCTTGCAAAGCTTGCACCAAGTGTCCAGCAGGCAGTGGGGTAAAAAGGTGAGATTTCTGGACAACTTTTATTCCTTATAAAAATTAGTCCGAGCTTTCTGCTTATAATAAGAAGGCTAATTAGACACTAAAACATGAGGATTTTCCTGTTCAGCTTCGCTAGCAATTCAATGGCTTCAGCTTGACTTCATTTTCCAAAATTTGGCACGCCATACTCTCATTTTTCTCCTTCGGTCATTTCTCCGAATATAACTGACCTTAGTTTCGTTGATGCCTGGAAAACTATGCAGACACTTAATTGTAAATACTGTCCTAAAATGTCTACTGAAAAACTGTCAGTAAAAATAAATATCCATTAAATAGTCAGTTAAGATTTACGAGCTCAAAAAGCCGGAATGGTTTTTTTTGGAATTTTAGGGCCTGTTCGTGGAATGCTGATACCGTTTGTGAGCCTTGTCAGAAAGGAACATGGTCTTCCACTGAATCCTCAGTAGATGAATGCCAGCCCTGCACAGTTTGTAAACCAGTTTACCTGGAAGTGCGCCAGTGTTCTAGCACCCAGAATTCCCACTGTTGTCCACTTCACAATGCGAACTGTGAAGAAACGATTCCATACCTGGACGATACAGGTTTGTGTAGTAACTTTTATGATACCTTTTTCATCCACACTCTGTTGTCAGCTGAAAATACTTAGCCCTCTCTGGGTAAGTAGACGAAGATATATCGTATATTAATTTGATCAGCCAACAATGTTTAACGTATTTTTTGGGCAACAGCAATGAAAAGCGATTCGGTAAACTTTTAACCTCTTTTACCATCTGCTTCCAGAATGAACCAGCAGTTTCGATCATAGGAGCATAATGTCTGAATAAAGTTACCCCGGGCAAACTTGAACTCTGCAGGAAATAAGAATGATTCGCACCTTTAAGCCGATGTAATTCAGTTAAATGTAATCCATCTACGTACCCATATGCGATATCACACTCCCATTGGGTGCGTCTGAATTCGATTTTGATCACTGACTGCATACTGATATTTAATCATGGCCTCCGAAGCTAGGAGGTTTAGTCTTACCGTAGTTAGCGAGCTTAGGTTAGAGACGATAAATGAGTCAGGGATGGGTACCACAGTCTTTCAAGGTTTACTAATACATCCTTTTTACGTTCTTATCGGTCTTCGCCATTATACCATCTACGTAACTTGCAAGGTGTGTTTGAGGTTTTAAAGATGATAGGTGTTCGTCGTTCAGAATAAGGACTAAAATGAGAGCTCAACAACTTCTAGGACCACATAAATTTGAGCCAATCATTTAGGGAAGGCACTTTTCCTAGAGTATATGTAGGGCGACGATTAAGAGAGCGTGTACACGTTTTCATTATGAAGTAGGTACATTTATAAGCAAAAATGCTGGAAAAAATTACAAAATTGGGGTGAGCCACGCAGATTGGACTGTTACTGAATTCGGCAAGTAACTCAAAAATTTCCTTTCATTAAAAAAACAAACAGACCCTCTGGGAAGACGGTCGCCGAAAAAGTGACGCAAATAATAAAGTAATACTTTCAGTTCTAGTTGACTAGGTTATCCACTGTCTGCGTAATATCCGAAAACTATCGATCAGTAAATGGAAAAGCCTGCGAGGCCTGCTGCTCAATGTGCAAAACTTGCCTGCCTGCCTGCAGCTGCTGGAATCCGCCAGCAAACGGAATGACTTTGCCGCCCCCACAAGCGGCATCACCAGTATATCCTTATTTAGGCGCATCTAAGTACCACAGAACTGTCGGCGAAAATTCAAAATGTTTATGCGCGTGATTTGTGGGTAATAAAATCGGAATTTCCGGAAGCATACGTGTCTCAGTGGACACTGTGCAGAGCTTGGGCGCTTTGAAGTCGGGCCCGCCGTCGGCAGCGGCGCATTTAGTCTTCGCCAAGATTTTCTCGTCAAAAGGTTGTATGCCCTCTGGTCCGGCCCTCCTGGCATACATTTTCACATGCGCGGGCTCGCGCGCACGCGCACGCCGTGAAGGCGTGCAAACACGCACACCAAACTCGGTTGTGTGTGTGTGTACTGTAGATCGTAAATATTTCCAATATGTCTCTCTGGACGCAGAGCGTTAATCTATTTTATGAGGCCGGATTGCTGCTATTGTTGCTGTCTGGTCACACACACACACAAGCATTAGAAAAATGTGTCTGAAGTTAGTGACGGCGGCGGCGGCGGCGGCGGTGGTGGAGGATCGGTGTGCGGTGCATGCCTTTGAAGTGGCGTGCGCGCGCCCCTCGAAGGCGGGACTTCATACGCCCTCAGCGGCGCGGCGGCGGCGACGACGATAATGGCGACAGCAGGAGAGTACGCATGCGCAGCGCAGCGCAGACGCACGCGCCGGCCCAGCGCCGCCCAGCATAAATCTGGCGAGTGCAATGCGTGCGTGCGTGCGCAAAAGTGCGCACGCACGCACGCACTTGAGGAGGGCTCAAGGCCCGCGCGTCGGTGCATGCACTGAGCCGCATCGCCACAAGGGTGATCTATCTGAATTCCTATGAAATGCGGCGCAAAAGTAGCTTATGCAGGCTCACTCATATACCCATAGTCCCAGCATTTTGTCCAACAATAACGGTGGTTACAGAGTTTTGGGGGTGGGGAAATAGAATAGGCAGACAAGGAAATTTTTAGGGGTAAGTGTAAAGTTATAAAAAAATATAGATGAAGTTGCTGCCCGCGACCGTCGGGAGTAAGTTGTTCCGCATGTAAATTAAAGGTGTGCGCGGCACTTCGCGCCGTGAACTATACTAATATAACTCCAGAACGGTAAGTTGGACCTCAGGTAAGTTGAAGTAGATGACCTCCTAACCCCCATTTCAATTTTTGGGGAAATGCAAGAAAACTGCTATCTGCTAATTGGGTTTTTCCGCAATAAGCTAAACGATAATACACATTGGAAAAATCTGCAGGTATAGATCAAAAATAACTTCTAAATACAGTAAGATAAAAATTCATTCAGCATTTATTAAAGTTTATTCCACTACGTGTCCTAATTGCCCCTCCATAAAACCCTGTAACCTCCGTTTTCGTATGAAAACATGCAGTGGGCCTACATAAGATACTGTTGCCAAATGACGTTGCAAACTCCTCCCCCGACTCCCTTTTGCTCTTTTTCTGTGGTTTTCTGTTCCCTGCCCTGTTTTACTCTCTTGTCCTTCTTAATCCTAATGCTTTTTCAAGTTTTTGTCTTTCAAACTGTATTATTCCCCTCGCCTGCGTTTGGTTTAAAAGGCACTATTGTTAGGTTATGCATTTAGCAAAGTGGAACAGACCACTGGAGCACCAAGCAGAGTCTAATTTAGTCAAAGCCAAGGTGAAGTACAGGATCACTCGTGGCAGGAATCGGCAGTCCAACACGACCTTCAGTTATTTAGTGTTTATATCGACACTGTCATCTACCGCTCCTATATTTAAATAAGGTTGCGTTTAAATGTACATAAAACTCACCAAAAAGTGCTTCCAGTTATTCGGTCAGAAGTTTAGCATTCTCAGATAATGCATGAGTAAGCTCGGATTTCCCCTCCTGAGATCTCGTTGCCTAAGGAAATTCCACACAGCCGCCAATTTGGGCCATAACTATTGGTGCGAAGTAGTGATCGCAAATAATTACATTGTCTCGTGTTTTGTAAACTGCAGCAATGGAAGACTGTTCTGATAGTAAGTTTTACTTCACTTTTTAGTTATTTATTTGAATAGGAACCGTCAATAAATTTGACTAAACTAAAAATTGTTTTTAAAGGGTGCAAATCTTGAGCCCATTACTTTATCGGAAACATCGCTATTGCATTTTTGGCATAACAGTATCTGTACGTTTTGTTCTCTGAAGATAAACCTCGTACTTTCCATCTCTGGTCGGAGTTTCGCTGAAACTATTCCTCAAGGGATAGTTAGACACGGGGCACTAGCCGAAAAAAATGCCTAGAGTTATTACACTCAGTCTAAAAAAAGCTAAAATGAAATCACCACGCTAGAAACCTTAACTTCTTAGCTTCGTCCGGGATCTGTAGTCTGTTCTTATTTTTTAAATTTTATCAGAAAGCTTTGATAGATCAAAACCATTGGATAATTTTTCATGCCTTTTTCATTCACCAAAACAGTTGTCCTTCTAGTCCTAAGCATGCATAGTACCCGAGACTAGCTGCAGCAGATAGTATTATTTGGAATTCGATTGTGTTTGAAAAGTCAGACGGCATTCACCAATGATATTCAGAAGGCAGTAACATGCCCTCTTCTGCTCTATGCAACGGGTGGGGGCAGTTACAGATGCAGTCAGGGGCCTGGGATTTCTGTCGGCGGTATAAGTAAGTGGTCTTCTACGCAAAAATGACCTGACTAATTGATTGTATTCAAATGCAGGAGTAAAATGGGACTGGAGATCGGACTAGCAAGCAATTGATAAACAAATTCAGTCCTCTGAAAAAAAGAAGAACGGCAATGCTTGGTCTGCACTGAGTGCATGAACCTTCATTTTCGAGTTCCTTGCCCCCCAGGCGAATTTGTTGGTGTATTTTAGCTTTGCATACGGTGAAATATGGGGGAGCATCCGTAAGAGGGTTCGTGCAAGAGGTAAGTTGTTCTCTTGCAGGCGCATACGTGTGCCAACTATTGCGATTTAGCCAGTGGCACACATTCAAACAAATAATATCACTTACCTCAGACCCAGCCTATTCCGTCATGGCTGCTACCGTCGACGTGACCGTTCAAAACCAGTTTGCACTAGCCCCCCCCCCCCGCCAACCCCTTGCCATTTTGCTGATCTTGGGAGGGAAGCTGCCTCCAACCTGATAGTTATCAGCCTCACCCGCGGATTTGCGCAACAAAGGCCTGTGGTTATTTATTTGTGTGCAAACAACTTTCAGCCACTCACGAAAACAACATCTGAGGACTAAAAGTATTGGCGTCTGTGACCTATTCAGACCACTGGGTACAACCGTCCGACTTAGCTGGCATAATAAATTAGGATCTTAAGTCTAGACGTAAACTACGATTCTTTCATATGCATAAAAATCAAAGAATGTAGGGAGAAACTACTGAATTCCGTACCACGATCCGTCTAAGCACGCGCATTCTTTTTGCGTTCTGCTATGTTGCTGTTAACGTTCTGAGATGTGGTTGGTAGCCGTTAACTCTAAATTATCTCGGTATCGGGGAATTTGTACACTTCAGGGTATCTGGCAATTAGAAGACCGAGAATGTGAGAGCACTGTAAATTCATTACTTATAAGCAAAAATTAGACCAGCGTCTGCTGCTTGTAGGTAGGAAGACCCTCTGTTTGTCAACTCTTCGGCAAGACATACGCGCATGCACTGTGCCATCCAGAAGACGCTAACAGCATGGTGCCGACTTCAAGTCTCCTCGGGTTACTTGCTGGCGGCGAAGGTAAAGGCTTCTCGTTGCCGCACGTGAAGACAATGAGTCAGAGGGTGAGGTCAGTCTTTTATTGTAACGACAGCAACAATAAATATACCGCCGCAGGCTGGCAGCGCCAGGGCAGAACCTAGTGTGACTTTTGGTTATCCAGATGAACAGCCTAGAGTATTAGTACACGGTTTTCACTGCCAGTCATCTGCAGTCTGAAGGAGCCACACAAACTCAGTGAAAAAACTTACTTGCAGATAGGTATTTCGGAGATTTATGTGTAGGTTTGGATGATAGTAACTCCGGCGGAGGCATGCTTGACTTTAATATTGTTCATAAAGACTCAAGAATGAGCGCTCTCCTATAAATGGGCCGATTTTTAGAACTTGTTGGTGGAAGTACCTAGGCTATTGACCGAAGATGATATACAATTTTGTCAGCCCTTTTCAGAGACGTTTTCTATACAACTGCTTTGGTGAACCCTCGGCTTTATTGAAAAAATTTGAAGGTCATGGCCTTGTTTTTTAACTATCGGCATTATCTGCTTACCAGTTAAATAGTGGAATATAGGTAGATAAAATCGTCTTCCCTAGATTTCAAGTTTTTACGGGTCGGCACACAAGTAAGCATTCTCAAAATACAGAAGAAATATTCCTCTATTTTTCCTCCACGAGCCTTTCGATCGGTTGCAGGAGTTAAGTTCCCTATTCTTCTCATAACTGCGCAGAAGACGGAGTTCCTCTTCCAATAGTTTCAAAAACCTTCCTTTGCAGAATTGGAAAGGCAGGGATTCCGTTCAATCATAAAAGAATACTCCTTAGACGAAAATTTGGGTATTGGCAGCATTCAATTCGACTTTCTTACCGTCCCGTATGCGACGAATGTGTTCATTTAGGGAAATTTCTCGATGCCAAGGTCCCTCCCGTCCCTCAAATGACACTTGTGGAAAATCTCTTCCCAATGAATTTTCCTGTCTGATATCATCAATAAAGAACTGACAGCGAAAAACCACATGTACGGGATGTCGGCGAAGCCAGAGCAAAAGTTGTGAAGCCATGACTCTGTACGTTCAGCGGTGGTGTCCATGTAAGCATTCAAGAAGTCAAGTTTCGCGAACGTACGTTTCCGAATATTCATTATCGGCCCATTGCAATAATAAGGGAGGAAAGACGGACAAAAATGTAGACATCCAACCAACAGTAAGTAAGGGGAAGAGGGAGTGCAGAGACCAAGGCGTCAGATTCCCATCCTACGAGAGGTTCGGAGGCGAGAGGGTGAAGGGGTACGACAATCAGTTCGTGCCGCTGCGTCGTCGCTGTAACGCGATGCGGTAGGTGTGAAGACGCATGCTTATTTAGTCCAGCCAAGGGAGCCTTAGCGCCTGCATAAACAGCTTCTGTGCCAACAAAATCGGGTTGGTCAGCCCTATAGCGACTCCGTAAACGGGAATTAACAAACAACTTTTCAGTGGTTGCTCATTTATAGCCCGCATCTGCATCCCAAACTGTAGTATTATAATCGGTATTTCATTTCGGGCTATATGAAACGGACAGATATATAAATTCAGGCTCATTTGTTGATCGTGTTTCGTCTTAGCGGGAAAATCGCCTCTTGCTAATTTTTTTTCAACTTTTACTTGAGCAGTATAAATTTTTACATGTAGGAGGTTAGGGAGTAAATTTTGTTCGTATATAGGATTATCGGTGAGGGATTTTGGCTCGAGGTTTTTACTACGAAGATGGTCCTTGATTCTAAAATACAGATGTGAGCATGCGAAGGTTATTTCCGATACGGTCTCCATATACATACCCTTACAGTAAGTGTTTTCAAAAACATGTCAACTCAACAACCAATTTAGTCAGTTTGGGAAATACTGCAAGGTGCCGTGTTATTGTGCTCTCGGCAAGACTGCCTGAGGGAGCAGTAAATCAAGGAAAATCTACACGTTTCGCGAGCGAAAATCGCTATGCAGGAACGCTTGTTTACTTAGCTATAGTGCTTTGTTTTATATTCATGCTTGTACCGCAGCACTAAGGAAACACTTGTCCTCCTCTTTATACCCGCTTTCTAGGGAAGCTGAACTCCATATAATGAATGCCATTTTCAGACCAGAAGCTAGAAGTGGGTTGCTGTTAGCGTGCATCTTTTCGCGGCAACAGTAGCTCATGTAGCCCCACACATGAATCCCTAAAACCTGCATGTTTTACTACGAAAACGGCGGTCATCGGGTTTTACGGGCTGGGAATTAGGACACGCAGTGGAATATATTTTAATAAATGCTAAATGTATCTTATTTTGCTGTATTTGGAAGTGTTGTTGATTTATAGCTGTGGATTTTCCTATGCTGTATTATCATTTAACTTATTGCGGAAAAACCTGATTATAAAATTACAGGTTTCTTGCATTTCCTGAAAAATTGAAATGGTGGTTAGAAGGTCGTCTACTTCAACTTACCTGTGGTCCAACTTACCGTTCTGGATTTGGATTAGTATAGGCCGCGGCGCGAAGTGCCGCGCACACCTTCAATTTACATGCAGAACAACCTGCTCCCAGCGGCCGCTGGAAGCAACTTTGACTACATTTTTTCACTTTACACTTACTTCTAAAAAACGTTTTCGCTGCCTATCCGATTTCACCACCCCCAAAACTCTGTAACCACCGTTATTGTAGGACAAAATGCTGGGACTAGGGGAATATGAGTCGGCCTACATAAGCTACTTTTGTTCTTTTTGCCTTTCAATTTTCCCTCCTATCCCCTCTTTTGAAATCAGACATTAAAAAAGGAACATTTCAAATTCCTCTCAAGCACAAGATAAGTCAACTTTATTCAAAAGAAAGACCCCCAAAAGTCGCCTTATGTCCCACTGCTTAATTGGTTTTTTTGAAAAATTACCATCCTACAAATGAAACAGCAATAACTTCTGCTATGATCCACTTAAGTCAAAGCTTTATTACCATAAACTCAGCCCCTCGTTATCGGCAACTTGTTTTTAGTGGAGACCCGAGAGTCTTGGTCATCAGAAGATCCATTAGCGACTCAGCATCGCCAATTTGCCGAAGTTGGTATTCAGAGGGAAGGCGCAGATTAAAAACAGTGGCATCTACATCATTAGCCCAGGCACCTTATCCCCTCAAAGGGCTGAAGGACACAAGTGGGCCGAATAAGTGCTGTCTGGTTTTACCTCCTTCCTCCCTCCTTTGTGGTAAATGCGCGACTATTCTGTTTGGACGCATTCGACTGGCCTTCTTTGTTACCTTAAAACTTATTGCCTCGGTATCAGGTCTATTAGGGTCTGCATTAGGGAAGCAGGTCTTTGTCTGGCTATCGGACCTTCTGTCGTGGATAAAGAAAGGTAATGGACTAGGTGCCTCCTTTTTTCATGTGCAAATCACTCCTGCATAATTCCAAGTTGGAATGTTGGACTGTCGTAAATACTTAGTAATCGATAGGAGGCGATACAATTTTCGTTACCGAAAAGTAGTCGCCGAGGCGATGTTCTGCCCTGAAAGAAGCACAAAATAACCTGCAAACTGTATCATTTAGTGATCAGAAACTTCTGAGCTCTGGACCAGCAGTGGATTGCTACCACATAAGCTCTAGCAGTTGTGTAGTTTGTTGCGTATTCCTAAGATTAATTTGCTTTTGAATCTTCCTTGTCGCCTTATCCCTATAAGAATATATTAATATTTAAATAGTTCATCGTCTAAATAAGTCCTTTCGAGTTTGTTTGTGCAAATAATCTAACGAGGTACAGAGGAGGCACATTCAGAAGGAGCCGAGGATCAGACCTACAGATCTAGCTTAATGAGATTACATATTTACTTACATACTTACAGGCATACTAAAAGTCCATTTAAAAAATAAATCATGTGATTTGTGTAGTCACCTGTACGTATAAAGTTGACTTAAGTTAGCGTTAAAACTTATGCCATGGTGGCCGTGCGAAGCTATGGGAATAAATGCGAATATTGAAATTAACGTGTCATTCCTTCAACGAAAAATGTTAGACCAAAGCCAACAGAGGTAAAAGGGATCATTAAATTTGATGGTATCGAAAAATGCCGCCTCCTTTCCTTTCTCTATCTTATAATGATTTGACTAAGTAACATTTACATGAGATACCAAATCCTAGATTCCCCTTGGTGGTTGAACATATCGCAACCGGCGTTCTCTCGGCGCTGGTTTACGCGACCAATTGAAGTCCTCGGTAAGCTCAGACAGCAGATTTTACGGGCAAAGCAGTTAGCGTCCTTTCAAACTAGTAAATAAAAGAAGCCCGGTGGGAAACGGGAATAGGTGTTTCAGAATAAGCAAGAGCGTTCACCGCGAGACGTTGATTAGATGTCTGACGTTTCGGGTGTTGGTGTCGTGCAACCACTTTTAGAGACTGGAAATTCGCGCTCACAGCTCTCTTTATGTGCTGCCCTTCCCGTATGCGCGTAACCTGCCAATACCGGCTGAGCCGGTGTGTATGGTTTGCACATCACTGTCATTTTTGTCGCCGCAGCTATGCTCCCCGTTGACCGCCCCTGGTGCTGCGTCTGCACCTGTGTCACCATTGTTTGTTCCATTCCTGCGCTCATTGGCAGTCAGTTGTATCGCGTCGACCCACGTCTCATCAGGGCTTGCTTCACGCCCGTACACGTTGCTCGCAGATATATTTGGTGGTGACTGTTCCCTAACATAGACATGAATGCACTTCCATAGCCTGACTTATTACCTGGGAATCGCAGTTTAAGTACTATTAATGAGAATATATATCGCGCGTATTACAGGTGGCCTTTTGCGAAACTTCAGAGTTGGTTAGAGTCAACGCACAGGGATGAGTACCCCTCGCCTGGAATTCAGTGCGGGGTACCTATCGCCAACCAAAAGCACTCAAGCCAGACACATTTAAGTAGCTGATACAAGGGTTTGATATTGTGTCTTCGTAACTTCCGCTCTTTTCCCGCAGATGACACGCTCTCAAAAATCCAACTGGAGGTCAAACTAGAATTTTCCAAAAGACTACTAGGGTTTCAAAACAGAGGAATTGCACTTTGACCAAACAGTACGAACGCTACCACAGCCAGAGTCTAGCGGTTCTTTAAAATGTTTGAACTCGGTGCGTCGTGGGACAAAAGTCGGCCAGGAAAGGCTGGCGAGTTGAGCGTTTACATATGTGCGCACAGTTGCGTGCGTCGCTCGACTCGGATTTCGACCTCACGTACAGTGCCCAGACGGGAGCGCTTCTGGAAACGAGTTTCCCTCGTTAGAGGACTGCCCAGGGTGCCCGGACCCGCTCGCTCTACCCCCCCAGGAGGTCTGCCCAATAAGCAAAGCAGACGGCCGGGGTTGTTGAGGCCGGGAGGGTGGGGGGAGGACAGATAAAAAACACACACGGCAAACGCTAGTTCGTCAACCGATAGCTACTACCGCTAGTTTCCGTGAGGTGCGCGTGAATTTTGATGTCGTGAGGGCAGTCCCAGAGCTTCAGCCCCACTCTCTTCATTTTTGACTGCCGTGATCGGAAACGGCCACAACCAATTAGCCCTTGCAAGTGAATTTGTGGTCACGTCTGAGTACCTGAAGGAAGAATTTCGTATTCTGGCTTTCATCCTTGCTTGTAATACCTGTCGTACTCTCATAGTGAGAGTATGTCGAAACGACTGAGGCTGAGCAGAGGCACAGGGGCTCACGGGCATACTATGTTCGTGAATACGAGCCAGACATACGAAGGTCCTTCAATCGATATGGATCATAGCTCGCCCCTAGATTTGTTCGATACCAAAATGCTGAATCCGTTATAGGTTTAACGACGCAGTGCGCTCCTTCTAAAGGTCAAACACTTGCGGTAGTTGCCTAGTCATAACCAAGCATAGTTGTGATCAGACGAAACAGACGCAATCCCTCTAACGAGAATTCTGCTACCTTCACATTCTGGATTCGCATTTGAACCAGTTGGGCGGGTAATATCGACCCAAGTGTGATCAAATTCATGGCGCGAGGCGGGGCGTTGGTAGCTTAGTTGTTAGAGCATTGGCCTCCGGCAAAGGCCTTCTCTGATGCGCGGGTTCAAATCTTGCCAAAACATCTAGTTTTTTTCACAATTGGTTCAACTCAAAGTAAGCAAATCTGCCAAACCTTATCAATGTTATTTTGCCCTTAAGAGCCTAATTCGTGCACAGGAATTTTATCTTATTTGACTGATCGCCATACATAAAAGAGAAACCTAGAGTGTTGATAGGTTATTATTCTCTCACATAGGTTTTCACCTTGTGTTTGCAAATAGATGATGAGAATGCAACTTTTAGAAAATTCTTTTTGGTATTGCGCAGTTTTAACTCTTCTTAAAATAATAAATTGAAGGCTCTGAGCAAACTTCGCTAGAAAAATACAACAGGTGATATGACTACTTACGAGATTATTTTGAATGAATTCGATATCACATAAGCTGCTAGTTAATAGTGCCAATAATCTTTCTAAGTTCACCAAAAAATTAATGCGCGAACCCCGAGTAAAGTCCTCAGAACGAACTTTTTGAAGTTGGACTCAGAAGAGGATGTACATAGTTTAAGCAATGTCAATCAATAGCAGCGGAAAGTCTGCAACGCTAAATATTTTTCATCGGCCTTCTAGTAGTACACAAACGTACATGGGCATTAATTTACCGTACGCCACGCATTATACAAAAGTAACAGAACATATACTTGGACTTTTAGCGGCATTATGCTGGCGATACTTTGTATCAAAATCAGGCTATATCTAGGATCAAATTAGTGCAAGCAACGTCGCATTTGGAGTTCTCAACCTGTCAGGGGATTCCCTCTCAATAAACCTTGGGTTAAATTGGCTTTTGTTTATCCAACACCAATGGCACGTACTTCTAATTAATTGAATTGGATGAAACTACAATCCTTGAACCCGTGTGTGGCATGCCTTAGACAGCTACTTCACGTCACGTCGGTACTGCGAACGGACTTATTCACGGTAGACCTATTGACTCGAACAGACAATTGGACTGTGAGAGAGGAAGGTCAGGGAGAGGATGAGAGGTTCAGTTCCCTCTGCTAGGTTAGGATTTAAGGGTCCTTACCGCAGGGCAACCTGGACAGGACGCGAGAATGCGTGCAGCCGCTAGGCCTATTCGCATCGGACCAATGAGAGCGTGCGCAGCTAGTGGGTGTTACGTGCGCACATGCACATCGCAGTGCGTGCGCAAGCACGCACGCGCCAGAGGCGTTCGGGGAGCACATCAAAGCCACTTGCCGCCACCGGCTCTCTTATGAGCTAACGCGCGACGTAAAGACGCGTATTTGTGTGCGCGTGTGGTGGTGTCGGGGTCCGTCCTTCAGAGCGTGTGCGCGATGGTGGCCAGACATGAAGTAGTTTCGCTACGCGGTTTTCTGATTGCTTGGTGCACTGGGACGTCGTCATTTCCCGCGTCGCACTAGCACAGATCGGTCGCTACTACTCCATCTCCCCTCTTCATCCACATTTGAGACGGCAGTATTCCTAATCCTATACATATCAGCACGCCCATCTACTCAAAAACACACGGGAGACATTTTTTATCCTTCTTGATGCAATGGCACCTTTGGAAAGGGTTTTACCGGTGGTGGATCTTGAGGAATACCCGAACAACTCCCTGGAGGAGTCGTCCTTAACCTTAGCCAACAGCCAATCAGACTGGGTTGTCTTCTCTGAACTAGGCCCCTCGAATGACCTCAATGCTACTTTGCAGAATATGAAAATTCAAACTTCCTTCCGCTTGCATGGTAAGTGTGCTTGCCTGGGAAGTTCTTGATCATCTCGCCTCCTTTACCTTTATGGGGACCCTGTTTTAATGTTGTTTTTAATGAAATCGCTCACAATTCAAGATGCTAGTAAGGAATCAGGCTAAAGTTTTTCCTGCTGGCAAAACTTTACTATCCACTGGGATGGGTTATCACGCGAATGGTGTAATTGGCCTAAGGCATCAGATTTATACATCGTGCAGCGTGCAATCTCTTGAGATATCAGAAAATCAAAATAAGATTGGCTCCCCCGCCCCAGACGGCTCACATTATTAGGACTTGCCATGACCTACGTGAATCAGACATGTTTTTATCTTATACCTCGCTCAATTTCAGTACGACTTAATATACCGGCATCCGTAGATGGATTTAAGGAAAGTGACGTTACTAGAAATTGCCCTAAAACGCAGAAAGTTAAGCGTTCTAGGCCATCGCTCTCCGAGTCTCTGAAGATATGGCACAGAACTTTATGTCCCTTCTGGAACTTACAGCTTCGTTGGGGTGTCCTTGTCGGTAAGCGAATCCCCTGTTGTAGTTATGAAGCGCTTGTTCTTATGGTGAACGTTGGCTTGTGAATCTTTAACACCTCTCCACGCCTCGGCAACGTACACAGAGAAGTTCCTTCTTTCCGTTCGATGACCCTGTAGGGGAGCGCGAGCAGTGTTACCTTGTGCAAAATGTTCATCCTATTAAGGGAGACACCGAGGCCCATCCTACCTCAATCTCTTCCCCCACAAACATCACGTTTCCTTGGCGAAACTAGGTCAAGGAAACAAAAGAATTGTTTGAGCACGTAGTGGTTAGCCAAGTCTTTCATCCAGGTCCCTCGCTTGACAAATCCGCTGGGGTCCCAACCAGCACGAATCAAAGTTGCCTCCCTCAGATGCCATATCCATATTAATTGGCTTATCAGCCATCGCAGTCTATAGGGCGGAGCTTATCCTTCGGTTTCAACCCACCAACTCACCTACTTTTAGGCATGCAAACGTGTGTAAAAGGAAAAGCCTCACTCCAGCTTTTTTGTCTGGCGGTCTTCCACAGTCACGGCTAACTCAAATCCGTAGTAGAATTTGTCGTTTTCGTCCCACTCTCGTTTATTGTAGCTCACATATTTAATAAGTGCATATAAACTCCGAATGAGTCTTCCAATAAGGCCAGCAAGGACCTAATAATTTACTATACTGCTGAACTAGAGGCGCCTGTGAGGACATTATTACTCAATGAGATACATAAATCTGTAAATGGGAATGGTACAGTAGTGTTCTATAAATGTGACACCCCTCTTACTTATCCTTACTGTGATGTCGTTTGTGGTTACTTCCATCTTCACAATAGTAAGCCGTCAGAGCGCCCAGTTGATGATGAAGAATCTTTTCGCACAATGGCTTACCTTGTATCATCAAATCCACCTGATTCATCGGTAACTTTTGCGCACATATGCATGCGACGGTGACAAAAAAGGTTCACCGGCTAGAATGGCCTGAGGACGACAATTTGACCAAGAATGAGAATGAGATAGTGCTGTCATCGTCATAATAGTCAACCATTTGGGTAGGAGGGGGGAATAGGAACACCTTACCGTAATTCACGTGGCCTTGCTCTAAATTTTGGGGAAATTTGCTTGAGAGCTAGCATTATGGCTAGGACAGGGGACTATGTACCCTGCCTGGTATTAAGTTCGACTTCCTGTAATATGCGATATTCCTATTCCAGTGCCTTGTCGAAGTTCCAACTGAAAAAAAAATAGTTCCTTTCAAAACTGCATCGGTGCTAAACATGAGTAAAACTGCAGGCGATGAATTTTAGTGGGATGATTTTGTTCTTAGTCCGTATATTTCAGTCTCCTGACTGGAAAAATGGTAGGACGGGTCGGAGTCAATTAATGCCGATGAAGCCAGATTTCGCCGGGCATCAGAATTATGCATCTGGTGTGTTACTTGGAAGATTCGATCATGAATGTGTATATATATATGAGCAGTCTAGAATATTATTTTAACTGCGGTACCAATGCACCCCCCTAGCCAAGCTTATTGGAAGACCTCTAGCTAACCAAAGATCATAAGTCGAAAAGACTGCGATTTAGTAAATTTGAGTGCGTTGATTGAGGCTGACAGTACACCGTACACGATTTTTCAACAATTCCCAGCCTCTGCGATCCAAGTTTTTACTATGTTAGCGTAAGAACAAATCGCATTGTTAGCTGAAGCTCCCTGTGCTAAGGCAAATATATTTTCCACCAAATATATCCTTCTGAAGTTAAATGAGTGCTTGCTTCTCTGCATTCGCTCTGTTCGTTATATTAAGGCGACATTTAGGTGCAGGGTTTTTATTGTATGGACAGTTCCCTGAGTATATTCATATATATCCAAACGCTACCACACTTACCGGACTTCGCGAAGACGCGTATACTGGCACGGACGGCAACAAGACGGCAGCATGAACTGTTGGAGGAGTGGGTGTAACAGACAGTGGACACATTGACTTATCCCAGCGTTATCACGTGCTACGCCCGCACAGCCAGGTGGTGCGGCTCACATCACCGTCAAAGTCTAACGCCGTCGCCACGCCGTGCGACTAATGTGGGCTGGGGGCACGAAATAGACCCGGCAGCAGTCGTACGTATCGCCCCTCCTTCCACTCCCCCCCCCCCTCCACGGTTCACAAGTTTTTCTCCCCCAACAGTCTCTGTTGGTGACTTCCTGTTTGAGTTTTGAAGCTCAATCTAGTGAACCTGCCGTTCCGGTGATCGACTTCTTCGTCTTCCTTTCAGCAAGAATCTGTTATGCGCTTCTATTAGTCATAATCATTAATTTCACCCCGTAATGCAGTCCCCTGCGGCATCTCTGAGACCTAACCTGTCAAAGTTTCCTTTCGAAATGCTTCTCTTCAAACACATTTTGTTTTGGAAAAAATTAGGATTTTATGGCACGGCAAGATTATCTGACAGTAATTAAATTAACCGATAAGTATTAGGGGTCAATGATGCAGGTGAAACACTTCCAATTTCATTAAAAAACATAAAAACAACACAGTTTAACTCCGAGGTTTCTTCAGCACGTGCGCTGAAGATAAATATTCTCTTAATAAATGCAGCAGTCCGGAACACGTTCCGGAAACTTGACTTTTAATATTCCTCGAAGACAGCTTCGAAGTGGCAGTGATTGAAGTTTCGCACTTGACTTCGGCAGACCACCCAGGTATTTGCGCCTGAAAGTAGTGTTGTTAGATCTAAAAGCCAACACACTCCTAGTTTTCTGTCGAGGAAGATGTGATGGCTACTCAAAGCCGGATGCCGCTGTCAGTTAAAGGTCCGACAGGTTTTTGAAACCCAGACTGCAACTTCTGCGTCTACGGTCGTGAGATGGTGCTGTTCGGTTAAGAGAACCTGGCTACCGCCACTGTGTGACTACCATCGGTGGTCGTTGTGGGCTTGGTGGAACCGACAGCTGGCGATGGCTATTTCACGACAGCGACCCTCTAACTCTTTACAGTTGGTTCAAAATTGATGCATTCGGAGGCGAATTGATTGAGATTTCGCTGCATGTCCGTATCAAATGGGATGTTCGATGCACGATAGTCGGAAAAGAGAAGATTAAATCGAGTAGGTTGGTAGACATTTACGACGAAGCACAGTCGGCAGATGTTGAGCGACTATTTTTAGTTTGATAGGTAGTATGGCTGTCCGTTCGACACTTTCAGTGAGCGTTCCTTATCATTACAGTGAAAATAACGATGAAGAGGGCTGCCATGTTGAAATAATCCTGCTTCATCCCATTTGTTTCTGCCAAGACGTCCGATGCTTATACGTGATCCGTCATGCCGTCATGAAATAATCTGATCATCAGCTTTAACTGATTTTGACATTAAAATCTCTTGATTAATTTCCAGAGGTCATCTATGGTCATGAAATCTGGGGTATATGGTGAGCTCCACACTCGTATATATAGACTGATCCTTACTTTCTGACATTTTTCCTGTAGCTCCAGGTGATGGTTCATGTGACTGATGAGTTGGGGGGAGGGTGGCGAGAATTTTGCCGACACTAGTGCGATTGCATATTTGCCTGATTTCATCGCGCGTGTGTGTAAATGAAATGCGATTGTGTCCTTGAATTATTGCGGGCTTCGTCCTTGGCAATACACTTTTGAAAATTAGTGAATTAAGCCTGTCCACGAATTAGGCATCTTCACATTTTCAGGTTTCGATCACAGTTGAGCTGGAGGCAGTCTTTTCCAGTTTATATATATATTGTACTTCTTTAAGTACTTACTACAGAAGTGGTGGCCGACCGAGTTCTGTACCAAACTCCATTTGAGGAAGCATATTAATGACCACCTCGCACACTGTTCATAGATGATGAGATGCCTGGAGTACTCAGTACGAGGTTTCGGAACCTGCATGCTATTTGTCGATAGGATCCGTTCGTACATCCCAACAGAACAGCCCTACTGTTCGGGTGGCTTGGGGGTTACCAAATTTCACTTTAGTTTAGAATCAGTGGACAGCAAATGCTCTAAGCCCTAGATCCTACGACTCTTCAGATCGGCCGACTGCCGGAGGTTTTACTACCTGCTAGGGTATCACGTGTAGTGAAAAATAACTGCCAATCATCTGGCTCCAATACAAAACAAGGCGACGATCACTTCCTTAATGCAGCTAACTGCACTGCTACAGCAAACAGTTGCCGGCACCGTATGTCTCGCATCAAAAGGACCACAACGCCTCATTATTCGCGCAATAACCTTAGAACACACGCAAGAACGGCTTACTTTTTAATCCTTGTTGGTCCTTTTGTGTGGTTTTTTATCACTTATCGGTCAGTTTGAGGTCTTCATCATCTAAAGCATCAGCACGTCAGTCTGCGCATTGTTTGCGGTCCAGCAGTCCACGCCCCGGGCCACTGTTTGACCAATCAACGTACGCTTGTCCCAAGCCTTTGCCAGAGGAGATACTGGAGCCCTTTGCCTCAACAAACCTGTTCGTCATTCCCCCCTCCCCCCCCCATCGCCAAAGACCAATCTTTCATCTTGCCGCCGACAGTGTGTGTGCCCTGGGCAAAGTGGCGACGTCCCCCACCCCCTCACTGCACAGAGCCGGGCGGTTCCCTTTGTAGTTTGCGGCGATGCAAGTGCATGTAGGTGTGGTAATTAATTCGTTCTCTTGCCAGTATCAGCGTGTCTCAGTTCCGTTTATGTCCAACCAGCCTAGCCCGAGATGCACCTCGAGTAGCTGGTACATTTCTCACCGATCCTCATTATGCTATGGCCTAGAGTTCTCAAGTGTCTTTGGAAAGGCAGATTACTTATTCGACCTTGTTAAAAAATTAAGCAAGCATAGTTCACATCTCCCTAGCTGAATGCCCTCTCGAAATAAAAAAAATATTTTACACAGGCTTACAAGTGAGCATAAATAAGTGCACATTTATAGATGAAATCTGGAAAAATAATGCAGCAAGATTATCTACAGTTTGAAAATGATCGTTTCTGAAAGTCTCTCAGAGACCTTGATCGCTCAACAGCTTAGTTGGAGTTCACATGTGAATATATATGGTACGTCAAAGTATTCATACTTATTCCCTGGTCAAACTAATTTCTCTAATCACGGTTGATTCATACAGAAGGCTAAAAATATGCTATATTCGTGAGTGTTTATTTTTATGTCACCGTCCAGGAGGGGAGTCCAGAGTTAACGATATGGCAAAATGGCATTAGGATGCACTTTCTCAATTTAGAGTAGTTCGATTCTCACTTCCATGTGCACTCGAATCTTTCCGATCGCACATGCGAAGCCGCGCTTGTTTAGTTCGTCTGGTGGAAAGCCTGTCTCAAAGAAGCGATGACCAGAAGTTTCAGGTTCAGTCCTCTGGTCGTCCTCGCCTGGCCGATGAAGGCACATTGGTCAGAAATGACAAATCTAGTCTCGCCATCTACATCTTTCGTTTGTAAAACAAGTTTCCCATTTGAAGATTCACTGTGAGGGTTGATTGTGTTAAGTGCTCTCTGAAGACCCCTCATAGACACGAGTTTACGTTCGCTTTTAGTCCTCAGCGCCTCTGAGACTAAAACGGTCTTCAAATCTTATTATACAGCTTCTTAAACGACCACTTTTAGAACCTTTATTGCCTTCTCAATTGATCATTCCAAGCATATTAATTACCTAAAAGTTCTACAGACCTTCTATTCCGCGCTCTATCAAAATAAACATAAAATATCATACATGCTGGTTGGGTAACGAGCCATTTAGAATAACAGTAAGCTGGGGGCATTTAGGAAGTCACATTTGCTGGCATATTTACTTTATTTGAAATGGGACCCTCTAAGATATTCTGCTTGAAAGAGATCTGCAGGTGTTACCGCATAGAAGACAATCCCTAGATTGGCCATTCCACCCTGCGTTCGTTTAGAGAGTACATTGCACCATTTTGATTTACAGAGGAAGCCAATAAAGTCGGTGCTTAACTGAGATTCATTCTCATATTTTTATCCGTTAAATGCTACCTAAACCCTCACGGGTACAGTTGCGCTTAGGTCTTCAATGTCCTGAAAACTATCAGCCTATTTTCATTATCTTATTTTATACCATGTTCGGTGGAATCTCTGCGAAACATGTTTTCTTCTACTCACTGACAGCCAGTTATTTTGGGATTTTGCAGTAGTTATAAGGGTAGCCGCATAAAAAAATGATTATAAAACGCGTGCATGGAGCACCCCACGAATTTGTTATAGTGAGAAGCACTTGGGGGTAATTACACAAAGTTAGGTACCCCAAACTCCCTACCTCAAGTGCACTCATCGCTTTAGTCGAATGTTTCCGTTCAAAAAGTGTGTCTTGGCCAAGCACTATAGTAAGCCACATCGTACAGCCACCGAGCCCTGTAAGCCCACAACAGCGCGCACATACGCGAGTTCGCAACCCTAGGACTGGCGTCCGGATTCGGAAGTACCTATCGAATTACCCGAAAGAGTTCCTTTCGTGAATGCCGGCCGCCTTGCCGCCGTCGCCTGCGTGCACCAACATCGCGCCTGTCTACATCGGCCCCTGTACCGAACACTAATCACCCCCGCACCCTCCCACCCCCCCCCTTAGGGCACCACTTCAGATGTTATGGCACAAATTAGCCGGTTGGCAGATAGAACTGCTGCATCAAGTTCCCTATCCCCAATTTGTAGCTTTATCCAGAGGATGTAGTTCTTTACAATAGCGGTAATGCATGCATATCTTCAAAGCCCATTTTGACGGTCGTCCATGTCTGCAAAAAAAGTGTATAAACTCGGATATTCTCGTGTCAGAAGAAGATAGCAAATTCACTGAAAGAGGTTCTCTGTATGCCTGAAGTTTCAGGTTGTTATTTTATTCTACCTATCTTCAGGCAACTCGTCCGTTGAACGCTCCTTCGACTTACCGCCTGGGCATCACAGTATCATTGCTATCAACATTTCTCTGTGTTGACAACCCGAGGGCTTTTAACACCAGCATCTACTCTTTCCTTTCCGATGAGCCCAACGTCAGCAGAAGTGCCTCAAACCGTGCATATGACGTTGATAGGCATCTTGAACTTTGCTTCCATCATCGGTCAAACCAAAATAGTTTATCATTAGTTAATGTATCACGCTGGGAAAATGTGACAACCAGAAAACTAGGCCTGCATTTCTTTACTACAGGAACAAATCTACCGAAAAGTGCGACTTGGGTTCACGCTAAGAATACACACTACGAGCAAATACCACGAATGCATGATTTTCGTTAGCTTCGAATTCAGTTGCTTTTTCGTTTTAAATGACATTTTAAGTGCTAAAATTGCATAATCACCAGGTAGTACTGCTGTCTGTGGTTGCCTGAAGGAGCAGAGGTTTTTCAGTGGACATAGCCAGAAAATGTTACCGAAAGATTTTTTTCTTGTTCTTTTCTTGTCTCAAGGTACTCCCCCAGGATCGTCAGCCGTCAATGTTCCGAAAAAGCCATCGGAAGACTACCCCATGATTACCATCTACTGTTCCCTTCTCGGACTCATAATAATCACTTTGTTGCTCTACGTTGTCTACAAACTTTGGCAACAATATCTCGTTTCCAACGACTTCAAAGTGACCGCAAATGGAACACCCAACGGGCAGAAGCCTTTAGGAGGCCTAACCGACTGCAACAAACTACGTACAACTCATACAGATACAGCAAATGAAACAGGCAGTGAAAAAGACGGACTTCTCATGGACGATTCATCTCTGCCGAATCGTGAGTGAAACTATTGAATCAGCCACTCTGATTTACATTTTGGGCAAGGATGACTTGTATGGCTGCCTGGACAGGACACGTGAACAGGAACCACCCACTATAATGTAGTTATGCGCCAACCGCCAGAGATATGAGGTTTAGGATAAAGTTAAAGTCAGGATTAAGGTTGGCGTTAAAGGCAGCGTTGGGGATAGGGCCATCAGTATGTCAAGAGCTAGGGTTGGGGTGCGTGTTAACAATAGGGCTTAGGTAAGACTAGGGCTACAGACGAAAGAAGAAGTACACAAGAAGTAGACACCACCTCGCGGACAAGAACGTTGCTAGCCCGACGTCTCAGAGAGCTCCTGATGCTGGCTCTTAAAATGGGTTCGAGCTGGAGTCTAAAACTTAAGGTTAATAAAGTTCTTGTCCCAGCGATTGCGTCTTCTTCCCCTCAATTACTTTCCGGGACTTGCATTTTTGCTTGTGTCGACAATTATGGTTACAAATTAGTTTCGTTAGGGTTGACACGTGCAAATATTTACTCCTCCTGAAAATTAGCATGAGTGGCAAGCACACAGACATGTTAACGACTACTGCACAAAGGCTAATGAGGAGGCCCTCCCTTGATGACTGCGTCTGACGTCACCGATTTGACGTCTTTCGGCCACTTCTGTCCTCCCAGGCAGGCATTTGAAGGTGCCGCTAGCCCCTTTATGCATACAACTGTCGGACTACCCGCTGTAACCATCCCAGCACCGTCTGATTTATCGCTGCCTGTCATATTGCGCATTAGGGCACAAGTCACCCGAAAGCAAGAGACATACAGTTGGAAAGATTGAACCATCGCAGGGTGTACGGACTAGTCAGTTGAACCCATAGGCACACCTCAACTTACATATCCGACGGAGGTGGATGTCTAGAACGCGGCCGCGATTTGTTATTTCGGCGGGGGCCTCGCATGCGGCCGCCATGGGTCGGTCCTACTTGGCGTCGATTCGTCGATTTAGGGTTAGAGCCAGCGTCAGGTTTAGGTAACTACCCCTAGCAAAATGATAATCACACTTAAGTCTAACCCTGAAACCCTAGCTCCAGTATTAACCAGAAGCCAAGCTGTACCACCCTAACCCTAATACCAACGTTAGCCCAAATCCTAAATTTAACGCAAACCCTAACCATAAGCTGCAATCTTTAAACCCCAACTGTAATTCTATTGCCAAAGGTGGTTTAAGTAGTGATCCTTATGTACCCTAAGCTCCAGCATTCTGTACTACAGGGCCGGTGTTATTAGGGGTTTTGTGGGTGGGGAATACGATAGGCAGTGAAAGAAATTTGAAGAAGGAAGTATAAATTTGTAAAATTTGGTTGAATTTGTTTACTGTGGAGGCTATATAGCCACGGATTAGAGCGCGTGAATCGAAAAATAAGCAAGAACAGCATTTAATAGATATGACGTATTTGAATAAACAACCAGGCGTAAATTTGCGATGGGTCAGAAGCCAGTGAGGTTAATAGCTAAAACGCATATAGTAGTCATTAAAGTATATTTCAGCATCATTTTACATCGCTAGGGGTATATGATGTCCACTACTTGCACTAATTTTGCCATTTTATCTATTTACTTCGAACAATTATCTCAACCCTCATACCCACCATCTATAAACCTACCAATAATCCTAACACAAAAAAGAAATGACAAAGTACGGCCGCATTCCGTCCCGACGGAATATATTTTTACCCACTGTAATTACGAGACACTATGCAGTGCTTTGTCTGGAAAACCCTTTGTCGTTGGTAGATGCAGCGGGGCAGGCCATTTGGCAGCCGGGCGCAAAACTTTGCCAGAAAGATAGTTCTTAAGGCTTTAATAGGCTTTTTCTATTAGCTTTACTCTTTGTTTTAGACGACAATGAGAGGCCCGCCTCCAGTCTCTCCCCCTATGTGATCTCTCGGCTTGCAGAAGAAATTGGTCAAAATGGACGGTGGAAATCAATAGGATGTCAATTAGGTAAGTACATGACGGCCTTTTCTTGTATTAAAACAGATAAACATAAGCCTATAACTAAGGTTTTCGGATGCAGAAAAGTTGCCCCAAATTTACTGACAACTTACTTCCAATATTCTTTACCATTCAAACCGATTTTTGATCGGAAATTGGGTCTGTCTGGAGAACTTTGGAAGTAAGCGATGATTGATCTGTACGGTGTCTGCAAGACAGAAAAGTGACCCTTGCCAGAAAGTTAGTTTTGACGAAAGTTTGCAAGTGATTGCTAGTATGGTCGACGAAGACAAGAAAACTAAAAGTTTTTGGCATGAGACCAAAAGATGATGGGAATAAAGGAACAAAAAATTGATAGTAGAATCAATAAAAGGCATATAAAGCTGGCAAGATGATTGTAGCAGAATTTCTGGGTTTTCAGGGTCAACTCACAACAGAGTGTTTGTCCCATTTCCTGGGAGACTACTTACAAGGCACCACTAGATCTTACCGCACCCCCCCTCCCACTTTTCATGGGCACCTGTGTTAATCGAACAGTTTTGTTTAGATTTTAGAAGTTTGTAGCAAGGCACCTAAGTGCTAAGGGTTATTTTGGGCTTCTAGCCGAGATTTGCTGCCAAGACTTTTCGTTTAACACTACAAACCATACCCCGTCAGTGCCTTTGGAGCCACAGTCCAAGGTAGTTGATAAATCAGCTATCATACTGTGTCCACGTTTGTTTACCTACGTACTTGGCCGTCGCTCTGTTGCAGTATATTAGTTAGGTTACCAAACTTTCGGATAAAAATACGCTTTGCCTATAAAAAAGGGCATGACTCACCCACGCTCCTGACTTAATCAGCCACTACATTTTAACATTCATCAGGTTTTACCGAGGAAAACTTGCATGACCTTGAAGTGGCAGCAGCAGCGGCGGTGTCGACACCAAAAGCCCAGCCAGGAACGTCTGCGGATGTCACAGCGGCGTACCGCATGTTAACCACTTGGGTCGCCCGTCCCGGCTCCAAGGTAGGCACCCTACAGCAGACAGTGTGTCAAACTTTGACAGTCGGGCGGGACACCTCCCTCCGCGAGCTATTCGATCCCGCGTTCTGTCCGCCAGCGGACCGACGATTACCCGGCGAGTCCGTTGTTGATGGACGACAACCGCCGCCGCCGCCGCCCGCGTACAGCCCTGCTAACGTACCGGTGTGAGGCTACGCGTCTCCTTCGGGTGTTTCGTCTCGGCGTGACCCTAATATCTCCTACCTTGGTATATCTGGGCCGTTCAGCCTGCACATGCGTGCCTGTGTGCGTGCGCGCGCGGTGAATCACCTGCTTATCATCATCATCATCGTCATCATCATCATCCTCGTCAGCACCACTACTCAAAAGCGAACCCCTGTACAAAAGGCCGACTGGGAATTGCCGTCACCTGTTTCCACCGGTTCCCTCCTCCTATCCTCCTCCCGGAAACCCCACAAAGCAACGAAATGTAAATATGTCCTTGCAATCAGACCACCGTCCCCCCCCCCCCCCCCCCCCCCACGATGACGAAACGCTGCACGCTGTTCGCCACAGTCTGAAACCTATGCCCACCCGTCAGCCTCCAGTGCGGGAGGCAGCAGAGCTGCTTAACTCGCTCTCAAATACCTTTATTTGACTAGCCTTTGGAGTTCTGGCGTTGTTCTCTCTCCCTTTCCCCTTACCCTTACTCAACGCACCCCACAGAGATTGATTTCCTCCGGATCAGCACAATCTGTGGAGTTCATCACGAGAGCCTCAGGCCTTCTGCCCCCTCTCTCTCTCTCTCACCCTTTATCCTTCGAAGTGGCTTGCGACGACGAGTCGTTGAGGCTAAGTTACTTTTGAGTTGAATATAGTTTTTTTGAGAACTGACTGAAATTGCCCTAACCATCGTGCATGAAGGGGCTTGATTTAAACCTCTTATTACAAAAACGATCCACCTTCTTTTTAAAAGATGAACATTGAGGATGGTTCTCAGAGACATTTGATAAAATCGGTTGACGAACCCCGTAAAAGGCCTGAAAATCAATAAGCTGGGCTCCATATCCTTAATTCTAAACCCTTTTTACTATTCTAAGCATGGTAAATGCGTTTTGGTAAAGTCCTCTCATTGGCAAACTTTGTGAATGTTGACTGTTAAGTGATTTAGTTTTGTCGATTCATGTGAAAAGGTGAATCACAGGAAGCAGATGAGAAGGCGCAAATTCGATCGCCTATCGTTTCGGATTCGTCTTCGAACCCAGCTTCAGAGACAGCCTCAGATACGGGCAATTCACATACGAGGAGTTGCGATACTTATAGGATGCCGTGCTCTACTGCCGTCTAGCTATCAAAATTAACAGCTCCCCTTTCTATCGAAGCTGACTATCCTCAGTACGATAACTGCATGATGATCGACATTCGAGCTGTTAGCCGCCGCAACTATATCATCCTTGTTGGATGTTGGCGTAATAATTACTTGGCCAGTTGATTCACCGACAATGGCATCGGAAGGGCTGTTCACCTGCGTGCCCCCGCGTATATAATGATCCGGCCTGCTACTGGATATACAGTTGGGAGTTTGTTGCGCCTGTCAGTAGACTGGGAACGGGATACCATGACTTAAGCAGCTCACAACTCATCCGAGAATTTCGGCGTTGTAAAATTTGCATCTATGTTCAGGTCCCGTCGAATAAGCCGTGACTTGGGCAGTGGCACGCAGGAATTATCCATATCAGATGTTGTTTTTGATGAGTAACTCCAGCACGAGACCGAACCGTCAGGCGCATAGAGCTCCTGTTCCGGCAGTCACTCCTTCTTTTTTTCCTTCTTTTTCTTCTTCTTCATCTTCTTCTTTTTCTCGGATTTACTTTTACAATACTTGCATGGTATGCAAGGGTGACTGCACCTCCAGACAGTTCCGTCTAAGAAAGCTCCATGCTGACGACTAAGCCAATGGAAATCCTCTTAAACCTACACGCCCGAGACCGTCACTGATCGTGTTGGCACTTTTTTATCGTTGGACTCAGCTGGCCGAGGGAAAGGAGAGTACTGTAAATTCTGCACAAGGCGGCCTCGGTACAAATAAATTCACGCTCAATCCACTAGAAACGTCATAGGCGCCCTCACTTGTGACGGTGGAAATTTCGTACCTGTATAGGAGACCGCGGTCGTCAAGTACTAGCAGTAATGACTGATGGATAGGGACAAAGTAGGACTACTTTACGGTGGTTAGTAATAGCTAATCCGTGTTGGTTGTAGAGGCTTGTTAGGTTGAAACTTAAAGCGCCGCTTTGTCAGTTTTATCTGAAAGAAAAGGCCGGCCACTTACTCACTGAAAGCAGTCCAATTAGCCCTATGGCAAGACCACTTAGTGACACAATAAGACAACTAAAATCACTAACTTCGAGCAGACTACACTTCATTGCGTCTCACTGATGACCCGCCTAATAACATGAGCGCTCTCGAAGTAGGTTATGATTTCTGCACATGTGGAAAATATTTGATATGAATCTTACAGAAAAAGGGATGTCACCTAGGTCCTGAGAGGCTAATTGACTATTCAACAGTCTTCCAAATTACCTGTCTTGGTTTCGATTTTGAATTTTACAAAGGACAACAGGCGCGCTCATTAGAGACCGTGAGAAAATAGGGAAGTGACAGGGCTAATAAATCTGTTACTGGAAGGAGCAAGTCTATGCCTATAGAATTTGCGTGCTAACTGTCACCTGCCTTATGGCAGGCATGCCTGCCAGCCCAACGTGACAGTCAGAAAGGATGGGTGTGGATTACTAGTCATGCGCTGCTGGTGTAGAATGACCATAACTAGCACCCAGACAGAAGGTTCAACTGGAAAACCATAAAAGTGGCAACTCCCCGAAGGTCCATTTAACAGCACTCCGAACCTGGATGGTAACTGTATGTTCATAGGAGGGCTAAGCCGTGTTCCTGAATGAGGCGCTGAATTCATCAGTTCCTCTGATGTTCTACGTCTGATCTAAGGCAGAAATCCAGGCTACAAGTGCTGCTATAAGTTGAAGAGGCCTAACTGAACGAACTTATTGGTACAGAACCGACAGCACCGGACTTGGGAATCGTTGTCACTTCGAAAAGATACTGAGGCCGCACATTTTAATCCCAAAGCATAAGTGACCCTAAAGTAATAAGATTATTTCCCCTCTTCGAGCGAACGATTTTTGAGCTCGTCAGAGCCAGATCAAAAGTTAAAAACTTGCACTGAAAAGGGCTGTAATAGATTAAAAAAGTGGATTTCTACTGTGTTCCACTAGACTCGCACAAGATCGAGACATAGAAGGCTACATCAGCGTATATTTTGCACAAGAAACTATGAATATGCCGCCCAAAACCACTTGTTGCACATGCTCGCGAACGTGGCTGACCTACTGCATGCTGTAGGTTTTGATAATTTTGTAGATCGACTCCGATAGACAAGGGAAAACTAGTTTAGGGCCATCTCCTGACCATGCCACACTGCCACATCAGATCTAAAAATCCGACTCAACCTCCCCCTCCCCTTTTCAAATCACCACGCTACTTGTCAATAATGTTCCTAAAATGCTACCAGTAGAATATGTTTGGGCGAAGCTTTTGCAGAGAACACCTACTTCATCGCTCATAAGTATGCCACAGCATCGCTCCCTAAGTGCAAGTATGGGAATCCGACAGGTATTTAAATTCAAACAAAAGTAGACATGAAAGTGCAATAGAGATAACAACTTTTATTTCAAAGTGCTGGCATTATCAAAACACATAGAACAGAAGTAGCCCTGTTCTACAGCCAATATATCAAAGGAGTGAAATGATACCGTACAGATGTTAACAAGTGTTTCCATTGAATAATATACTAAACTAACAGAACAAATAAACAAGTAGGGGCATTCCGGGGGACTATTTGCGCAAAGCTGCTATCAGAGAAGGAGTTAAAGTCCACTCTGTGTAATTTCAAAGCTTTTTATTCGATAGTGCTGCTAACAGAATATGAAGATTGGGTATTTTATCTGTAATGCTAAAACTGAAGAAGGCATCATTCTAGAAGCAGCCATCTGTTTACCCATTGCAATCAACCAGCTTCCAGGTCTATCTAGACTTCGCACACAATTCTATGAGAAAATTGCAAAGGCTGTAAAGAAGGCAGCCGGCTAGGGTTTGTCACCCAAGTGAATAGTCAAGATATTGGCAGAGACTATGGAAAATCGAAAGTTACGAAGTTGGCAGGAATTAAAGATGTTAGCAGCTCGATTGTCACCCAAAGTATAAGCTCTCTGGCTGTGTGGGTTTCACGTTGTCATAACTTATCTCAAGAGGTAGCTGAGAAGCGAAAATATAAGGGAATGGAACAATGATTTCGTTAGGAATGTCTTGTGAAGTCCATTTCAGACGATCGTTCATAATAAAGCCTACTAACATCTGCTCATCAGCCCGATTTATATTCTTTTTTCATGGATCGAGAAAAAGAGGCCGTGTCGATCACCAAAATCATTGTTTCATTAGTGTGAGCTTTCGAACTCTTGCCGGAGTCCATCGTCAGAGATAAAATTGCCAACGAAAAACAAGCAACATTTATAAGGGGCAGGGTCTAAGTAACCATCATAGGGGGCGCAGGAAGGGATCAATTAGCCACCAGCGCCATAAGCCTGAATATGTTGGTTAGTTGGGCCCCTCACTCCGCCCCTGTGACGGTTGATTGGACCCTACCCCTATAAATGTTGCTTGTTTTTCGTTGGCGATTTTAGCCCTGACAATGGACTCCCACAAGAGTTCGAAAGCCCAAACTAATAAAACAATGGTTCCGGGGATCGACACGGCTTCTTCTTCTTCTTCTCGATCCTGGGATGCGATCATTTGCCTCAATTTTTTTTCTATTTATTTGTCATGCGGAAACCTTTCAAAGTAATTGGGCTCGTTAGTCCTGAAACCGTGGAGCGAATAAAGTATTTACAGAATTTATACTGCGCAATATTCTGAATAAATTATCTGCTATCGTAGGCTCCCACTTGTTTCTGCAAAGTTCTGGTTTCGGATTTTTGGTCGCGCATGCTAAACAGCCATGTCCTCTAAGTTGCAACACTCCATTTATAGCCCCATTGGAAATTTTATTTTGTTTTACCAAGAAAGCGCTAAATAAATAATTTTATTTACTACCAGTTTACAGACAATGTCAAGCCAAGTTTGGCCTCAGCAATACTTCCCGACGCTCGGTAGCTAATTTTTGCTGAGTATCTTAATTCCGTACTTTGTTAGTCTTCATATACGGCCTAGATTTACGTAGAACAGATCCTGCTGACTTACTTGCTTTTCACGTGTGAAGCTCAACATGACTATGGGAATTATCGCCTTCTAAATCTTTGTACACATATTTTGGTCCCGAAGTCTAACCCAACCAGCGATTTTTCAAGGTGCTTGGACCGAATGTTCTACCATCACCTAGATTTATTTGCACACGCCAACAGACTTACAGCCAAAGCTGCCAGATCTGCGGATTGATTTATGGTAGTGTTTGCTTTCGTGAACTTAAAAGAAGGCTTAATCGAATGGTATTCCCCCTATTTATTAATATTGCTTGCTTAATTTACTAAAAGGCCCTGACTGTTCAGAAATTGAAAATATATAAAATTTACTTAACGGCTCCTATATTCGACGCATCCAAATACTTTCTTCTGAAAATTTCCACAGGTTCATACACTGGAAGCTGATTAATTTCTGCGTTTTTGCCTTAATAATCGTTTGCATGTTTAACAGCTTTTATAGAAGTCTTAAGTCATCCGTGTAAACACCGTAAGTTTTCCCTGATTTTATTTTGAACCATCTCCTTCACAGTTAAATGATTTCTCTTCTTCGTTTCCAAGTAGATATTTCTTTTGAATAAGTTGCCAGTGGATATTATATCGGCAACTGATCTATCCACTTTCACATGACGTATACATTTTTACTGTAACGCAGACTAGATTATGCTTTTATTTTACTCACCCTTTCGAGCAGCTTCATTTACCTGTTAGAGGAAGGACCATCGAGAATTTAGGAGACCATTTTAAATTGCCATGACCACTCGCATTCCCTCCCCCGTGTGGTTTAGTATGCCACGGTCTTTCGTTATAAATTCGGATTTTCTCAATCTATACGTCCTATAATTAAATGATCCATCCCAAACCGACTCTGAGACAAATAATCCGGACGTTGTTAACGCATAAGTTTTAAACTGCATCCATTTTTCTAGTCCTGCACCTTCATCAATATTCCATTTTGGTCCCTGTGATGTAGAGGTCTCAGTCCCATTGTCGGTCTCCCTCCAAACCTGCAGCCACATAGCATCCCTGTGTGCTGTAAAAAACCGCATCTTACTTAGTTGCTAAGCTAATGTACATTCACACCCTACCCCCCCCCATTAACATGTCCTGTTTCTCCATATTCCTACTCGAAGCAGTTCTTCGCCTGGACGTTGTTTTAAGTGTGAAATCCAGGAACTTTCCACGGACGTTCAATTTCAGGAGTCTTTTTTAACTACATTCCCGGACCTCATCCATTTTAACCTTGCAATTGATAATTTATGGATATTATTACAAGAGCAATATTCGAAAAAATCTACTTGCCGGCGAACGAAAAAACTTTACAAACTTTTCATGACAGCATTTATAAATTGCTTCTTACATGTGATTGCTCTCATAGAGCATTAGTGTCTATATTTTTTTGCATTTGGCCATTTTATTCAGTCTAAAATGTGTTTTCATAGTCCCCTTCTAACACTGAACATAAAACTATCATGCTTTTATTATTACGACATAAACCGGTGAGCTGGCTTGTGAGCATTTGGAAACATTGTATGACCTCGAAGTGCAGGCATTCTGTGCAGGCCTCAGCAAGTTAGTGTGATTTTAGTCGTTAATTGGTTTTAAACCGTTCCCATTCGTGAAACCGAGGTGTTGCAGGTGTTTAAACTACCGGCAGGACTTAATAACTATGTCTTCGAAAAAGACCTCCATTTCCTACCTCCAAGGGATTTAAACTTCATTCGAGAGCAGGGCTATCACACAATTCTACAGTCTGTCAAGACTAAGAATTCACTTCGACTGATCAATATTGTCCCGCTCGGAAATCTCCCACAGGACTCAACTGACTCCTGCAAAATTTTGGATTCATCGGATTTTGATTTAATTAATAATAGCAACACTAACCGCCAAGTATACATTACCGATGGGCATTTTATCGCACAATCACCTCCTGCTAAGAGAATAAGAAGCTTAGCAGCTCTAGAGTGTGTAAAATACGATGAGGAAAGTTGTGCTGCCTGTTCAGAGAGTCCTACATTTGGAAACGGAGGTTAATAACATTAAGCTATTAATCAAATCAGGCATCCATCTACCGAAGAAAATCAAGAAAAGGCCAACGCAAAGAAAATAAAGAAGCTTTCCAAGCTCCAAAAACAGAATCCTTCAGTAACAGATGCGAAAATCGAACTCGGCCAAGAGTCGAACGTCAAAGAAGAGTTCACGACCCCCGGAGTCTAACCCGGTTCGTCAGACAAACAAGCTGACGACATCACCGCTAAACTACCGGATGATGACATGCAGAGTAGACATTTTACTTACTTAAGCAACATTAATAGCCAAGTAGACATCAACGATGAACAACATAAGCAAGATCCTACAGCAACATCTGTGAATATCTGCGAGTCTGATAGTCCATGTCCAATTCCAGCCCATGAGGATCATTCGAACGTAAGAACCCCGCAGACGATATGCACAGTTTTCAATCCGAAACTAGAGGATGTGCCCAGCACTGTACCGGCTTATCAAATTGAAAGCCTAGCCTCATGAATCCCTATAGCCATAGCACTGAAGGCCGTGCTGGGGTCAGACGGACTTTTTAACAAATCCCCCAGGTCAAAGTTGCTGTGGATAACTCACACTGTATTGTTCTCCATAGACTTCCTAAATCAACCAAACATAAATTAACAATATCGGAACATTTCCGCCTAAACAGTTAAGACAACACAAAATTTTAAGGGAGGAAACCCAGGCCGTTAAAGCTAATTTTAAAGAGTGATCTTCAGATGGATCGCTTCTCGAGCGGACAGCAGGAGGAATCCCCGGCCACAATAACATTTTTTCAACAGGAATACACGGTAAAGGAAAGAATAAATTGGAGGACCTTGAAGGCGGTCCTAGTCACCTTGAAAGAACAAGGAGAGAAGTGTCTGGAAATAAGGAATGGGATGATTGTCCGACGACAAAGACCTTTTCTGTGGAGGACGCCTGTCATTCTAATGAAAGTCACACGGCCGGTCAGTTACCCCAACATGAAATCAAGTTTTATTACAAAAATGTGCAACGCCTCTTTAATAAACTTGATGAACTCAAAATAATTGTGGCCGAGCTACGTCCTGAAAGTAAAACTTAGCGACCGAAGATATACAAGACTATGAAATCCTAATAGATGGTTATCGGTGTCCAGACGTGACCGAACATTAACAAAACGCGGTGGATTTGCCCTGTATATCAGTAGGGCAATTGACTTTATCCTCACATAAGAAGGTCCAAATGACCATGGCTTAGAGATTCTGCAGTGTTGATAATTGGTACCCAAAGCTGAAAATTTATGTCACCGTTGTCCACAGGCCTCCAAATCAACCTGCAAACAAGAATATACTGTTAATCATTCGACTCCGCGGGGAGAGTCAGATACAAAACAATATTATTGTAGGAGATTTCAATACTCCGTTGATTAACTGGGATCTGATGAATAGTTCGACCCTAGGCAAGGATTCGATCAAATGCTTTTTGACATGGCACTTGACGCAGTCGTGTTTCAAACTGTACAAACCATGACTCGAATGCATGAAAGCCAGAGATCTAGCTGTCTGGATCTACATTTTACCAAAATTGAGGAAAGTGTTGATAAAATAACTGTAGGCTCATCCCAAGATTATTTTTATCATATGGCATGGATGTGGGAATCAACACTCGTAGCTGTCCCCGAAAGAAGCTCAAAGCCGTGTTACTTTGAGACACTGAAATTGACTTTTGGATCCACAAGATGGACAGAATTATTCCGAGGGGATGTCAATGAACGTTGGAACATCTTTGGATTAAAAATAAAAAACTTGGTCGAAATGTAGTGTCCTCTCAAGAAATATTCGACCGGCAACAGAACAAAAGGGCCGACAAAAGCGGTAAAAAAGCACACTGAAAAAGCGCAAGCTGTGAAAAATATTGCTATAAGCAGAGAACCAAGAAAAACTTTAGAGATTTAGACAACAACGCAACGCATGCAAGCGAATTATCAGAAAGGCACGAGACTCTTATGAACTACAGCTCCCGGAAGAACGCCACAAAAATTCAAAGTATTCTACGCCTATGTTAGAAGTTCTACGAGGAACCATGACCATCTCGCATTCTCAAAAGACAAAAACAACGAAACTGTGAACGTTGGTCCTCAAAAGGCCGATCTTTTTTCAGAATTTTCCAAAGTTTCTATAATACTGAACCATCTCCCCAGCCTACCCTCTGTCGCATGTCATTACAAACATGATTATAAAACACTGTATTAGTTACACCACATATAATTATGGCAGAGTTAAATGAGTTGGACCTGGCTAAGTCACCTGGACCAGATGAGATCCAGATGAACTTCTACGCGAAATATCTGAGGAATAAGCGGAACCAATCTGTATAATTTTTCAAAAATCGCTCGAAGATGGTGAACTTCCTGAAACATGGAAGTCGCCAAATGACGTACCCACCTATAAGGGAGGATCACGGCTCCATCCCACCAACTACCGACTGGTCAGTTTGACGTGCATTTGTTGTAAGCTGATGGAAAGAATCATTTAAAAATCTCTTTTATCGGTCGATGCATTTCGCCAACAAATCAGTCCAGTCCAGCATGGTATTTGCAGGAAGAAGTCTTGTCTTACAAACCTTACCACAACGCTATAACACTGGACATAAGCGACTGATGAAGGACATTCTCTAGATGTTATCTACTTTGACCTCAACAAGGCGTTTGATTGCGTTCCACATCAGCGCCTCATCCGAAAGCTGTCCGTCTTTGGGATAACAGGGAATCTCCTGAACTGGATTGAAGATTTCCTGAGCGACCATTGTCAAAATGTTACTGCAGGTGGCGACTGTTCAGAGTGGGCACCTGTCAAAAGGGGAGTTCCAGACCGGTCAGTTCTTGGGTGGCTCCGTTGTATCATCTACGTGAATGGCATAGTATGAGAAGTTAAATCTGACATGGTACTCTTTGCAGACGACTGCCAACTGTAGAGGGTGATAAAAATCGAAAGGGACTCCCAAATACTGCAAGAGGATATAGACCAGGTGCATTCTTGGAGCAAGAGTTGGTGTATGAACCTCAATCCCAATAAATTGTAGTAATGCATGTTTTATCAACAAAACGCCACAGAAATTGACTCTTATGACAATATATCTTGGGCTTCGGTCATTTACTCCAAATATACTTTGAAATTTATCTGTTTTATTGACCGGAAGGCACTATCTCTACCTTACTGACCGATAACAACTGATGCCAGATTTTCTGCAAGCGTTATCGGTATTGCACTGAGCATACCAATTTCCTTGATATTTTCTTATGTGACTCACTTTTAGATGGTGTTGCAAGCACTGATCTTCTGCAAAGAGTTTCATGTGATAATGCATGTAACTGATGGGTTAATCGTGTAAAAAACTCGCCATTTAAATTATTTCGTCTAGCCGAAGGAAACAATTATTCTTTATGCTCAATCTTTCCTTGAAAACATAATGCTAATGTGAATGATGATGAACTAAAATTTAATTACTTGAAGTTCAGGGTTTTCCAAGAATACGATATTTTTCAGAAAAAAGGTGGCGATAGGCACCTATATGCGTTACTTAAATTTGAAGGAATGCGTTTTCATCAAGTGAACCAAAGCCATGGTGATTACGCCTGACGACCTTGGTATATTGTTGTATAAAACGTGTGAACGTGCTTCCTGCAGGGGATGCGAGTGACAAATGCTCGAAAAGGTAGATCATCCAGGATTATGGTAATGCTACGCGTACGCGATAATGCGTGTAATGCGCGGTCTGTGCTGCTGTGTCCGACCTGGCGACTTCTTCGGGTTAGCAACAACCACGAACTTAAGAGACCAGCTAGACAAACTAAGTGTAACAGGGGCAAGGCTGGACACACGAGTGTTCTTTTGTTATGCAGTGAACGAAGCATGGAATACTCTGCCCCTGTATGTTGTCCCTATCCATTGGAATCTTTAATGGGAAACTAGATTGCAGTAGCAATGCCCACTCTAACATCAGCTGACCTCTGTAATTTAACCGCAGGTGGTAATATTGCATTCTTGCAGCATTCCTTGTTACATTTGTATAAAAAATGTTGACTAAATTATTTTCCTCTTAAATTTCATCTTCTATGCATGCATCTTCCGGATTGCTAACGCTCGTGCGGATCCTCCTGTTTTCATAACATCGTCGGCACATTTGGCAACTGGCAAGCACGTACTATGGTCGCATCTCCGGCATCTCGGGGACCTCGAGATCTCTACGACCGCAACCTCTGTCTCCATAAGTATACAGACTATTTCCGTATTGGGCTACACTGTCTCGCCTTTCACATCCTCATCGGCATGCTGCTTCTATCTCGTGCCCATCTTCCGGCAGGACTGATTTTAGAGCCGCAAGAATCTCGTCCACTTATAATAAAAACTAGTTTTGAATGTTCAGTAGCCCAACATTGAATTTTTGTTTAATTACACCAATAGGATGACGAATTTCAATTTTCATTAAATTCCGCCTACATAAGATCGAGTTTCCCTGAATTGGTATTCGAAACCTGCGCAACAGAAGTTCATGTTGATCGAATTTCATTCTATTTTAGCATATTATAAAAAATATTATCTTATTTAATTTAATATTTTTTATTACTTCGGACACAATTAAATATCTAATTAAGTTCACTAGCCAATAGTTTAATGTTTGACCACAAAATACGTTAAGCATTTGGGCAGGGGGATCGATATCTGAGGGGCCACGCAAGTCAGTTTTGCCCATTTTCCTCCCATGCGCCCATGTTTTTATCCTTAAAATCCGCCAAATCACATTCAAAACCTTTACAGTTACAGAGAACTGTGCAAGGATTTTTCACTTTCTGTTCTTTTTCGATTCTGTTTCACATGATGGCTCGTGCCATTGTTATCTCCTATGAGCCGAGATTTTATGCTAAGGTACTTATACTGCACGTGCTGAGTGAGTAGTCGCGTACGTTTACTAAATTCTACTGACTGACGGCCACTCATTTTTGCATGCTATTAGGTGAAGGATCAGTCTTCGAAATTTTTACTGTATCGATAATTTTTCAAACACAATGTCCCCAATAGGGATCTCGATGTAGTTTGCTCATCCTCCTTAGATAAAACTGAACAGACTTTAAGTGAACTCACTTGAATGTGAGTTACGTTAAACGTCTACAGCTTCATTTTGACTGTAAAACAGTCAAAATTCACTTTAAGTTATTTTTTTAAGTGAGGAAGGCTTTCGCGCTTGAGCTCCCTATTGATATCCAAAAATTACAAAAGAGTTAAAACTTGACAACAGTACATCATAAAAAGGTAGACTTAACACCAGCGATAGGCGTGAGCAAGTTGCAAACTGCTGCCACTGATACTATGTTCATTATATTTGTCACAGTTTCTCAGCAAATGAGCATCAATTTTGCGTTCAAATCTGTCAGCAGTATCTGAAAGGACCATCTCAACAGGGAGCCCGTTCCAAGCTGCTATGATCTACTGTGAGAAGGCGTTCCGTCGAAGATCCATATGGGCCGGCTTCCTGTGCACTTTAGAGGGATGAGCCCCCAGATTATCCATCAAAGCAAATTCGAAGAATTCATCAAATTTTAGGGAACAGTCACGGCCTCTGACAATTCGGTAGGTTTGGATGAGGTTACCGTGGAGTTGCCTGTAATGGAGAGGAAATAAATAAAGTCCAGTCAATCTGTCTTCATAATGCAGATGTCCAAGATTCTTGACCATCTTCGTAGCCTTCGCCTGTGATCGCTCAAGGTGCATACTCCAAGTGGGACAGAACAAACGTGCCGTATGTTTTTCTGAAGAGATCCTTAACGATGTGGACGAATCCCCGTCTGATCGCAAACAGCACCTGCGTCGAGAGTTTAGCTGCCGTTAGACACTGCAAAGATGGTTGAAGCGAGGATTTTATTAGAACACCGAGGTCCTTCTGTTCATCAATATTTATAGGTCATACCCCATCGAGGAGGAATTGGAAGGAATCATCCAACTTTTTGGTTCCTCTAGTACGGAGCTTTAAAACCACACACTGACTAAAGTTTAAATTTAGAAGCCAAGGAGCAGACCAGCTGCTAGACGATTGAGTTCCTCCCGTAGTGCTTTCCTATCGGCATCGGACCTAATTGTTCACCGGAGTTTGATATCGTCAGCAAATACGATGGTGCCGCAACCTAAGTCATCGACACAATCCTAATGGTAAACTTATATTCATGGGGTCATTCACGGCAGTCCTTGTCTGTAACTGTTCAAATATATTTATGGACATCCTCAATAATAATTCAAGTTTTATAATATTTGCTTGCTTTGTAGTTCCGCGTTTTGACAGAATTTGCTTGACGGTGAACATCCTTTAGATGTTCATGGATCGAATGGTTCGAATGGTTCCAGTGGAACCAAAGTGTAGCCTTTGGCTCCACTGCACCGTGATTGCGTAGATGGACGGTATTACGTGCGCTGGCCGGGGAAGTATACAAGCAGTCATCGAAATCGATGGTCAAATACCCACAAACAAGCTCCCCCGTCCACCTGAGAAAAACCCTACGCGCACGCACGCCTCCTGCATTTACTAAATCCCCACTCCCCAAATACGGCACCTGGATCAATGTCTTGCTTTACCAACTTTTGCCGGCGTATGCCTAGGGCGATAAACCCGTGTTCAGGTCACACGCGTTCAATTAGGGGGGGGGGTCTGGGGGAAGAGAGGCAGGGGTGTAGGGGGTCACTACGTGATCTCGAACCCGGGTCGCCAAATCTGGTTATTAGCGGTGTTAGCACATCAGGCAGCCCGGCTACTTCGACACGGGTCCTTAATAACCATATCAAGATACGACCAGAAAGTAACTGCCAATATGGCCACTTAGGTAATGTTATTAATTCTCCACCTCCCGCCAAACGGCCAAGATGTCTACTACGTTTACCGAAGTTAGACTGTGAGCACTTCATCCTCCGCCAGGAGTTTTCGGAGATGAAGCAGGAACTTTACAACGAGGTTAATCAACTGAAACAAGAGATAGCCTATCTAAAAATGCATATTTCTTATCCAGCGGTAAAAACGGCCCTAGCCGGTCAAAAACTGTGGGAAAATAAAAGAACATATGCTCAGATAGCCTTGGCCGGTAAACCAGAAACTCGCATATCATCTGCCAAACCAAGTAAGCCAGTTGAATTCTCGCTCGATCGCAAAGAAACTCAAATAAATCCGCAGTCTACGCCATCGTTACTCGGCTCAGGCAGCATTAGCAATGATCTGGATTTGCGTCTTAGCGTCACATCGTTGCTCGATGCTGCACTACAAAGCGATGATACAGAGGTCGATAAGATCACTAAGCTAAAAAAGTATAGGGCTAGAAAGGCTAGAAAGTCTAAACGGGCCAGGGGTGTGCAGTCAGCTTACCCAAAAACCGGCATATCAGGACCCATCGAACCTATAGTACCGGATACAGATGCCCGCTTGGTCGTAACTCGTGAGCTCGCAACAGATGCACCAGTGAGTCACAAGCAGAATATTTTTTAAAAGGGGCTCCAGAGATAGCGTCAATAATTACACAAGAACGAGTTGACACTGATATGGACTTGGATTTAGAAATATCTGACGACACACCTGAAACCTGCATATCAGATCATGTGTCAAGCCCACGAGCTACACCATCGTCATTCTGCTTAAGCAACCCTAGCAATTATCGGGATTTGCATCCTAGCACCACATCATTGCTAGACTCTGCACAAGAAAGCGATGACCAAGAGGTTGACAAGATCATAACTCAAAAGAGGCATAAGCCCAAAAAGGCCAAACGGTTCACGGGTGTGCATTCAGCTTATCCAATAGCCAGTACATCAGAACCGAGTGTACCGGATAGAAGTGCTCCCTCGGCCAAAACACGTGAGCTCGCAACATAAGCCCCATTGAGCCGCAAGCAGAAAATAGTTGTTAAGGGGGCCCCAGAGTCAGAGTCGTCAATTGCACAAGGACGAATTGACCATGACGTGGATCTTATGAAAGTTTACGCCAAACCGTTGCTTAAACCAGGCGAGTCTTTCCGCATTCTTAAGGCATTTCAAATAGGGAAGGCTGCAACAGCTGCAGAATCAATTTCTCGGCCACGACCTCTTAAAGTTATTTTAGAAACTGAAGCACAGGCGAAACTCTTGCTAGAGCGCAAACCATCCTTACGGAGTCTGCATTCGCAAGTTTTTTTTCAGCCAGATTACGAGTTGAAAGAGCGGAGAAAGATAAGACAGCTAATAATAGAGCTGGCGAAACGAAGAACCAATGGCAATACAAATCTAAAAATAAGATAGGGACAAATAGTTCAAGTCAAAAGGACATCTCTCTGGTCGAAGCCGGTAACAATGACGGCCTAGCTGTCCCGCCACCGAAACCTAAAACATGCCCTCTTAAATTGGTCGTTTTAAATGCCAGATCACTGATTAATAAAATGCCTCTACTCCAGACTTCGGTTTTCGTCAACCGCCCAGACATTGTTAAGGTAACTGAGACATGGGCATCGGCCTTGTAGCTGACTCTGAACTCTCTGATTCTGGCTATCCATGCGTTCGGAACGATTGAAACATTGGCCGTGGTGGAGGAAGCTGCATCTTTATTAAGCAGCTACTTGCATTTCTCCCGTTGAACTATCCAAAATTCACGACGGTGGAGGAGAGCTGCTGGCTACGAGTTATTCTCAAAAACAAATACTCCTTATTTGTTGGCTGTGTTTATCACGCATCTAATGCCAATGTGGACTACGATCTTTGTCTCCCGCAGGCAGGTGACTTGAATCTTAAGTATTGCTTGATTGCAGGCGATTTTTACTTTCCTGACGTGCAATGTTTTCCACCATCCGGTCCTTCAAAGTTCGAGAACTTACTTGAGGCAGTAGATATCGGCATGTGGGATCAGGTAATCGATTTTCTCACTCGAGTAGCAAACATACTTGACCTAATTTTTTCTAGGGGATGCGAACCACTTTCAGTGTCATCCTTAGACGCACTTGGGAGTTCAAACCATCTTACAGTTGTTACCACACTAGAACTGGAGGCGGACGAAACATTTTTCCAAAAATATAGTTTTTATCATGACTTCCAATCAGCAAACACGGTGGACTTACTGACACATTTAAACGCTCTCAACTGGTGTGAATTTTTCAATGTTTGGATGTAAATGTTTGTACCGATGCACTGTACAAAGTGCTGGCTCCACTCATCCTCCACTTTTTCCCCTCTAAGAAAGTAATGCATGTCAAGATGAAGTGTACCTTCCTCTGTCTTTTCGTCATAGGCTGCGTAAACTCTCTCGTCGTTTGCATCGGCAGATCGACAATTCCGTGCTGCCCTTGATCACACTGATATTTGAGAAGGCTAAGAAGCTCTCCGAAGAAAGGCAAATAGCCGATGAAACCCACTTTGCTAAAAATCCTTCCCTAAATGTTGCGAAACTCTTTTCACTTACAGTCAAAGCGCAAAGGAAAACGCAACACCCCATACTTCAAGACGCCTTAGGAAACCCCATAGCTGACGCTAAGTTGACCGCCGATAGCTTCAAGGCGTTCCTATCCAAAACATTAAGTGAAAGCTCGTTTGCTGTCTCTCTGGCTATCCGGGCTTGAACGAGTGCCGTCCTCGAAGCCATAAGTTTTACCCTCTGGGACGTGACTGTAGCCATTCGTCTTTATCGTCAATCTTATAGTCCAGGACCAGATGGCGTCCCAGTTAGCCTTCTTAAAGAACAAGTGAATGATATATTTCCGTCTATTCTTTGTAAGATATTAAATCTTGCTGTTGAGAGCAAAACATTTTCTTCGTTGTGGAAGGAATCGCATATTATGCCTATTCGCAAGCGCGCCCGATCGACGTCATTCGACAACTTAAGGGCAATAAATACACTTCCCGCAGCCTCGAAGATCTTGGAGACCTTGATCAAAAAATGATGCGTCACTTGACAGAGAACAACCTGCTCAATGCAGCTCGACATGGCTTTCTCGAGAAACGATCTTGTGACACCTCCCAGCTCTCTTTCTTTGGTTATGTGCTGGAATCTAGAGACAGCGGTTTTGCCATTTATAACGTCGATTTTGATTTTACTAAGGCCTTTGATCGGGTCGATCATAACCTCCTCCTTCTGAAACTGGCCTCCTTCGGCATAGGTAGCAAGCCTCTGAACTTCATATTTTCCTATTTGGATGCTCGCTCCAACGAGTAAAAATTTCCAATGTTATCTCCAACCTCACGCATGTGAGGAGTGGAGTTATGCAGGGTAGTGTACTGGGTCCGCTCCTATTTTGCCTGTTTGTCAACGACGTTTCAGACTGTTTTCAGTATGGCAGACCCTTCATGCACGCTGATGATTTAAAAGTCGCTTATCGATATAAACCGTAAGATCGCAACATCGTGCTCGAGTTGATAAAAAGGATCTTCAGGCCTTCGCCCAGTGGTGTTGCACATGGCGCCTCACCCTTTCATGGCACAAATGTTCCGTTATGGTTGTTGGCGACGATCATCAACCGGAATTAAGCATTGACGGCCACGAACTAAATGTTCCAGCAGTTATCAAGGATTTGGGCATATCCTACTCTAATAGTCTCAATTTGTCAGAGCACTGTGCCCTGATAGTCTCGAAAGCACGCCGAACAACCGGATTTATCCTTAGAAATTTTAAGACTATCAATGTTAGAACTAGCCTTTATAATATGTACGTGAGACCTAGTCTTGAATACTGCTCGCCTCTGTTCAGTCTTCTGCGCACTAGTGAACGGAAGAAAATAGAATCGGTGCAGCACTTCTTCACTAGAAGAGTTTTCACTACAGAACACCGTAACTTAACCTACCAACAAAGGTGCGAACTTATAAAGCTGGATCCCCTATGGCTTCGTCGATTGCAGAAGGGTCTATTTTTACTGTTTAAACTTTTGAATGGTCAAACCTTTAATCCTCTTAGTACAATAAGGCAGCTTGAGCACTCTCGACGCGCCAGTCATCGAGACGTATTTTTATTTCTTCCTATGGCACGCACAGTTAAGTACCGGCAATTCTTTTCAGTAAATGCCATATCAATCTGGAATAAGCTGCCCAAAAGTATTAAAACCCAGCAAAACTACCCTATGTTTAAGAGAGCTGTAACTAGTTTTCTACATTCAGGACAACTTTCCCGAATTTTGGGTGCTGACTCGGTGGAATCTCTCTTTCACTCTGATGGCGTTCGTGGACTTTGAACCCCGCCAGGCTTCACTGCTGAAGATAATGCGGCTGAAGCAGCAACCCGCAGTCTGCTAACCCTTCAGCCGATAGCTCGCAACTTTTGCCGACAACCATTGATGAAAGACTGAGAACACTGTGTTCTTGTGCCAAACCTCTCCGTCTGGAACTAATGTTTTTTTATCGATATGAAACAGTTCTCCTGCTGATGAGTCAACTCAGCTTACAACTGTACATTTATTCCGTTTGTATCATACCTTTGAAGGCAGGTTTTTTTCACTTGAAACAAACTCCTAATCTCGCCCAGTATTGACGAAACAAAAAACCTGAAACAAAACCAATACTGGCTGCAACATAAGGAGTTTGTTTTAGGTTTTTTCCGGTCTTCGAGGTGTTGGAAGGCGCCCAAGAGGTGCATTACCAACTCTTTACAATTGCCTGTAAACTGGCATAATAAACATATTATTATTATTATTATTACATTACTAAAATGTCAGACGTGACACAGACAAACTTGCAAGCAGAAGCCCTCTCTTTAGGACTCAAATTTTGTGTACCAAGAAGGAAAGTAAACCCGTTTGCTTTCGTAAATCATTTAAAACACTAAGGTGTTGTTTAGTTAGAAGCGAGCGCTGAGTAACCGAGGTTGTTCTATATTGATAGGCGATGTCTACGAATTTCGCTTTAAGCCATCTCGCAGATTCTTCTGAGGTCGGCTTCAGGTCTGATAACTGATAATATAGATCTTCAAATTGGGCCTCTATCTCTGTCGGGTTTACTTTCCTTCTTGGTACACAAAATTTGAGTCCTAAAGAGAGGGCTTCTGCTTGCAAGTTTGCCAGTGTCACGTCTGACATTTTAGTAATGTTTTCATATGGATTTAGAGGAAAGGATACGTCTATAGGCTGTTTGCTAAGCGACTTCATCAACTCAGCGTGGAACAATTGTCGTGTCTTAGATTGAAGGTTTAAAACATATTTCATGAACATCAACCAACATATGGGGCTCACCGAGTCCAACATATGCTTCGATTAGTCCAGTTGACAGCACATTTGTGAGAGCAAGAATTCGCACTACTCCATCTTTGACAGAGCGAGACGGTCAAGATTTTGGAACGTGGGCCGTAAACCATCTTTCCGGAGGGTCTTACTCAGTTGGTGGGGATAACTCCGAGACTGTCTGCATGACCGCAGGAATTCATATCTAACCCTTTCTCGGGTGATTTTGCATCTCAGTTGAGCGAACTGATCAAGCGATTTGATAAAAGAGCCCGACGATACGTGGATGACATTTTTGTCATAGTCAAAAACCCTAAAGAGGGAGAACAGCTACTTAAGGCCATGAACGAAGTACATGCAAAGATCAAGTTTACGATCGAGCATGAGAAGGACGGCACACTGGCTTTCCTAGACGTGCTTCCACACAGGCGGGCAGATGGTTCCATTCAAACGTCCATCTACCGGAAAACCACATGGAAAGGGCAATACATGTACTTTCTGAGTTTCGTTCCAATCCAGAGGAAAAGAAACTTGGTATTTTGCCTTTTCAGTAGAGCTGCTAGAATCTGTTCCACGGATACGATCGATGAAGAGATGTGTTTTCTCAAGAAAGTGTTTCTTGGAAATGGCTATCCTGAGAAATTCATCGATAAGTATAGCAAACGCAGAGAAGAAAATTCTACTGAAATATCCGTGGCAAAAAAGCCAGTGAGCATCTTTCTCCCCTTCAAGGGTGATAATGTGTCCAACTTGATCAAGTGAAGGCTTAGATGGACGATTGAAAGAACCTACCCCGCCTCCAAATTGTTGTACATAAGCACAACAACGGCTATCCCAGTAAGGCCAACCAAAGACACTGCCAATGCACGCCACCTCAAACTGCGTTTACGAGTTTACATGTAGCTGCGGATGCAAATACATCGGGCGCACGCAAAGGCAGTTGGCAACAAGGTCAGCTGAGCATATGCCGAAGTGGCTGTTCAGGACGGAAAACAAAATACCAAAGAGCTCAATCACTAAGCACTTAGTGGATTCTGGCCATATAGTTGACCAAAAGACCGCGTTTAAAGTCGTACTTCGGGCTGCGACCGGACGTCTCCTACGATTTGCCGAGGCCGCTGCGATACGCAGAGGAAAACCAGAACTCTGTAAACAGCTGGATCATGTGATCAACCTCGCATTGCCGTGGTGATGATCCCCCTCCCCCCCCCACTATGATCGACTGCTGCCCCGTTCTTTGCCCCCCCCCTTTAATTACATTTCACAGGCTTTCACTGTTACCTGAACCGCCTTGCTGTGATAATTACCTGCCCCCTCCTCTAACCCTCACTATGCACCCACATTTTTGGCTTATGTTTCACACCCTATTTACCTATTAAGCTTCACTCTTCTAATTGTACAGTTAATTTACTATATTAGCAGGCAATGACCGTTTGCAGATGAATTAGAGGTCGCGAAATTGTATGACGTCAATACATTCTGCTCAACTTGTGATCTTTGCCCTTTTCATACGCTTCTTTCTCGACCGCAGAATGGTGTCGCTCGTTTGGTGATAAACTACGCGAAAAAAATGCTTCTGGTCGACCATTCTGATTCAGTGTGGCAGCAATAGCGACGTCTGAAGCGTCAGTCTCAACAACCAGTGAGATATTATATTGGGCGGTAGCGATCGTGGCTTTCGCAAGTTCTTCCTTGAGTGCTTCAAATGTTTCAAGTACTTCTGGTGGTAGAGGAAAAGTTTTGTTGTGGATAAGCAGATGGACCTAATCGGAAAAGTGGGATATCCATTGCGAATAGTAAACGAACAATCCAACGGCTCGTTGCTGTGACTTTATATCGTTTGGAGCAGCCATCTATGCAAAGGTTTCAGACGATCTGGATCCGGTCTGATGTTACCGTTGGACACTTCGTAACCAAGAAGCTTTATTTTATGAGAAGCGATGACGCTTTTTGCTTCATTGAAAGTGAGTCCATATTTTGCGGCAACGTAGAGGAATTTTTGAAGGTTTGAATTGTGTTCTGTGATGCCGTTTCCACAAATGGTAATATTGTCCACATAAGCAAATGCATCCTTCAGGTGTTCGCGTGTAATTATATCATCAATGGTTCGTTGGAAACAGGCAACTCCGTTGGTGACCCCAAACGGGATTCGACAAGATTGATACAAACGTCCACAAGCTTCGAAGGCAGTGTATGGTCTTTCGTCTGCCCGGATAGGTATCTGGTGATACGCGCTCTTGAGATCAAGAGTGCTATAGGTGTCGTAGTTGGCAATATTTTCAATCATTTCGTCTATCTTGGGAGATGGATAGGCATGGTGTAGAGTGTATTTGTTGATCGTCTGGCTATAATCAACAACCATTCGCCTTTTGTGATTTTCAGTGGCTACCACCAGGGTTTGGGCTCGCCAGGGGGAGGAAGAAGGCTCAATTACTCCATCAGCCAAAAGATGACGAATTTCTTCCTGAATAAACCTTTCATCAACGTTAGTGTGTCGCCGAGATTTTGTTGCAGTTGGCTTACAGTCGCTTAAAACTACTAGTGCATTACTCAGCCAAACGTTGAGAAAAACGTTCTTCATATCTTCTGTACGTACACCAAAACAGGGAATGCCCTGCAATGCAGTTAACACAGTCGAATTAGTTATAAGGAGAAGCATAGAAACAACAACTGACACATTGGTGTTTTTAAAATGCTCCCAGTCATGCCATCCTTTTTCGAAAGTCGAAGTACGAGTAATAAGACTAGTACAAAATTCAACATCATGTTTAACTAAGGCCACTAGCCTTACTGTTATGAGAGAGGAGGACTTACCAGGACGTGCCGGCGGTCGCCGACCATGTTGATATTACTTTATTGGTTTCCATCTTGCGTCGAGTGATCTTCCTTTCCATGACGCCATATTTTTCCTTCCGGACGTAAAATGACGAATAAATTGTACGAAGATGTTGCTTTGGGTGCGTTATTCATATAGCTTATTGGATGTTGTTGAACTGCAGCTATCTTAGCCCTCTTATATGCAGGAGCTTTCAACTTTCAATGGATATTCTAATTGTCGGCTTCTTCCAGCCCTTATACATCGCCCTCTGCAGATTTTCTGTTGCAGAGAATTGTGTTTTTTTGGCTAAAACGAACAGATACTTAAAGTTTGCTTTCAAAAGAACTATGTTTGCACACTTTGGCCTTCCGTATAAGATGATTTCGACCGCCAGCAACGTGCAAAATATCGTCAGATGGGACAATTTTTTGTCCTTGCTCTTAGTTAGCTATAGTAATTGCGAATAAAACAGTTTTTGGGACTTATCTGTTGCGTGCTCTGAATCCCAAATGTAAAGTAAAGAAATTCGTAATTAGCTAGCTCGTGTAGCGATTTTCTTATTTTCCTCCTTCATTTTATTTACTGCCTCAGTTTTGGATTGAACAGGCTGGCTTGTTGTAATTCCTTGCTGAATGTGTTTCATTTCCTCTGAATGTTGCATGCTTCTTCGGGATTTTGCTATACGCACGTGAGCCCATTCCGTTTTTTCGTTTGTATTGTGATACTTAATTCTTTTGCAGTGCTAACTTCTAATCTTTCATACAGGTTTGCCATGTCAGAAAGGAAACGCAAATATCGTGAACGATCCAAGTCTCCCTTCGATGATGCTACCTTTACAAACTTTCCAAATTTATCGCGGGAAAATAATTCTGACCACCACCATTCAGATGGCCGACGTGATAGGCGCTCCTCCCCGTTTGATGGCGAATTTAGAAGGCCATATACAAATAATGAACATATAGATATGGACGAGCCGTATAAGCCCCGTTACAAGCCTTTTGAAGTTGGTCACCAGACCCCCGAATTCTGGGAACACAGGCGCCAGAATAGAGAAAAGGCAGGATCCCTCTTCAACAAAAAACTCTGGGCAAGTCCTCCATCAAGACCCTTCTCCGAGGATGAAGAGAATAAAGAGGCGGCTGATGGCGAGGGTCCAGACCCGGCTCCTAATAATTCCATATCCAATAATCACTCAGATTCACACAAATCCAAAAAGTCGAAGTCTCATAAAAAGTCAGGAGCAACTAAGAAACATTCCCACCACCATCGTCATCACCACCATCATCACAAAAAACACAAAAAATCGAAAAAACACCACCCGAAACCATCATCTTCATCCTCCAGCGAGTCGTCTTCCAACGAGGAAGATGAGCAAAAACTCTTTATTCGTCAGATGAAAGCCAAGAAGTTGGAGTTAGAGCGGCTTCGTGCAGAAGAGGAGGAGGCGACAGCGCTGATAGGGCCGGTCCTGCCTGGTGGCGAGTCCTCTACCGCAGCTCCCCTTGACTATGGTAAAGCTCTGTTGCCTGGAGAAGGTGCGGCAATGGCCGCATACATTGCTGAAGGCAAGAGAATACCCAGGAGAGGTGAAATTGGATTGACCCCGGAAGAAATTGAAAAGTTCGAGAAAGCAGGCTATGTCATGTCCGGTAGCCGTCATCGTCGAATGGAAGCTGTACGTCTACGAAAGGAGAACCAGATCTACTCTGCAGACGAGAAGCGAGCTTTAGAGAACTTCAATCACGCGGAACGTGCTAAGCGTGAAGCGAAGTTACAAGCTCTCTTCAAAGCTCTTATTAAGAAGAAATTGGAGGACAAGCATTCTTCCTCTTCCGCCAATCACTAATGCATGCTCAGCAGACAGATTGACGTACGACTTGGCTATAATATTGTATATGTATATATAATGCTGACTTTACTTATATGTACATAAATTTGTGTAGTTTTTGAACTTTTGAATCATCTCTTTATTTCATAAAATGTCTGGACCGCAAACTACATAGAATATTAATCCAAAAAGAGGACTAGTATTCTCAGCTTGCCATTTTCGAAAGCCTTATTGTTGTCTCCCCAGGCTTCTGCAATACTCGGCACCATGCTGGACATCAGTATAATTTTCACGAGGAAGCGCGTATGGCCAAGGTAAAGTGGGATTCACAGGAGTCTATAGCAATTCAAGTCCAGAAGTTCGAATTTCTTAGATCAGCCTCATCCCAGAACTGAATAAGACTGTATACGGAGACGTCTTTTTCTTAGAAGTAGCAAGCAACCTAGGATACGGCACAATGCCATGTTTCTACCAATTTTAGGGTACCTTTGCGATGTTATCTTCATGTACAGATTGAAAGGTGCGCGACACGCTGTACTAGTCTCATCAGTCTTTCCAACCAGTTTTTCACAGACACGATATGGCGTCTGTTGATCTAATTTATTTCCATTTTTTCTCGTTGGTCTGCTCAAAGACTTTAAAAATTTCTATACCGATTTGCTCACATTAAGTCTCCCTTGAACAAGGTGTATGCCTGTCTACCTATTAACCGCATTGTTAAAATTACGGTAATTTGGGAGCTATTGACAACGGAAAAAACATCACGAATTCCCAGGACAAAGATTTTGTTCATCCGAATTCTAGCCCATCAACAGCTAGTATAGGATATCGGAAAATGAGCTCGTAAGGGAAACACGAGCCCTGTCTAGTGGACTTGTGGCGGTCGTCGAAATAGAGAAAAGAGAAAACAAGGTTTTCGTCTATCGTTGATAGTTTGGTATTCGTGGACGCCTGTAATAAGATGTTGAACATCGCAATAGGATGTATGCAAGAAGAATACGTGCAAGCGAGAACATTTTAGTCACGTGGAAACGGGAATCGGAAGTGGAGTGTGAGCAGGACTATTGACCGTCGTACTCCGCTTAGACGAGTTGGCTAGGCCAATACGGTGTCAGTCACCTTTTGGCATACGGCGCCAAGCCATATTGGTGTTGCACTTGTAGAGGTGTTTCTCATCCCTCGGAAGAATGTGAATAAGCATAAAAGGTTAGTTTGAACCCTAGTGGTACGCTAGATAAACACCTGATAGTATGTCGCCTCACCGTGTCAGCAATTCTCGAGGTCTTCTGCTTCCTGGTAGCCATTTTTAAGGTTTCTGAGTTTCAGTACTAAACGTAAAAAGACTTTAGAGCAACATGTGTGATATCGCCTTCCTAGTTTCAAGTTTTCTTGATATACAGCCTATGGTGTCACGCTGTAAATCGTTTGTCTTGTCCCTAAACGCTGGGAAAACTGAAGTGTTGTCATGCCCGCCCAAGAGAACGCACCTCAAGATTAGTGGCTGTAAATTTAGAGAAGTACACAGTTTCAACTACCTCGGAGCGAGGTTGCTGTCGAATGGACAAAGTAAGGGTGTTATTGTCTCCCGAATCGATGCAATTCGTCGAGTTTTCCTAGGCCTTGGAAAGTGTCTATGGAATCGACAGGTTATCTCGATTGCCACGAAGTTTCGCGTGTACGGTGCATCCGTTCGGTATGTCCTTCTTTACGGTTATGAATGCTTGGCTATGCCTATGGAAGATGAAAAACCTAGCGGTGTTTGGCCACTTCTGCTTGAGAAACATTCTTCCAGTGAAGTACATCAACTTAGTCTCAAATGAGACAGTCCGCACTCGCAGCGAAAACAGCATAAGGAAATCCCAGACCACTCAATAAATACGACTGAGGTGTTTTGGACACTTTCGTCAACCTCACGAGTTCAGTGTTACTGTCCTCGACCGAAAACCGTTGCCTAACTGAAGACGTCGAAGAGCGAGTCAACTCGAAGATGGGCTCGAATCTGTCCATCAGGACATAGAGGTAGTTCTTGGGCCCTCGGTATTCGGCAGAGAATTAACTGAACTCTCCGGGTCTGCTGCCACGGATCGTCAAATGTGGATACGTACCACCCAGGACATAATCGAGGCCGGCTAAATCAGGCTTGATCGCATCCGTAACAAGTACAAGAAAGTGCTATGCGTGTGTTTTAACGGCAAACGTTGGTGGCGCCTGTGGGCCAAAGCGATGGACGCCTCACAAACACTTTTTAGGGCTTTGTCTGATTGCTGACGGGTTATCCGTCAGTCTACTCGGCCTCTGAGGAAATAAATAGCTTTTGCGGAGAGAAAAAACGGTAAAAAAGTTATCTTTTTCAGTAGGTCCAGGTCTTTAGGTGTACCGGTCCCAAAAGCATATATTAGGGGTCCGTTCCTATCTGATCAGGATGAGGCCACGGATTCTGAGTCGGGATGACTAATTTTGGGTCACCTTAGATGGTTGAATTTTTACGTTTTGAGGCCACAACCACGTAAATGATTCTAATTATTTCGAATAACAGAGTCAAGCCGTGAATGCACTGATATCCTCTAGCGGCTGATAAAAAGAGACATTCGGACGTGATGAATAAAACACGTATGACAGATTAGAGACAAGTGTCCCACGACTGCTATTTGTCCCCAAGACTGCATTGCACTTAAGGTCGGGGTTCGTCTTGAGATTGCTCATGTATATCAAGGATCATACATCCCTATTTTGTCGCCTGTGATGGAGTCCGCTCTACACAAGTCTCCTCGTTCATGACCAAGACGTCGGGTTGGGTCGTTTTTGGGTGGCAAAATACTCTTGAATCCCGGGAATTGTGCATTGGGTGCAAAGGACAGAGAGGTTCCCTTCAGTCGTCGTCAAATCACCAAAACTTATTCACGACTCCTATAGCTCGGAAGAATTTCAAATAGGGAGTTATAGGCTGGGCAGTGCACACACATTCTTTCGTTCCAGCTTTTCTTAAGGCTTGTCAGGTCTCTCGTCAGTGCCTGTACGTTGAGGCTCACAAGCGTCTACAGGACGAAAGAACTAGTTTTCTTTATGGCTTCACTCCCATTAATTGCGATTGTAACGATGGTACATACTGGCCCCTGCTCAGCGGTCTTGAACCGGCATTTCAAGAGCACCATAGGCTTGCCAAAACGGAAACGCAATGACCAGGAGACCTGGGACCTTCATTCAACGCCGAAATATGCTTCAGGTGCGTTCCCACACCAGCCCACATAACAATGACACTACAAGCAACGAGGTAAACGCCATGGAGGCAGAAACGCTGACGACGTACAAAATTTCGGGTATCTTAGGTTCAACCTTAACACAAGAACTGCAACTGGACACCGTTTTCAGCTACATCTAGGGGGCTATTTGCCGTCATAACTAGATCTTCGACAGATAAGTTGTGACAATGCCGCCTGCGGGACTAGAAAAACTGGTCACTGTAAACCGTCACCGAAATCACAAGCTCAGGTAGGCATTAGCGTAGGACTGAATACTGATCACCTGACGGGTCATTAAACGCAATATAGAATTGTTGCTGTAGGTTTGAGAGGCCTCGATAACACAAATGCTGCACCCAGCTCGACGATAGCCCTCACAACGACTGAACAGAGCAAGTTGGGAGAGATGTCTAGTTGCCACCGCTTTTTGAGTTCGCCGATAAATTCACGGTCTTGGAGGGGGAGTCTCAGCATAACAAGGTTGCGGAGTCAACTTTATGGCCAGCAAGCAGGCTATACCTACCCACTTGGGGGGTTTAAGAGGTCAGAGACCCGATGCAGCTCAAGGTTTTTTCAGGATTGACAGAGAAAGGGGGCGTTTGCCGCTAAGGTGAATTGGTTCCCGTAAGCCTGCATCAGGACTCGCTGGAACGTCGTGAGGTCAGCATCAAAGCTTAACTTCAAATCTGCGGTGTAATGTACTTTTACACAGCTTAGGGCAGCTCAGAGCTTAGCATACATTTTTGGTCACTGCTGAAGCCTGTTTACTTTTACCTATGCGGACGGCGTGCTAAAAGCCCGCTGCGATGACCCGGAGAATAAGTACCCGAGCTAAGAATGTTGGCTGTTCTAAAGCCTTATTACTGTCGTGGGTTTGAATCCCTCTGAGAATACCGAGGTTTTTACAAATGAGCCGAATGATTAACTTCAAAGAAATTCAAGAAACGCCGACCAGGTGGTTGACTGAATCCTCGAGACGAACGAAAGACATTACCACCGTCGTTATGAGCCCTAGAACTCTACACTAAGATGTCGTTTCAGGCAGAACAGTGGATTTGACATTCCGGTACCTTTAAAGTGTCCTGCGTCTGGCATAATTCGATGAACTGAATAGTAGAGGTAGGCCGGTGTTAGCAGCCTTCACTGGTATAACCTGACTATACGAAGGAATATGCATGTTATGTTTTGCCTTCGTCACCCTCGGGGGTGGTGGCGCGGCGAGCAGTGGATAGTCGGGACTGGAATCATCACTTCAGGCTTGTATGCCCAGGTTGGCTAGCCACCCCACGAATCACGACTGGGACTTTGGATACTGATGATTACAGCCGAGGGAGAGTGAACCTGCGACTCATCTGGTAATGAATTTTTCCGAATGACCGATTTTATTCAGGTCTGCCAGACCTGGGGCTGGCTGGCTGACTGACGTCAATAAACAAGCCTAAAGTCAATCTTCCAGTCTTCCCTAGCCTTACGAAAGGTGACGGTTCGACCGTCGCGAAAAACGATGACCCTCGCCATGCTGCAGTTTAGGCATCTGACTGCACGAAATGGTGTTGTTAAGGCGTCTCAAATCAGATTTATTTGATGGAAAAGCAACACTGGAAAACAACATGAGACAGCAAAGGAAATAGCAACAAAATAAAGACGGACGGCAATGGCGGTGATTGTAAGGAGGCTTTATTCAAAGCGATGGATTATTCCGTTATCCAAAAAGAAGTTATAGATATCGTCAAAGGAATAAAAGTAGTAGGGTGTAGCTCGCTGGACCGCCGGACGGATCACGTTACCGCCAAAACCAATGAAGGCGTCAGCGGGTGGTACGGCCGCTGCGTCCGTCATGCCGTCACCGACCATGAGGACACCGGAGCCGGGAGGCAGTTTTTCTTTAATCTCTGCTATCACATACATTTTCCCGTCAGAGCGCGAGGTGTGTTGGCTCCGGTCGAAGCCGATGCAGCGACCTTTTCGGAAATAAGAGGGGGAGTGAGAACACTAAACAGACGCTTATATGCCTATCATGCCTAACTACTCGTTACTGACTCGAGATACACACAAGGATGCATCCATAGAAGCGGGACTAAGGGGGCAAACAAAACTGTGTCGTAGCTAAATATATGTGGTGAACGGAGTAGCCTATCCGTTTCCAGCATCGGACATTTATTTTCCGAAAAGAAAATTTTGCGAAACGGCAGTTGGTGGCCGCTCATGGGAAAGTTAACGACATGGACCGACCTCCTGTGTTAGCCAGTATGTAATAGACAGCGCTTTGGGCATACAAATTTCTAAGCATACAAATCTTCTAGATATTCAGTTTTCGTATGAAAAGGTTGTAACCCTGAATGAAACAGAGTGGTGAAGTGTAGCATAACCTGGAGGAGGATACTTTACCGAAAAAGCGAATCACCCGTTACCATTACTTTTTGATCGATGTTTTTCGGAGAATCATACTAAGATGATTTCCAGTTCCGTTTTTAGGGCACAAGTGATGTGGTATATGGACATATTATAGAATACCTTCATTTGCGCCAGTATAGGACAGAGATTGTTGAACTGACAAGCTCCGATTGTATTCTGTTGCATTGTTAACATTACAACTCTTTAAAAAGTGGCGTGTGTAGTTTGGCTTTGCAGCAGTTGACAGTGGAAATCGCGCTACTGGGGGAATGGCAAAACGGTTTTCGAAACAAGTAGAACTGCGGTAATGTATAACCCGAACGAATGGGCTTCCTAAGGCCTTAATGATTAATGCCCTTATGATCGGCTTACACGTCTTTCGTGGAACCCAATAATCGACTAGGGGACACCATCGGCACGATAAAGAAACAGGAGCTCTCCCTGCAATACGGATAGATTTGTTCAGTTTTTTAATCTCCTCAGAACTTAATTTATGTTCGCGGTATACATGAGTATATTTAATGTCTGTAAGCGAAGATCTAAATTGTAAGAGCATATTGGGGCTGAAACCCGGCAACCACTGCTAAATCTGCACTTTCAGCCAATAGAAAGACTTAAGTAGTATATATTGATGTTGTAACTTACCATACTAACAGCTTAGGTACTAGCTAAAAGGCCCAGACACGTGTTTCGCCGGTATTCTGCCGCTGCTTGACACAGCTGCGAGGAGTCTGGATCGTCAGTGGGTCCCCCAGCTTTCCCTGTCTGCTTTCTGGTTGATATACCGGTGTTTGAAAGTTCATTTTTTGATCTCCTGAGAGAAGCTGAACTTTAAAAAACCGGTATATCATTCAGAAAGCAGACAGGGAAAGCTGGGGGACCTACTGCTGTGTCAAGCAGCGGCAGAATACCGGCAAAACACGTGTCTGGGCCTTTTAGCTAGTACCTGGGCTGTTAGTATAGTAAGTTACAACATCAATATAGATTTATTTTAAATTCCAGGTAGATTGGAATTAAAGCCTGGACTAGGACACGGGAATAGGTACCCATCCTGGGATTTAGCACGAGATTACCCGTACTATCGAAGGGTTTATATTCCTTGCCTTATCTTTTACTCACATATATTCAGCCTATATAAAGGGGGTTGCAGAAGTTGAAAAACAGAGTTCGCGCACACTTCCTCCAACGGTGCTGTAAATAGTACATGAAGTACAGAAGTAGCCCCAAAAGACTTTGTTGAATGCGTAATTTTCGAAATGCATTCATGATTTTCAGATAATGCTTATGTAGGTAATCGATTTTTATGACAAGAAGGCGTAAGTCAAAATATAATAACGATTCAAACAAATCACCGTCTTCGCTGTAGATCAGGCGGTTAACATAAACGTTTTCCTCCGGGACGTTGAGCTCCTTGGCCACTCGATCGACCATTTCGTAAATACCACCGCTGACCAAGTAGACCTTGATTTTGCTCGCATTAAGGGCATTTATCAGACGCCTGAATTCGAAAGACAGCAAATTAAGGGTACCATGAGCTTCTTCAGGATGCCACCATAAAATAAACAAGATTGGCAGGGGGTAGAAAGTTTTACTGGTCAGAATCCCTCCTAGATGACAAAGACAAGTTAACGAAAGTAAACATACTCTCAGAAGAGACAGAAGAGCATAAGTTGACGCCTTCTCAGGGCAAACAAGAGAAGCAAAATCATCTCAAGCAATATATCTTTAGGACGATTTACTGCTGCTCTGTTTTGCTTATTAGTAAAAAATCTCGTGGCTGTCTTACACAAAAATTTGGGAATCCTGATCAGGCATAATACTGACTTGTCAAAGGTTTCATCTGATTGTCGATTAAAACTAAAAGATGAGCTCTACGGAAAAACGAAGGAGGGGATGACGCAATCACTTAACGCTTTGGATTCAAGCTTGAAACTAGCCACAAAGACAGCAACAAATAAGGGTCTGTGCGAGTTCGACCACCGTAATCGGTGATGTCCCTCATATGCTCGAGAGTAGGGACGGTGACTGGGGCCAATTATAGTGATAGTAGACGCGCCGCTGACAACTTCACTCTAAACCCTCTCCACTGCGTTTAAATGGTGACAAGAAGAGTCGAGATGACCGCGCAGGGAGGGAGCGTGGCCGCAGCCGTAAATACCGCCTATACTTAGTATATAGTGACAGTAGACTTTACGCCAGTACTACTGCACTGTCTACCCTCACTCACCTATAGTAGGCGTCTGGTCTGATTCTAAGGGAGCAGGGCTCGTTCTGCTAAACAGCCACTAAAAATAACAGCTAGAATAGGGTGCAGCTGAGTGATATGTTCGCTGGTACTATTTCAGTCTGTATTGTAAATCAGAAGAAGCGCTGGTTAAAATCAGCACAGGGTTCATATCCCCTCAATCTCAACAAGATGTGTATTACTACTGGTGCTAGCATTGATGCCACAATTTGTCAGCGTTGTTGCTGATTAAGCCTTCGCTAGGGCTTATATACCTTTGATCTGAACAAGGAAGGTGAATCTGGGTTTAACTCTTTCGGGTAAGTACATGCCTGGCGGCCTGAGCAAAGCTGTGTTTGCCTTGGCGGCAACAGTAGCTTATGTAGCCCCACTCATCAATCCCTACAACCTGCATGTTTTCCTACGAAAACGGTGTTTATCGGGTTTTATGGGCGGGAAATTAGGACACGCAGTGGTATATACTTTAATGAAGGCTAAATGTATTTTTATTTTACTGTATTTAGAAGTGTTGTTGATTTATATCTGTAGATTTTCCTAATCTGTATTATCATTTAACTTGTTGCGGAAAAACCCGATTACCAAACTGCAGGTTTCTTGAATTTCCCGAAAAATTGAAATGGTGGGTAGGAGGTTGTCTACTTCAACTTACCTGTGGTTCAACTTATCGTTCGGGAGTTAGATTAGTATAGTCCGTGGCGCGAAGCGCCGCGCACACCTTCAATTTACATGCAGAACAACCTGCTCTCAGCGGCCGCAGGAAGCAAATTCGACTAAATTTTTCACTTTACACTTCTGAAAATTTCCTTCTCTGCCTATCCTATTTCCCGACACCACAGAACTCTATAATCGCCGTTTTCGCAGGACAAATTGATGTGTCTAGGGGTACATGAGTGGAGCTGCGTAAGCTACCTTTGCCGCCTTGGCTTCCGCACTCTTAACTGGATCCCTCGAGCTGTACGGACTAAGATGCTGCTGCTATAGGCGTGTTCTTATTATAGAAGTGCTAATTCTAGTAACCATGCTTACTGAGGCTAGTAGATAGTATACTATAGGTACTGCCTCTGTATCCTCTGTTAAGGAGACGCACCCAGTATGCACTCCCCTATCTGTGGGATGTAATGGAGATTAGCATTTGGACAATAGTAAAGCTCATACTCCACATGGCAGTAATAAGTGTAGTAGAATTTGTGCTAACTCTGACACCACCATTTGTCGGAGGTCAGACCATCATCTTTCTAAATAGGTGGGCTACAAGTACCGGTAATAGAGGACAACCGTGTTGCTAAAGTGCGATCGGTCACTATAGAGCTAGCAAGGCCGCCAAAAACGGCGGACGAACGACTAAAGTGCTCCTCTGGGGTTCGTGAGTACGGTCAATTAGTGGACCAAAAGAGGACAACATAGTGTTAATTAATGCGCGAGAACTGTAGGGAAGAATAACGTCAGGAAAGAGAGAACGAGTTTGTCTGAGAACGTTAACAATGTGTTGTAAATAGTACTGTAGAACACGCGTAAGTGTTATGACATGAAATTTCACTTGACGTAAATTCTGAGAAACCTATTAAAATGACCTTAGAAAAGGGGCCAGTTCTCAATCAGACAGAAGCGACAGACGATAAGAACCAGTAAAGCTACACGCCATGGCTCATGGGCCGCATAAAATGCTCCTTAACGTCAACGGTGGTATACTAAGGGGATGCAAGGCCGATAATATTATCGTTTTCATGCCAACGACAAGAGGAGTTCCAGAGGGTTGCCAGTTCGATTAACCTTGCTAAAAGCATCACACACACAACTCATATAACGTCGATTGCACTGGAAAATCCGAACTGAATATTTTCGTATCGTGAAAGTCCAGGAAATGGTTTTGGCCCGATTAGGTGACTTTTCTGCGGCGAAGAACGACTCTCGTCCACATAAAACACGCTACTAGTAACTCTACTGAAACTGACGCGCGAAAACGTTCGCAATTTTATTAAAAAAACACTGGGCAAGGGAGTGAAAGGGAGTACAGTTCTGCTAAAAGATGAACGCCACTATTCTCAGTAAGATCTAATCGTGCGAAGTGAGTCAGACGGTGGCTGCCGGCTACACCGTAGGGAACGGCCACTCAAAGATGAAGTGGTGTTTTGATTGTGCCATTGCCATCAGAAACGACTTCTTGGGCCGACTGTCCTTCCAGCTGCAAGACATCAACGACCATCCAATGTTTCTGCCTGCCGCTTTGGGGAACCAAATTCGCCAATGCCATCAGCTCCTCCTTCCACAGCTGTGAAGAAATTCTGCGTAGACCTGTAGACCCTCCCGGCGACTGCACCGAAGGTGAACAAACTTCCCTTCCTTGGTGATTTCAGTGTCCGCGTGGGGATACAGGAAGCTGACTTGGAGGGAGTTCAGGAGCTCCACGGGGCTGACGTCTGTGGTAACAATAACCACTTCCTACAGGTCTATACGAAACACCGTCTCCTTCTGACCCACACTTTCCACCGTCCTCCAATGCGGGAGAATGAAACTTGGGTGAATCGCACTCGCGCACCTGACAAAAACTGGACTACGTTATCGTCTGGAAGCGATACCGCCAAGAAGCATTGGTGACACAGGTAATCTGCGATGCCGGCGACTGAACGAACCGCGGCCTTGGCTTCTTCAAGATGAGACGATTAGGCGAACAACACAGATGTACACACGGTAAGCGACCACCAGGTAAGCTAAGTACTGTTCCGTTGAATGTATGCTCATCACCCAAATCTTAGCAATCCCCTGGTTCGCTACTTGGAAGGATGATGGTTCCGAAGGACAGTGTCACCGTGAATACAAGGATGCCAACTGCGAAACGGTATTAATATCACTGTCTAGGACTTCCACGGTCGCATAAACAGCCTAATCCCAGCTAGGGTCGACGAGAACTACGAAGAAATTAATATTCTGCTCTCTGGACAGCAGAGGCTGCACATATCCTATGCCAAGCGCGGGATCGAGGCAAAAAGCAACCTTCTCTTGCCGTTGACGCCTGGTGCCACAACAACAGTGAGAGATTCTGAACGCATGGATTTATCACAATGCTGAAGCGACACAAGGATATACAGAAATCACTAATATCGAGAAAAAAATTGTCTCAATTAGGACGACCTTTGGGTTCCACATCAAATAAACCACGAAATAACTCTGTCCTCGCGGTCAGTATTGTGCGCGTTTACGTGAAATGATCAAGTCCTTAAACCAGTTAAAGGAGTATTAATGCAGCTGAAATGCACATGGGTAAAATGCGCAAGAGCAACTCATTTGTGTAGACTCGCAAAAAGTTGTGAAAGTCAAGGACCGGAGGATAAGGATTCTCACCTGATTCCAGGTGTTAATGAGATGGAAACTTTCTGTTTAAAGCTTGCAATCTTGGTCTTCGTCAATTGTAGGGCATTCAAACGTTGATCCAAAGCATCTGGCAAGTCTAAGACTCCATCCATGGCTTTATTCGTGCTAATCAGTGATGAGTGAGTGTTAGACAGGCAAAAACACCTACATGGCAGCAATCAACTCAGCCTTGCCCATGTACCGTCCCAATTCATCAAGACCATCATTTGTGCAGACTGTTGAATCAACGTCAAAACAGATGGCACGCACATTCGGCACGTGAAAGCTTTTCATACTGAAACACAATGTCTGGAAGCAATGGCTGGGGGATCGGAATTAGGAGCCCTTCAGTATTCCCGCACCTAGAAATGCCAGCGGAAATAGGATAAACAGGGGAGTGGTAGGGGTGGAATGTGGAAGGGGTGGAATGTGGAAGGCAAAATAGATCAACGCACACAAGGGATTGTGCCTCTGAATTACTATCTGTGCGATAGGGCCTTCGCCATTTCTCATGTCATTGAGTGGTAATGCAGCGCGGTAGGACAGCTTGCGGTGAAAGTTAAATTGGCCGCTCACCTTAAATACCTCTAGCCCCAGAGTTCTGTCTTACGGGGCCGTGGGTATAAGTTTAGTTTATTTTAGCTAGCTAGTTGTGCTAAGTATAACCTACTTTAGCTTAGTATATAGTAGCCATTTCAGTATATTTATCGAACCCAGGCGGTATCTACCAAAAATAAAACTAATGAACTAAAAACTAAATTAAACTATGGTAAGACCTTTCTGCTACTCATGTCTCTGATGACGAATCCGCGACGGATATCGAAACGTCAGGCGAATAAACATATTGTCCCAGCGATCGAGTCTTCTTCTTCTTCTTCTCTTCTTCTTCTCTATGGTAAGACTAATAAAACTTAAAATAACCAAAATACTAGGGGCTAGGGTATTCTAAGGTGGGCGACAAACTTAACTTTTTACCCACTTTGCCATCCGTTTATGCGTTGCATTTATGCAGTGTATACTGCGTCAAACAAAAGCCAAACAGATCCTGCGCACACGATTTTGGCGGTGGACCGGCCGCAGAACTTTGAGCGAGCACTAACGCATCTAGGCTGTTTTTGCGAAAAAGGGTCAGTCTAGAAGTTGCTCTGCCCCTGGGTCAACCGCTACTTTTACAGTGGTACTTCAAGCTTCGAAACTGGGTTCTGCACCTTCTCAAAAGGCACCTCGCCCGTAATACTTTGCCCCACAGTCGGCCGCAGTATCTCATGGAATGACTGCTTTGTTTGGATCTTCGTTCTGTTCAGCTATGATATAGCTAGGCAAACGGAAACCAAAAAAGTACTGTATTCAGCTGCGTTTTATGTCCCAGTAGACCAAATTTCCCTCAAGAAACAGCGTCACACAGAACCTCATTAAGTGGATGGTTCGAATATCACATTTTCTTCAATTCAGCTGAGCATTATCAATTAAGTCAGTCTCTGAGTTCCGATCGGACTCCCGGGGATAAAAGGTTCAGTCAGATAAATCATGACATCTTTTGAAATGGCACCCCTTTGTTACTTCCACTCGTCCGATTTGAAGCAGGAAGTCGTACGGAGATGTCGTTACCCCACACATGTGAAGTCAAACTTGCCTCGTCGCCTTGATATTAAATTCATAAGGTAAGAGGGAAAATAGTAGCATCCCTTCGTCCCTTGGCTGACGGTAAAATCGAAATACGACTTTATGTAAGGGCAATTAGTATGACACATATCCTTGGGTGCCACCGGAATCCTTCATCAACATACACGCCGAGCTGAGTCAACATTCTCCGAAAGAAGTAGACCACAGAAGAGCACTTCGGAATAACGACCACAACTGCCATAGTACCGTGGCCAGTATCAATCGGCTAGTTACCCGAGCCTTAATAGACTGATAGTCACACAGTGCCCATGCAGGACTAATACCCTAAACCCATCAACGTATGATATTCGCTGCCAAAATTGAAAATACGATAAGAGCTAGTGTGCAACCACGTTATTTTGACTATGAACTTGCCTACTTATGTGATTTAGGTAGCTATGCAATACTGTTGTTAGGATCCGACCAGTCGGCAGTAAATTACTCGAAGTGAATGTATGTGTTTCGCCGATCTAGTAGAAGAACAATTAAGTTCAGCTTTGCCCAGGAGCTCGCAACGCAAACCCGCCAGACCGTCAAATAGTGACTAAGATGATATGATTAAGTAGATCCGACTGGCTGATGATGGCTAATAAGCCAGAAATGGCCATTGCGGTCTCCCTTTACTTTGTCGGATCCACTTCTTCATTACTCTAAGTGTTACTGTTAAGCTTCTTGGATTGGGTTTAGGTCCAGTTATAGGGTTAGGGCTGACTTTAGGCTTAGGGTTAGCGGTTCGATAGACATTTTTGCCTTCTGTTAAGTTAGCGGTTTGCTAAGACACGCTGTTTTTAATTGTGCACTGCTTCGTAAATCGAATTGGCATATTTAAACAAACTTCTTCATTGTTGCTACTTTTTCTATCTACAATTGCGTACTAGTTGCCATTTTTCCACACTCATAAAACCTCTAATTACTACGGTATCCGCATTACATAAGACGTTACTTGTTGGTGTGTTAAATGGCCACATATATTACATCGTTGGTGGAAAAGCTTCCAGGACGATAAACCGTCTGGTCTCGGGGTTGTTTACTGTTGTTGCTGATCAATATGAAGCAAAACTATGCGGAGTCAAATCAGGCGTGCTAAGGGTCAATTAGAATCTGCCGAAAATGGTCAAACTGAACGAAAACTGAAGTTACGTGCCTGCCCTTGCCCGGATATTAGCCATGACCTCAACTTGGCAGGCCTAAGATCACAGAAGACGAGATGGGTACTGAGTTCGTTTTGTCTGAAATTTTGACCGACATTTGCCGCAGAGAGCTCATAAAGTCTACGTGATTTGTTATTTGTGCCTAGTCGGAAGCCCCGAGACGATGGTCAGGTTGGCTGCCCAATAGAAGGGAGTCTTGCGTGACGAGAGATTCAGCCTGAAACGTGTTTTTCCGAGTTCGTGTAAATCCGTAACAATAATTGTTTCAGTGAGCGCCTGTGGGGCACTGTCAGTAGATATGGCACTCTGTGGCCACTTCTTCGGTCTACGAGCTCGACTGCACCAAAGTTAACCTCATGGCCAGTTCGGGTTGTCCCGCGCGAATTCAGATCAAAGCTTTGCCAGCCGCACGACGCATGCCAACCCAGTCAGTCAATAATTGTACGCTGCAATATCAAGCACGCATGATGCTTTTGTTTATGCATGCGGCGGATGGAACATCGATATCTTTCCGCTAGTCAACGAGTGCCACGAAATGGACAATAAGTTTCTGAAAAGCCCTTCACGGTTTGGCACGCGATAGACCAGAATGTTTCAGAACGCCCGGGCACCAAATAAATAAGGTGATGTTGGGATGATATAAAAAAAATTTGCCTGGTCTGGTTTAGTTTATTATTACATAGCTATATGAAGTAACCCTTTTGGTTAGCTAGTACGTCCATATAAAGACATGCACAAAATAGTTTCATTCTCTTGAAAAAATTCAAAGTCATTTTATGTATTAAAGGGTAGTTTTTACTTCTTTTAATATCACTCTAAATTTATTTTCTGTATAGGCCTGGAATAATGCATTTGGCGGGCATTTACTGACTTCTTATGTTTTCTTGCATACAGTTCGCTGCTTGCCTGCGGTGAGACTCTACCCTCAAAACCCCCATTACCACCATTGTAATTTTACGCGACCCTGGGGGTTACATAACCTACCATTGCCGTGAACTGTTGTACGAACCCAAGAGCTCAGACAACCAGAAACTTCGTCCCAGTTAACCGAAGCCTGATTATCCAGAGACTAGAAAGTTTAATGAACAATTCCATCGCTTGAAGAAACTGAAGACTTTCGCCTAATATCTCTTATGCCGCAGCTGTATTGCGGAAGGAAAAGTCGTATAATTTAATGCTTTCCAACAACCCTTTATGGTGGCCTATGCAACAAGGGTTGTATTCAGAGCAACTTGATAGAAGCGGAAAAAAACATCAGGGTGTGAAACCTGTCTAAAATCCAACATCGCACTTGTCTGACAGAATCAAAAAGCTGCACAAAGGTTGGTAGGGTCTAATTGGCGTTATTAAGTGTCCTTGCGCATATAGACTGAAAACTGGTTTAAAAATTAGTCTCACTTTCAGTATGAAAAAAGGAAGACCTCTTCGTACCGCTGACGCAAACCCACTACTGTGTGTATATCTAAGGCATATAATTCCACGCATACCTCTCAATGCACGTCAAACATGTCATACTAAAAAATTATATCAAGACGTTTTATCGACGAAAAAGATGAAATAAAAAAAATACACGATAGCAGCATACCAAGGAGCCTGCCGATCCCACCTAATGCGGATTAGAAGATGCTTAAATTTCTACGGCATTGATTACTAAATCAATACATCCAGGGGCGCATCCTGCTGAAGAAGGACCGTGCATAAAGCGGTCCTCATGGACAACATCTGTCGGTTTCTTGGAAGAATAGCAACACTCAATGTTAATCCAACATCCACTCAAAGAACGCAAAAGGTTTCGGTCGTATACTGCTAAGGAGGCGAGAAAAATAGACAGATTTTATTACAGGGATGAAACGACAGGCCGGCGCCAACGAGAACTCCAGCTTTTTGGCAATGGATGTTGTGCTCAAAGAGTTAAAAAAAACTAAACTGGCGAACAGTATTCCAAATGACACAAAAAGCATACCGATTAAAGGACTGTCGGTGTTGCACCAGATCGAAAAAGGATTAATACTTGCTCGTGGCATGCACTAAGGGAGTTGGAGTGAGCATGCACGGATCAGAAACTATTACTATACACGTATGCGATACGTGTTCGACGGACTCTTCTCCCGACGGCCACTGCGTCCACACTCAAGATCAGTTTGTGGAGAATATCGTGCAAGCCGCTGTCATATGGTACAGGAATGAGGTGGAGGTAGCCAACAAGTAATTTCCAACTACGCGAGGCAGTATGCTTTAATGCTAGTCCTATGCGCTAACAATCTTGGCTTAAAAGGTGACCAACTAATATAGTAACTCGACCTGACGCATGACTGGGGGCCATACTGAAGTGGTTCCTTCCTAATGCGTGATTTATAGCATCCTCACATGCCTACTGTCTGAAACCCCTGAATAACGCAAGGTGGTTTGCGGCACGCGTAGACGAGCCGTTTAATTTTGTCAGTCACCGCATTCAAACCAAACTTCGATCCCTTTCGACTTTGTCTAGTTACTGAGACGTAGTGGGTGTGGCTATAGGATAGATGTTTTGAAGTTCTAATTTCGACTTTTAAAAAGCCGCGTGCATTTCACCACTGTGGCCACCTCATGAGGCTTTTGGTGGAATTCATTGCTTTCAACGACCAGACCGCAGGATGAATGATACAGGCACTGTTTGATATGATTTTGGGGATAATTAATGAGGAAAAGCTTCTGGCAAACATTAGGAGTGCAACTTATACATTGTTTAAAAGTCCGGTTTGCGGAAACAGTAAGTCATGCGGGCGTAACAGTGAGTGTACGCAGAAACATCTTGTCGTAAGTTTCCGCTTTTATTTAGGCTTTAAAGTAGTGTTATAGTTTGTAAAAAGGAAGTAGTTATAAGGAAATCTTGTGTATCCGGTCGAGGAAAAAGTATGACAGGATTGCCCTGAATGGACAAAATTTTGTAATTGTATTCAAAATCGATTAATTCGATGTAAGCAGATAATAATTGCCATTAAATCATGATCATACTCATGCAAATGAATCTTCAGAACTTTAAAAGATTGTGTATATTAGGTCGAAGAAGAGAGTTCCAGGGAGATGGGAAGAGGCTAAGGGGAAGGTTTATCTACCAGACTTAACCTCACACAAACTCGCAACCGCCTAAGGGAGAATCTATCATCCTTTATCCCATACCAGGGATCCTAGATAACACTATACATTGATGCAGTTGAAAACTACACGATCACGCGTTATGCCGGAAGGGCAATGACAGCATCCCCATCGTGATCACTCCGATAAATTTGCCAAATGAAGTCAGAAGGATAGAAATAAGGACCTCTCAAAGCAACGTTACAGGTTTTGTGCACCTAGAAAGTCTGGGAAATTGCCAGTCGCAATGGCATGTTTTTAGATGTCAGCCATAAAGATAGATGCAATAAAATAAAGATGTCAGTAATTGGCCTGGAGGTAAGAAGAGATCTCTAAACGCGAGTCAGCAGGCACCCAGAAAACATTGAGACGGTATTCCAGGTCGCTATTATCTTGGCAAGATTTTGGTGCATGTTTACTTTCGAAGAAACCGGGGTCCCTTCAAAGACTACTAGTCGCACAAACTAAGGTCTGACTGAGACTTGGTTCAGTGGTCTGGAGTTAAGTGCTTGAGAGAATGATCAATCTGCCAAGGCAACGGATAGACAAACAGCAACCGTGTGAAGTGAGGGCACAACAAGGGCCACTAAAGATAAGTTCAGGGCTAACGGGCTTTAGCGCATACGAAGGCGAATAACGAATGAGGCGCGTAATCACACAAAGCAATAAAACTTAATAAAGACATAGGTTTTCCGCATACAATGTGGCGCATTATATTAGGATGGCTGACTTTGCTGCACAAGTGCTAGATACAAAACACCTAACAGCTTCAGCCTTTTTAAGACAAACCATGAGTTCATACTACAACCTGACAGTTCAACTGTCGATTTCGGCGGCATTCGCCATATGCCCCACAGAAAGGTAGACGCAGGGGCGGTAACTTGCGCGTAAGTACATTTATAGGGATAGTAGACCTGCGTAGCACTTATCGCAATTTGTGCTCTCACCCTCCTGGGACCGGTGTCATGGGAGTCAAGAAGATCTGAGATGGGATCGGGCGCAGGTAGTTAGGGCGGAATGAGCCTGCGCCTATGCAGGCCATCATACTCCCAAATTTAGCATTTATTATGATCGCGCAGCCTCAGTAATGCCTGTTGTGTCTCGCTCTGCCCTCCCCCCTCCCATGCTGGCCTAAATCATCTACTGCGTAGCTACACTGAAAGCCATGTGCAAAGTAAAAATCAATAAAGCAGTGAATCACAGGAGGCGACAGCACTTATGGGATGAGATTACCATGTGACGGCCAACTTGCTAGTTCGCAGGTCGCGTTTGAGTGACTGAGCACGGAGCATCAACTGCAAACTCAGAGATGTGATCAAATCTCGTCGAGGAAACCCTGATTGGAAAATTGGCAGTACATTTCATTAACCTTGAGAGATGTTCAGCTATTCACGACCGGGGTCATGCTGCTGTTTCTCCAACGTATTCGTTTTGCTCGTAACTGCATCACATCTGATAAATCCTTCCAAACATATATTTTCATGAATGTATGTGTTTCACCGATCTAGTAGAGGAACAATTAAGTTCCGCTTTACCCAGGAGCTCACAACGCAAACCCTCCAGACCGTCACATAGTGACTAAGATGATATGATTCAGTGGATCCGACAAAGCAAATGGAGACCGGAATGGCCATTTCTGGCATATTAGCAGTCATCAGCCAGTCATAGTCAATCTCGAGGGTCGGCACCCCGAGCTTTGAACCCGGGACCTTTGGTCATTGATTTCAATACACTACCTCTAGTCTACGGGTTCCTTGCTATGTCGGTTGTGATAGGGAATATTATGACAGCTAATAAGCCAGAAATGGCCATTCCGGTCTCCCATTGCTTTGTCAGATCCACTTCATATATTGCCATGGTTATGGGTCTTTCGAACTCCTCTCTTAAAGCCTGGAGGTTGCCGCCTGAATACAGACCAATGCTGAGTGGCGTGTGAAGGCGGCTGTTGGGTCCGGAGGCGTTCTTAACGTTAGCAAGCGCTCGCCATACATTAATGCTGATGTCGTTCTTTCAGTCGTCTGCTTTGCGCACGCGCAGGCTAACGAAAGTGTGCAGTTAGCCATTGGTTTTGAATAGCCATGCAGGGCGTTTCAGGTAAGTAACCCTATCTTCCAATTCACTCCAATCCCTTAGGGTGCGCTAATCAAGTGCTCTCAGATCGTGGCAATTGTTGGTGCAGTCCAGCAATTGTGTGATATTTTTCCCTTACCCTTATTTGATAATCACAATCCTGATGAAATACGGGAACGGTTGGTCGTAGTTTTCTTTCCAGTGGTCCTTCATAATAGATGTGCTAGCATACTCCCCGCCGAGCGGTTTAAAGGAGGAAAATTATCAGAGGACTCGAAGAAGGATGCGCTTTCACACCCTCCCAAAAGAACAAATTCAAAGTCTGACAAAAATAGACTAGGGATCTGCGATCGAAGCGCAGTATGTGGCACATAAATAGAAGAAAAACAAACACACTGACCCAATAAAAAAATAAGCTCACCTGATTCCTGGCGTGAGAGATAGGGGGGAAGTGTTCAGGAAGGCCTCTATATCAGATCTGGTTAGTTGTAGGGCATCAAGACGTTTTGCCAACGCTGAAGTAAAGTCCATCTCACCAGCCATAGCTCTTCTAGTTCTATAGGAGGAGGAGTAATCAAAGGCGAGTCGTACATTTCACTGACAAATTCAGCCTTGCCCATGTGAGCTGCCAATTCGTCGATTCCCTCATTAGTGCATACCGTAGAATCAACATCAAAGCAGACGGCAGTCACTTTGGAGAAATTCACCGCCATTGGGATCTGTCCGTAAAAATACACGATGTTCGATATCGGATCTGCACATATTTGAAGGTTTACATAAAAATCAATAGGTTACTGTAACTTGACTGCAAAGATTACTAGTATCAATGACCGAGTCCCACTTCTGAGCTGCTGCAATGCATGTCCAAAAGCAACAGGCCATTTCAGGACAGCCTACTTATGGATAGAAGCCAACAGAATTAGCTCGTGCCTTTTGTTTTTCCACTGACAACCGACATCGAGACGTGCACGGTAACGGCTAAAGAGTAGTTTGGTGGCCACATGTTGAAAGATTCCTACTCCACGACAACAACGGGGAATTTTACACATCGCAAACGACGTCTATTATGTACCTCACGGAGTGCGTACATCACAAGCGACTTGTACGCTAAGTAGTTTGTTGGAAGGCAGACTCTTGAGACATCGAGCGCGCTTTCTCTCCATGCATCCACTTTGTCCCCGCAGCAAGACAGAGTTAAGACGACCGGAGAGGGTGCGGCGCAATTATTGACAAAGCCAAGCAACGCACCTCTTCCCTACCAGGCTTCTGTAAGAGCTGGTTAAGTTTCATGTACATGAGTGTTACACAACGTACACTGAAAAAAACCACTGCATGCTGTCCCTTGGTCAATCAGACAAGGTAATATCGAAACGGCTTTTTCTCAATCAATGCACATACCTGGGATGCGAACCTTTGCCTCAATTCGTAAGGTAATATCCTTTAACAAGGGTCGATCACTGGTCCGAGAGTTAGGGCGATTGTGGTTTACTAATAAACTAAAAACCCCTTAACACAGAGCAAGAAGTAAACCTATAACAAACTTCATGTTGTCCGTTTCAGCGCATGATCATTCGTACATCGACCCGCAGGTTTATTCCTCGGCCTAATGTCCGTACTTTCCGCTGCAATAAGATAGCAAAACACGGCTGCTTTTGGCGGGTCTCTTAGTAGAGTCCCCAAGCAGCAGGCATTTGCCGGTAATTTGTGTATAGGAAGTAGGAAGTTGACCCTGCAAACAGGAACAGCACATAACTTTCGACAGCGGCCAATGATTGCAATTCCATGTTACCACCTTATTGTTGTGTGCCCCAGCTAGGTCACTCATACAGATCGCAGCGGTTAAGAAGCTGGAACAAGCACTCTTCCATCGTCTTCATGTGCGCACCAGCAGTCATTAGCTAGCTCATTCGATCGATATTTCTAGCCTTGGCGGGCCCCGACACTTCTGTATTTTTACCATCAATTATAACATACATCAACACCACATTTTTATATTATGCTCTAACGGCGTCTATAGTGTATTCAAAGCCTTAAGCGTCTTTACGGATATGAACTGATAAAAGCACCTTCGAAACGTCTGAAAAAAAGCAATGATACGACACTACAACCCAAGTACGATTTGTTACGCCATTCCAAAGAACTTAGATATGAACAAAACTGTATTATACTATTGTTACTCAACATCAGTATGACGTGCGTCACATTCCCTAATACACAGTTACTTCCATACTGTCGAGCTCACGAATCTGCGTTCAAGGGTGAACAAAATAATAAATTTGCACAAGCACCGGCAGGGTATTGGAAGGAATTGCAAAGTAATCCTCCAAACCGCAACTTACCGGTGAACGGTATTCTGAGAGTGGATAAATGGTTAAATGGTCGATACTCTACTGCGATTTGATAGAATAAATTGAGTTTCGAAAAGGGCGATTCAGAAGATCTAGAAAAACACAAGAAACAAAGAAAGAACCCGTACTTTGAAAGGGCCATTCGAGAATTTTCAGCAAAATATATTCCATTCATTGTGACTATAGTTCAAATTAACAGACTAGAAGAGAGTGAATAGATTTACAAAAAATGTAGCGTTATTATATGGAAACTCAGGTCTCAGCTTCTGTAGTTCAGTAATTTCAAGCGTAAAGTTTCGTCCAGTAAATGGTAATACGGTAAGTTGAGCTGTCTATGCACGGCATGAGATATGCCGGAGGCCACGGCGCGTTGCAGAAATTGAACAAGAGGAAGTTGATGGAGAAAAGTACTCAGGATCCTATTAGCAAAATGTTTGACCTTTCTGAGATTTCTTCGTATTATATCAACTAGAGCGTCCAACTAATGTGTTTTAAAAATGAGTAGGAGCAGGAAAAGCAGCATGAGAAGAGTAAAGGCTGTGAGGAGGAATGCATGCATATATAACTGCCCAGATTAGGGAGCTTAGGTTTGTGATAGGAAGGTGACTGAAGAGTGTAATAAAGGGGTTGACCAATTTTCGTCAATTTTTTTTCAAAATGAAGGGGAAATTACAAATTTCTGGACGCGCCAACTCTTGGATATCGAACAGCTAATTCTTATTCGGAAGAATGGAAAAAAAGCTTAAGAACAGGAGGACAGAAGGCGAAAAGCATACTAGACAGACCCTTCTGACTAGCAGAAGTATTTTCCAATGACAAGGCAGATACATAATCTATACCATCCCTCAGAAACGGGAGGTGTGTTTCATATTTAGTAGGCGGACCAAAGGTCATATCAAAATACCTTAAATATAGCCAGGTGTTAGCAGATCTCAGCTCATTAATGTAAAATTAAAAGAGGTTCGGCGAAAATAAGGAAAATTGGAGCACTCAACAGCCATTAGGTCGAAGACGATACTTCTACTTGCCAGATTGGACGTACTGTGTGTGGAAGAAAACTTAAACTTCAAGCCAAGAAGCTATCAGTCCTCGAAAGGAACACTCACACGGTTTGCTAACAAGAACGGGCCAGGAAACGATATTGAAGGCGGAGAAATAGTGAAGAAATGCATACGCATAGCAACTGCTGTAAGACTCCCTGAGGGCAGACTGAAAAACAAAATTAATATCATCCAACGTACCACACCTGACCTTATAATTAAATTGTAAATTGTCAGAAAAATGGACGAGAATGGTATAATGACACATAAGTTAGCCCGTTCAGATAGCTTCCAAACTGTGAAGAAACATGCGAACGAACGGAAAGATTAGGAGCGGAAAATAATTGATATTCTAAGGACGGTAATGATGATACCAGTTGGCCAAAGGTCAGCCATCGTTGACACTAAGAACAAAATATTAGTAAGATGTGTCCAAACAAGTAATGTCTGAGAACCACTAAACTCAAGAAACTGTGAGGCAACATTCGGTACGTCACTTTAAGTCACTTTATTAAGGGAAGAAGGCTTTCGCCCTTGAGCTCCCTATTCATAACCGAAATCGCATAATAGGTCCACCATACGAAAAATGTTTAACCATAGATTATAAGTTTTCTGTCATATGGTGAAGACATTTAGCCAGTTTTAGAGACAAAGTTTTAAAGAGAACGAAAAATATCAAAAGATTCATTCAAAATGTCAAAAATTAGCTTAAGCATGAATTGAGATCGACAGTTTAAGCAAAGTAGGTATAATACTAGGCACTAATACTAGGACTTCGAAGAGTTGTGTAGAAAAGCTGGCTAATTTTTTATATGTACATTTTTGTCTGTAGAAAACCATCCTCCATAACTGTTTGAAGTTCGACATTATGCCGAGGAGTACCTCGGTAGGATCACCAACAAGAACCAGCTTTGGTCGGGTGGTCACGAGGAGCCGTATTCGACGCCTACTAAGAACTCCCATTAACGAATACCACATTCGCTTGAGAAAATACGACAGAGCAACTGAGCGAAAGGAGGCAGCATGCGAGGCACACCTTGAGATGGAAACACTCAGAAACCTACAGAGCTGAAGTGACGGATGAGCGAAAGTAGAAGAGCATCCAACAAAATGAATAGCCTAAAGAAAAAGGACCTGGGCCGAAATATGTCCACAATCTGTCATCTAAACAGCTGATCAGATAAAGGTGCTCTAGCATGATGCTGGCTACAACAAAGGAGACGCGCATCCAGTAGATTTTATCGCCACACTGGAAGCAACACTCTCAATGGCGTAGACCACAGAAGACTACCAGAATTCGATTCGTCAGCGAGTCGCATCTCTCGTCATATCTCACAGATCACGTCGAATCATCTCCTCGGCCGAGGTAAAGGCCGTAAAGGAATAAAAAGCTGACGATGAGAATGAGATTGTTCCAGCGGACAAAGAACGGGCAACCGTGATCTTACACGCATCGGAGTATGAAGCAAAAACAGAGGAGTTACTGAACAGTAGGCAGTCATACAGAGCTGTCAACTCGAAAGCACGTTATGGAGCACGGCTTAACTACGTGCTTCATATTTAGCGGCCGGCTCAACAAAAAATTCCAGGGGACGCCGACAGACTCTTCCATCTCCAGCTACTTCGCGGAGGTGGTACTGCAAGAACTAGAAGCGTGAGTCTTTCAGTAGGATAAAATGAAATTTTAGAGGCTGTACGTGGACGACAACTTTGTTGTCTTGCATCGAGATGCAAAAGAGGCTCTTAAAAGCAAATAAAACTCCATTTCCCCAAAAGTAAATTTATAATGGAGGAAGAAAAAGATGTATAAATTCCCTTTCTTGATGTCCAGTTGTCAAGGCTAGAAGATGAAATGCTACATACCGATGTCTTCCAAAAAGTGACCAACACAGAGAAAATTCTTCACTACAACAGTAACCATTCTCGGTTGCATAAACGCACATCAACACCAACTGCAAAACACAGGCCGAGAATCTGCTAGAGCGTAAATCCTTATGGCAACTATTTCTCTCCAATGAATGCCAGCAGAGCTTCATAAGCACATGCTTGTACCGAAAGCACACTACGACCGACGGGAAGCATAAACAAAAACCCGACACCCTCTGTGCCCTGTCTACATGATTGACGTTTGCGAGGCCACTGAGCGTATACTAAGACCCTCAAGGAAGACCTTGGCCACAAGCCAGCGTCTGGCGCTTCCTTACGCAGCCTAAGGGACGGCTACCGCCTGGGGACACGTCAGGAATTGTTTGCCGTGTCAGCTGCCTAGACTGACCAGCCAATTACTGCGGGATGACTGAAAAACGACCAAGATCGCGCATGCATGAGCACAACTTACATGCAAAGTGAAAATATGTACGTTCTCATGTCGCCATGCACAGCTTTGAAAATTATCACCACTTCAGCTTTAACAGGGCATAATTTACCCGCCAGACAGAAAGCAAGATGGTGAGAGAGGTGGTCAAGGCCTGGTGGTCGGATGGTTGTTATATCGAGCATCGTATAGGTATAAGTTAGTCATACGGGACATTAAACACCGCTTGGGCAATGAGAGGGCACCAACGAGAAAAGAGCTTTGTGAGTAAGTAGTGAGTGATTAAAGCACCTATTTAAAGAATGTGATTCTATTTTCCTTATTTCCGATTATGCACTCAAGAAGGAGTGTGGAACGCCAGATAATGATGAAAAAATAGCCCCCAGACGTCACCATAAGTTCGTGTTCCATTAGTGTACTATATAATACGAAAGTATACTACATATATAGGCAGAATGGCAGTACCGCGCGGCCAATTTTGGCCATCAGCCAGCCACACCCAATCTCAGGTGTTGCGGCACCCGATGCTCGAACCCGCAGCCAGTTGGCTAGAAGTGCAGCACTCTACACACTGCGCCAGGGACTCGTTGCCCTCCCCGATAGCATTGCCATCCACCCGTTTGTCTTTCACAAGCTTGACCAGCTCCTGGCCTTCAGGCGTTCGCACGGCATAGCTGTAGCGGCTATCCAGGAGGCAAAGTGGATTAACTCCACCAATGCGCCTGACTGTGCCGACTACACGATCATCCGTCGCGACCGCGGCCGCAACAAAGGCGGAGGTTTGGCCTTCCTGGCGGCCAAATCTATTGCCCATCATCAGTAACTCCTGCTTGGTGTCGATCCCACGGAAGTACTGGCAATTTCCCCCGACATTGGCCCGGCGCCGTTTACCGTCGTGAACGTCTTCATTCCTCCAACTTCCAGCTGTCCTCCCGGGTTCATCGCCTCTATCGCTCCCTACTTACCTTCTGGAAAGAGTTTGGTGCTAGGTGACTTCAACGCCCACCGCGACCTTATGTGCTCTAGCCTAGCGGCCGATCCTCGGAGAGAAGCTCTGGCCGATGAATTAGAACACGCCCCTTCGCCGTCCTAACGAGGACAGCCCAACGCTGCTCCCAACAACTGGTGCCTCCAGCTCGCCCAGTGTTTCCCTTACCAGTCTCAGCCTGGTAGCCTCTATTATGTGGAGCACGGAAATCAGCCTAGGTAGAGACCACCTCCTCATTGTGCTCGAATTGGCCACCACCACCGACCGTATCAAGGCCCGCAACCGGCGCTTCATTAATTCCAAACGAGCCGATTGGACAGCGTTTACGACCGAATGCGAAGCCGAGATCGATGACGTATCGCCTCCCGCCTGTATCCACACAGCGGAGCGAGCCTTTTGTCGACTGCTCCTGGCAGCAGCAAGTCACCACATCCCGAACGGCTGCATTTCCCTACTCCGTTCTAACTATCCGCCTAAGGCCTTTCACCTGAAATGCGAGAAAGATGATCTCCGAACACGTGACGCCAATGACCTGGGCTTCGTCGAGCTGAATGGCCTGATCACCAAGACCATCGACGACGGCAAACGCCAACGCTGACATAAACTAGTTGCAGATTGCAATTTCAGCGGCAACTTAGCTGCCAATTGGAAACTTCTACGCAGCCCGACCAAGCCCTGGGCTGATACATGTAACCAGTCTATTAGCTTCGGGGACGGCAAGTTCATTTCCAACAATGGTAAGATCGCCACAAAAATAACCAAGCTGTCCTAGCACCGCTCAGTGTGCAGTCCCGAAAGTCAGCGCTCTTTTCTTCTTCTCCTCCATAAAACCCCACCCTGGACACTTCCTTTTCGGCCAACGCCATCCTTACCGCCGTCAGGAAAACGAGATCTCCAAAAGCCTTAGGACCAGATGGCTTGGCGCCTATCCATTTGCGCCACATCAGCCTTAAGGTGGCTGCCTACCTTGCTGTCCTCTTCAACCTTTCACTGGCTAATTTAATCATTTCCGATTGCTGGCGTCATTCGGTCATTACCCCTCTGGTCAAAGCGGGCAAGGACCCCAGCTAATGATCTCTTATTGCCCGACTGCCCTCCTCAGTCCATTGGCGAAGATCCTGGAACGGCTCATCCACCCAATTCTGACGTCCGCGGCGGAACTGTCTTGCCATCAACATGGTCTCCGATCAGGTCATAAGACCACAACAGATTTTCGAGCTCAGTGACGCCACCCTTGAGGGTTTCAATCAACAGAAGACCACTTCACGGACCGTGGCAGTCTCAATTGACCTGTTACGAGACTTCGACTGCGTCCGCCACGATCAGCTCCTGCAGGACTTGGTCTCTCTGAACGTCCCGACTGGCCCGGTCCGATGGTTGGCGGCTTACATCCGTGGCCACCACGATCGTGTCCTTTTCGGTGGCACTCTCTCTAAGTCCCATACGCAGACCTGCAGCGTTCCTCAAGGTTCTATGCTTAGTCCGACACTCTTCATCATCTACATGCGAGAGCTCCCACTCCCCCGGGCACCTGCGCAAGTTGAATCATACGCAGACGATGTTATGTTCTTCTGTCGGCAACATCACACCGATCAGGCTGCGCAGCTTCTCACGGAGTATATGCCTATATCAAAAACCTCTTAACCCAGCGCGGAATGACGACCTCGGCAGCCAAGTCGTCAGTCACTGTTTTCATGCTGGATCCGAAGGAGTTTAATCGTCACCCAGCCATAACCGTCAACGGTGCGCCCTTACCACTCGCCTGCAAGCCCAAGCTCCTTAGCTCGCGTTTCGATTTGCTTTTCACTTTTGCGGACCATGCCAGTGAGGTCGCAGACAAAGTGGGCCGCTGCACTAAGGTCCTCAAAGCTCTAGCGGGCACATCCTGAGGCTGCGCGAAAGTGACTTTGACGACCACATTCAAAGCGCTGGCCAAGCCGCACCTCACTTATGCGGCACCAATCTGGTCTCCTACGATGAGCTCTTCCAGCCCGCGCCGTCTCCGGTCAGCACAGAACGCTGCCCTCCGCACGATCACCTGTTGCTATAAAATGTCGTCTTTTGATCATCTTCATGCACTGCCGCCCATCACAACGCACTCTTAGGCCAGTAGTTCTGTGGACCTGTTCCTAATCTGGCCATCGTAATCACTACCGTTGCAATGCTCCTGAGCCCAGCCACAAGGATCAGCCGTCTATTCGAGCTCTCTACAAGGGAGCTGTTGCCCCGTCTCTCTCGGATCTACCCGTTGATGGCTCTGCCACCAAGACAGGCTTCGAGAGTCTCCACCAGAAAGCCGTTGTCAAGGAGAAACGAGGTTACTGTCCCCCGGTCCTTTTGGTTGGCTATCCACCATCGATCGCGGCCTCAGAACAACATCTTCCGAGAGTCACTTGCTGTACTCTGGCTCAACTGCGCACTGGCTACTCAATGGTCCTTCGCCAGTACCACCACCGGCTCAACCCGTCCACATCCTACTGCATGACTGTCAGCATCTGTTCGCCTGCGATTCCCGGCCAGGCACCCACCTCACTCCCGCGGACCTTCGGCTCAAGTCGATCGAGGTCTCGGCTTTTCCCCGTCTCCCAGCTACTCCCAGTTTGGAGTCTGGCAGAGACTCCTGGGCTACGACACACACACCCTTTGGTCCGAATGCTGCGTCAAGGCAGCGCCGGGCGGTATTCCATACGATAATTTGGGGAAGCTAAAGCCATTTAAAATTTCCCCAATCAGTTTACGATTAGCAAAACACCTCGCTGGTCTACTGTCCTAGACTTAGAGGGGCATTTGGACATTGCGCAGCGCAAGGACACTGCTATCAGGCTTGCCGCCGTCAGGAAAATAGAATACGGGTACATCTTTTACGCACCCGTTTTCATTTACTAAACCAGCTACTCCTCCAAGCCATGGCGTAATAAAATCTTCCCATTAGGTCGAAAACAGCAGGGTGGGGGGAAAATAATTTGCGAAACTATATTACGGGAGGGGAAGTAGTCCGCCATGGTAATGTATGTTACCACTCAAACATGTGTTTGAATACCAATAACTGAATTCTCACTACCAGAAGTATCTCTTTACCATGAATATTTTTAAAATTAAACTATGTCTAACAATGAAACCTGGGTTGCAGCTCTAACTTCCGGCAGATTTTTCGGTTAACATTTATAAACGAACGATAAATAGGCATTAAGTGTAAGAAAGGTAAAAATTAATATTTGGGAAGTGCATCTGTCGGCGTCAAAATCAAAATTCAGCACATCCCATGTTAAAGGCGTAGGCATTTCAAAATGGTGCTAATGCAATCCACAGACGACCTCGTGTTTCTATTACAAACAAACAACAGGTAAAGAGGTAATGAATAAATACGCAGCTAATATGGCAAAATTATGTGCACCTAAGAAAGTAAGCGCGCAATACAGAGTTTAATAATGGTGACTGAAATCAAAAATACCGCCAGGCTTCGAAACGCAAAACCGTACATTATTAACGTACGCATTGGGGACCGATGGCACAGAGGAAGGCACCGACGATCCACATTTCTTACCAGTTGAAGAACACTGACCGGAGGCAAGTTCTAAATAACCTTCATAGCATAAAATAAGACCAGTGATTAAGGCAAACCACACCTAGAGTTTCATTACATCCCAGGTAATTTGAATCATGCTATATAAAAATGGACCACAGGTGCAGTTCAAGATTTTAATGCCAGTCACAGAGTTCAATGGATTTTTAGCAAAATGTTTGACATTAAATACTGATTGAAGGGATGCTATCTGTCTAACAAACCTTCATCTTCTTCCCATGATGTACAGGAGTAGTTGTGGGGTTCTTTTACTGGGGTTTTTGATGGCGCCGAAAATATGCTTTACAAAAAAACCTTATTATTATTCTACATTCCAAATGAACAGGACGGGTTCCGGACTTTTGCGATTTTTTTCAAGTTTCGAATGAAAACTGGGGTCAACTTTTAAAACCGCGCGTTCAGCAGGCACGGCCAGATCCATGCCAGTTATTTTTTTCTGCTAGTGCTGAAACAATGGAATGTCCAGCTAGCCGGAATTTGGTTATCAGCAGAGATAGAAAACGTTGAAAGTAACATGTGAAATTTTTGTTCTGAAAGCAGCTGGAGCATTGAGGAGTTTAACTTCACCCTTGCTACCCATGTGGAGAATGCCCTATTTGTGGTCGTCTTTCAATTTCTTAATCGCACATGAGTTCTCTACTCATCACACATCATTTTAGGTTGTAAATGTTATTCGAAAGTCTTCTCCTATTTTGAGGAATACGTAACTTATTTTCTATAGCAAGGTTTTCTTTCACACATTTGGGGTGCCAACTCAATGTGATCTGTTTCCGGGTCTAACCGCTGTCGCGGCCTCGGCCCCAGGTGCCAGGTTTTACCTTGAGGACAACGGTTGCTGCCCGACGACCTTCTAACACTTGACGCCACAGACTTGGCCTCGTGGTGTTACTCTTGGTTGCCCAGACGCGCAAGACCCAGCGCGATGGCCCATGTCTGCATTCGACGTGCAAGCTTTGCCCTCGCGCAACTAGGGAACACACGCACCCGAGACTGGTCGGGCCAATCAGATTTCTGAAGCTGACTCACACAATGCTCGCTCTTGGACCGTTGTGACAATTTATGCGCTGACGGAAACCTGCGATGCCACCCCCGAGCGGGGCGGACGTGACGACGTCACGCTCTCAAATGGCTGTCACTGTCGAACGCCATGCCAGACTAGTGGCAACTTTCGCGTAACTCTTGTGTACACAATACATTTTTCCTACTATTCTGGCCTTCCAAAGACTTCTTTTTCTTATCTCCCGAGGAACCTGACCTGCAAGATCGCAGCCGTTAGGGTTAAACTCACTAGCCTTAACATATCGCGATAGGCTCAGCAGCCGGCAATCGGCGAATGCTTCCGTCAACAGAGAGAAACAGATCACTGATGTACCTTTGCCTTATGCGGAATCCCGGTTCGATTAAAACTGAAAGGAGACAAAATACATTTTGTACTTGTGCTGACTCCTCCCCGTTTCCAGTTACAATCACTCCACGAGATGCAGTTTTTCTCCCGAAAAGCCTTAATTGCTGGCAAATATAGAAACAAGAACATTTTGGGGAGTCTCGGCCACTAGGTCGTTTTCTACTGTGCATTACTTTTGCCATTGCCTTTTACCTGGCAATCAATTCAATTATTTTTTATTCTCCTCAATAAAGTGTCATGAAATGAATTGATTGTATCGTAAATGGCATGGCGTTCGTTGTAGTCACAATATGGCTCCACTTGATACAGGACCATTACCTCGAGACAGATCATAGACTGTTGCACTTTCTTTTAGGTTTTGACGTTGAACGTGCAAATTTCGTTATCCAGTTGACCAGGACCACAGTCTTTGTATGCTGTAGAAACATTTATAGGTGACTGATGCTGCGGAAATTCTCTGCCGGTCCGGTGGTTTATGTCAAGCCACGGTCAAACCTTTATGTGTGCTTTGCTTAGCATAGGACATCTCATGAGGCTAAATAGGCTGGGAAAGTATATGCAAACCTTGATTATCTGACAAATGTAAGTCACTGATATGTGTGAGTTGGGCGCAAAATTACGCCACTGTCAAGTAATTGCCCAGCACATGAGTAGCTAGTTTGCATACAAATGTTTCTGCAGTTCACGAAAGTATCACCGCATAAGGAAGTTCTTTCCATACTCCAAGGACCCGCAGTGAGAATGTCTTTCGACGCTAGCCGTATCGAGCAACTTCTCCTACAGTTTAAAAGAATGACTTCGCAGGCTTTCCATCCCATCCAATACTACCAAGATATTGATTTATTTAGAATTTATATTTGTAAGCGCCAGAAGGGCACCATCTAAACAAACTTGGTTTCGTCATCCGAGAAAGGTTCTGCTACTCACGTCTCTGGTGACGAATCCGCGACGGATATCGAAACGTCAGGCGAATAAACATATTGTCCCAGCGATCGAGTCTTCTTCTTCTTTTCAAACTTGGTTTCGATAAAAAATTATGACTATGTGCGCGGGTAAAATGTAAACTTTTGTGATTATATCAGCAGAAATTGTCCTTTTAGGGAAATATTTGCTGATGTTTTCCAATTAATGGTGAACTAAAAATAGGGAGTTAAAAATAGGGGAAGATTTCAACAAGCCTCCATTTTCAAAAAAGTGTAGGAGTGAAACTGCTTAGGAAACTAAGATAGAGTTAAGTGTAGCCTTATTGCAGGGGCTTAAGTGTGTTTAACCCAGGCAACTGCGATCTTCAGCCCATGATTACTTAAAAGTGAAGAAGTCTTGGGAAGGCCAGAGTAGAAGGAAGAATTTATTGTGTACACAGGAACGGAGAAAAGATGGACAGAGATTTGACTTGGAGAGCTTATGACCAGCAGGAGAGCCAGCCGTGGTCCAAGTGCCAGTTTGAGAGCAGTCAGGCCAGTAGACAGAAAAACGTTCATTGGCTATGTTGGTCTGTGATTGGTTGCACACCGTGTTGTTGGACACCGTTTTTGGACAACATGGTTGGCCTATGTCTCGCACCAGTAAGTTTGGCGACCGGAAAGACCTTGAGGTCTAGACTGATTGAGGTCAGGACAGGAAGGCCAGGCATCGGGCAGGTGACAAACACTACATTCTGATACTACAATAACTCTTCCAAAGATGATAAGGAAATGTGTGTTAAGTGCGCTCACGTTCGCTGATGCTCATACCATGAAATCTCGCGAAGCAGTATCAGTTTATTAAGAGCCCCGACGTCTCAGGACTCAACGTGGGATTCTGGTTTGGAATTTGGAATTCATATTTTTCAGCGCTGTACGAAGTTAATTTCGAAAAAATCAAAATCCAAAAAAGAATTTGACAATATGTGCAAAAATAGACGTATAAAGTCGTAATAATGTCCGCAGAAATTGTCTTTTTGGGGCAACATTTAGCAATTTTTTGCAGGTAATTGTGATCTTAAAGACTAAAACTCATGGCAGTTTCAAAAACTCTTACAGTAAAAATGGAGGCACAGTTTAACGGGTTTCCATGTTTAAAAATGTGTAAGAGAAAAAAAACTGCCTGGGAACATAATAGTAGGAAAGGTAGGATTTTGTCATGGGGTCGTGTATGTGCGCGCGAAGCGCGCTCAACTCCAAGATGGGATAGTGGTAATAGGGGATAGTATGGGTGGGGCATATCAGGGGAAGAAATAGGCGCAATAATTCCAAAGACTAAGAAAATTACATACACACGCTTAAATTTGTTTTACTGAAATAAAAAGTGGCTAAACGATTGGTTTTTTGACTAAAAAGGGAAAAAGTAGCGTGGAAAACAAGAAAATTTAGCCACGAAAGGCAATTGGAGGGAAAAATAATCAAGGAAATGAATATATGGTCTGAAGGACACGCAAACCCGAGCCGCTGCGCTGTCGACCAATGAAATACCAGCACCCTAAATATCACTTTCAGCTAGCCAAAACATGCGCAAAGTAGTGTAATAGGCACACCTGGTCCCTCGTTATTCCCCGCGATTGCCTCCCCGTCTGCCTTCGAAGGCAGTGATCACTGGTGCTTCCGTTGATGATCCTTGTAACTGAGTTGTTCCTACCGTCGGGCTTGGTGCCTGGGAACCTTCAGAGTCAGAAGTCTGATGAGTCATGGTTATATATATATAGTCGTCCACAAGCGATCACATACACAACGTGAAGGGATCTGTATTGTATGAACGTTTATTTAATTGCGACAAGAATAATAATCGTTAATGTGTCTCTGAAGACGAAAAGAGCTGGTGCTTCTCAGACACGTTCTTCAAGGCTCCGGACTGGTTGCCGTCAGGCACTGCCTCACGCGTCGTCTCCACGACCACCACTAAAATTGAAAATTACAAAAGTGCATTCAAACAAAAGGCGGTTGGTCCCTTCCCCCCCCCCCCCCCCC